>PKML01026506.1:37594-55041 GCA_002933935.1 Eutrema yunnanense | reverse complement strand
CAGCTTGCTTTTTCCTTTCGAAATCAGCATTCTTGGTGCTATTACTAGACGCCAAATTCTCAATCAGCACAACCGCATCATCCGGATACCTGGTGAAGAAGTTTCCATTACTAGCAGAGTCCAATGCCATCTGGTATCTCCAATCAACTCCTCTGTAGAAAGTGTCCAGCAGCTGCACCTGAGTGAACCCATGGTGTGGACAGTCTCTCTGATAAGACTTGAAGCGAATCCATGAAGCCTTGAATGCCTCTGTCGGACCCTGAGCGAACTGAGAGATCTTGTTCCTGAGCTCCTCGGATCTTGCATCATCATAGAAATTAACCAGAAACGCGTTCCTCGTCTAATCCCATGTAGTAAGTGAATCAGGAGCTAGCTGCTTCAGCCAATAAGCAGCATCCCCACCAAGGGAGTACAGGAAGAGTTTACAGAAAAGGAACTCATTGGGCACTCCATTGTACTTCATGCTAGTGACCAAGTCCTCGAACCTTTCGATGTGATCCATGGGATGCTCATGAGGTAGACCATGGAATGGGTTCTGACTAACGAGAGCGTAATATGCAGGCTTGAGCTCGAAGTCATTCCTCTGAAAAGTCGGTATGCGAATCGCAGCTCGATTGGCAAAGAACTGATCAGGCCTGTTGTGCTCGCCAAGTGTTCTAGCTCGATCACCTGCAGCATTCCCAACGTTGGCGCGCCCAGCTGGCGCGACAATCTCAACAACAGGAGCAGGGACAATGATGTTTCCAGCTTCATCTAGTCGCTGCCCTCCTTCATTGCACACATGACCATGTTGGTCTCTCAAGACACCAGCTTCATCAAATCTTAAAACTACTGGGTTGTTCATCTTTGATGTCTGCTTTGTCTTTCTGTTTGTGCGTTCTAAACGTGCTAGCTTCTCTAACGAAAGATTGACCAACGGAGTGCTCTTGTTTCTTCTGGTTTCACGATTAGGCATGCACCTGAAACACCAAGATCAAGAACGTTAGTAACCAAAGACACGATGAGTATCGACCGATACTGGATGGTATCGATCGATATCAACAAGAAAATTGCCTCAGTATCGACCGATAGTAGGTAGTATCGATCGATACTGACGGGCTTAGTCGAAACTCGACAGCTACAATTTAATGGTGAAATTGAATCCTCGGCAACGGCGCCAAAATTGATATGCTCAATTTAATACCCTAACAGTACTAAAGCAGTAGTCGTAGTCTAGCTAGGGGTCGAACAC
This sequence comes from Eutrema yunnanense, assembly GCA_002933935.1. Taxonomy (NCBI): domain Eukaryota; kingdom Viridiplantae; phylum Streptophyta; class Magnoliopsida; order Brassicales; family Brassicaceae; genus Eutrema; species Eutrema yunnanense. The sequence goes on along the minus strand of PKML01026506.1, from coordinate 53,810 downwards.
AAGGATCCACAGAAATCACTCAATAAATTAAATAGTATCAAGCTAAGCTAAGCAATTCAGGTTTAGCAGAAAACAGAAAGCAGTAAACGAGTTGTATTCAATGGGAAAAAGATAGGTTCAGGGATATTTCTCAGGAAATCAATGAATGCAAAATAAACTAACTAATCAGGGTTCAGGTTAAGCACGGTTCTTGAACTCAAATCACTAGAGCATAATTAACCAACTGTCGTTGCGAAAACTATCTAAATCTAAACTTCAGAATCCCAAATTTCTTTGCAAATCCCTAAGATTAAATCAGCCTTAATTTCAAGTTTGATATGTTCACAAATCAATTGAACCAAATTTCTTTGCGAATAATCAATTTGCTCACCCTAAGTTCTATCAGGTAATTAATCGCACTGTCGTGCCTAATCAATTATCCTAAGATCTAAGTTCTAGATGATCAATCTAGAATTAGCTTTGAGAACAACCTAAGGTGAAGAACTAATTCGGATTATGAACCCTAAATAACTAATCAACCTAGCATTTAAAGAAATCCCTTATGAGAATCATCAAACCTAACAAGAGATCTACTCAGACATGGAGATTAAATTAATAAACATGTTTGAATAAATACTCTATATAAAATCAGAAAGAGAAACAAAGGTTTTGAGATCTGATCTCGGACGAAGGGAAATCAGACTTGTATCTCTCAAACCAAAGTATAAAAAGCATAGCCTAAACAAGTGGCTGTAAAATCCTATTTATAACCTAAATCACGACTTGGGGCCTTCTAGTAATTATAAAAGACTTGTGGGCACTTTTGTAATTCTTCAAGTCTTGGAAAGACTCGCGAGTTGTGTTTGCTGCGTTGGGTATCGATCGATACCAGAGGGTATCGATCGATGCTTGCCGTGAAATCAGGTACTCAGCAACACGACTTCAGCTTCTGCTCCAAAGTGCTCCAATAATCTCCAATAAATCCAATAATGCTCCAAACGTTCTAAGACATGTAAAAGACTCTAAAATACTCCAAAATACTATAAAGACTCTATAAAAAGGACTTATATCATGGTCTAAACAGGGTAAAAACCATGATATATCAATGATTAAGATTTATCTCTTGACAAGATGGATGGTAACGAATTCTTCCGCTTATAGCTGCTTGGTTCTGCCGAAGAGACAATACGTTTATAATGACGAAGAGATATGTAGAAAGGAAGGAAACTTGTCTAAGACCTCTCGAGCTCGGGAAGAATTCCTCAATCTCACCATTTACACAGACGGAGAAGTGTGATGTAGTGATACAGCTTTGGATCCAGGAGACAAAGAGAGCTGGTAGTTCCATGGCTTGCAAAGCTGCAATTATAAAATCCCATCGCACAATATCAAAAGCTTTTGAGATGTCAATTTTCATAGCACTTCAGGGAGAGATTGAGTATTTATGATAGTCTTTTACCAGATCCGTAGCAAGCAACACATTTTCAAGTAAAAGCCGACCTTTAATAAATGCACTATGATTTGGATTGATGGCCTCAGGGAGGATTAGCTTTAACCGTTGAGCTAGAAGCTTGGAAATGATCTTGTATAAAGTATTGCAGCAAGAAATGGGTCAGAAATCTTTCATAAGTTGCGCATCCGTGATCTTCGGAACAAGGGTGAGGATAGTCGCGTTGACCCCGTGGGGCATGAACCCGTTCAAGAAGAAGGATTGGACTGCCACAGTGACATCGTCCCTAATAATCGGCCAAGCAGCCAGAAAGAATTCTTTTGTAAAGCCATATGGACCAGGGATTTTATTTGACAGCATCGACTGTAAAATCTTTTGGATATCTTCTCCTGTTACCGGTATGACCAGACTCGCAGCGAGTTGCGGTGAGAACTGATATTAGATCCGTGAGATTTGGAAGGGGGACTTCTGGTTGCTGCGGTTGCGGGTGTAGAAACCGCTTGAAGTGGTTTACTGCTTCTTCCGTAATAGCACTCGGGTCAGTAATAGCGGCTCAATCTTCAGTTATTAGCTTTCGCAGCGCATTCTTTGCCCTTCTTGTCTGTACTATTCGATGGTAAACCGTCGTGTTTCGATCCCCATGCTTCAGCCAGGTTATGCGAGATTTTTGTTGAAAGAATTGTTCTTCAATACTTACCAAATGAAGCCAGTTTTCGGATGCTGCAGTCTCTGCTGCCGAGTTTTCTAGAGTACGATCAAGCAACATTTGATTATGCCGATCACATAAGAAGTCAAAAGCTTCTCGTGTTTTAGAAGTGATGTCTCCATATTTGCCACAATTTAAGCGCCTAAGAATTGGTTTGAGAAGCTTCAATTTCTTATGAAGTAAGTACAAAGCTGCTCTTGAATGAAAGAGAGTTGTTGTGTTCTCCCAAACTTGAGATACGGAGTGAAGGAAGTCTGGGTGCTCAGCAATGTAGTTGAAGAATTAAAAATGGTGACGTTTACCCACCACAGAAGGCATGTCTAGATGTACGACCCATCGGGCGTGATCCGAGATATCATGGTTTTTACCCTATTTAGGCCATGATATAAGTCCTTTTTATAGAGTCTTTCTAGTGTTTTGTAGTCCTTTAGAGTCTTTTACAGGTTATAGCACGTTTGGAGCATAATTGGAGATATTGGAGTTCTATGGTGCATTCTGGAGTGAAATTGAAGTCTGATGACTAAGTGCCCGATCTGAGCGACAAGCATCGATCGATACCCCCTGGTATCGATCGACACCCGTCGAGAAATCATGGGCCGCGACTTTTTATTAAGTTTTGAAGAATTACAAAAGTGCCCAGAAGACTTTGATAATTACAAGAAGCCCCAATTCGTGTTTTAGGTTATAAATAGGTTTTTAGCCACCTGTTTAGGCTATGCTTTATTTTCTGTGTTTGATTTTACTTTGGTTTGAGACAAGTCTGAATCTCCATTCGTCCGAGATCAGATCTCAAGAACCTCTTGTTATTCTTTTTCTTTTGATGATTTATTCAAACATATTGATTGTTTCATTCTCTATGTCTGAGTAGATCCACTTTAGGTTTGGGGTTTTCTCATAAAGAATTTCTCTGAATGCTAGGTTAATTATCTGTTTAGGATTCACCGTCTGAATTAGTTCTTCGCCATAGGTTGTGTTCAAAGCTAATTCTAGGTTGACGAATCTGGAACTTAGATCTTAGGATAATTGATTAGGCACGAGAGTGCGATTAATTACCTGATAGAACCTAGGTGAGCAAATTGATTACTCGCAAAGAGATTTGGTTTAATTGATTTGTGAACATATCAAACATGTTATTAAAGCTGATTTAGACTTTAGGATTCGCAAAGAGATTTGGAATTCCTAGGATTTAGATTTAGATAATTCTCGCAACGACAGTTGTTTAATTATACCTTAGTGATTTGAGTTCAAGAACTGCGCTAAATCTGAATCATGTTAGTTAGTTTATCTGCATTCATTGATTTCCTTAGAAAAACCATTAGCCTATATTTTCCCAATTGAATTACAACCCTTTTAATTTCTGCACTGCTTTTAATTAAATCTGTTTGGCTTAGCTTAATTCTCAACTATACAATCTATTGTGCATCTCTGTGAGTCTTTGTGGTTCGACCCCTAGCTATACTATAACAACTGCTTTAGTATTTTAGGGTATTAATTTGAGCATATCAGCTGGATACCATAAACTCTTCTCCTGGGGGAAAAGAAATCAGAGTAGTGATTAGTTGAGGGCTCTTATACAATGTGGTTACTGTAACAGAGGGAGAACAGACTATCCAAATTCTTTCCAGACGATGGTAGTCGTAATTTGTAAGGGAATGCCATCCCGGAAAAGCTGAGACAATAATATCTTGGGAAAATTCTTCTTGTACACGAGTTTCCACTAGACAACCAAACATAGGAGTAGAGGATCGAATCCAAGACCGAATAGCATTATGTTTGCGCATTTTATTGAACCCGCGAGTATTCCACGCAAAAAAAAAATGTCATGATCATTACAACCTCCGTGAGGAGGTCTTCTTTTTTGTATTTTGATGTGCACCAAGTTGGGATTGGCTGTTGAAATGAGTCTTCTTTGGCGGTTTGCTTCTCCCACGGATTCTTGGTTTCTGAGCTATCTGATGTTGTGGAGCTTCGTCGTTAGAAGAGCTTTCATCCCTATTCTCATTGCCATGTTCGTTAGGAATTTCACCTTCTTCTTCTTCCGGCTCGTTGCCCTCTGTTATGTCAAGAAGAACATTAAAACGGGGAGGAGAAGTGTCATTTTTTGGTTTGTTGTGCTTCTGCCAATCAGTTTTGGCTCATGTCTGCATCCGAAGAGCCTTTGGGGAAGACCTCTTTCCGTTCTTCTGAACCATAGTCCATGACTGGTCATCCTGGCCGGAGCTATGCTCTGCTTGGATCTGAACCGAAGTCTCCTTTGAGATTTGCGGCAATGACAATGATTTTTCAAGTACAGTGTGATCTCCCTCCCGAACCTGGATCTCTGCTTCATATGTTATGGTTTGATCACCTTGATTCTCCTCGGTTTCGTATGTCTGATCCAATAGCTGAGTCTTCGCGGTATGAATTCTTGTTTTTCCCAAACTTTTGTCTGAATTCACAACAGCACCTTTGCGGATCAACTCACACTATGTTTTGTTATGGCCCCAGTTGTTACATATAGAGCAACGAGCAGGAAGCCAAGGGTAAGCTATCGGGATAGTAATCTTAGGATTTGATGACAAACAAATCCTCTCTGGCAGTGGCTTTTCCAGATTGACCACAACAAGGACACGAGCTACATCCAGGCGGATACATCGTTTAGTATTGGGATGAAGTTTCTGATAAGATCCAATAAGATTACCCAGAAACGTTAGTCCTTTTTCAGAGTAGAGTGAATCTGGGACGTCCTTGAAATCCACAATATCGGTAGGGAGGACAGATCCGGTTTCAGCGCCGAGGTTCTTGGATTCCATTCCTGCACCACTAATGGAATATCTGCAATGTGCCAAAAATGGCGTCACAGGACTTGGGAGCGCATATGGTCATTTTCGATTTTAAACAAGACAATCTTTGAGTTGATGAATTGAGCGTCAATCCGCGAAGGTTTGTCTTGGGATGTCTAAAGTCGGTTCACCGTAGCGTGGACCTTCCCTATATGTGGGGCGTCTCCTATGAAGTAGTCCACAATATAGTTTCGCCATAGGGGTTGAGCGTTGAGTAGGATTTCATCAGGGATTGATGCTTGAGCCACACCATTGATGATTTCACACGATACCGAGGGGAACAGCTGGTTTGATTTGTTCAGAAGCACTGAAGTCCATGAAGCTTTTTGAGACGAAGGGGGAGAGGCAAGGGATCCCCCGGAGAGAGATGCCGGCGGCGAGGATCCCATGGTAGCCGGATGGCCCCAGATCTGAGAAACCTTGCTGGTTACGAAAAAGGAAGGTTTTCGTGGGAGAGAAATCACCCTAGCGGATGTCCTTTTTTTTTTTTTTAATAAAACTAAATATTAATAAAATAGAAAAAAAAATTACTAATTAATTGTTGTCCAAAACAAAATTTAAGGATATATCATACAGTTAATTCTAATAGGATATGCTCTTTAGAGAAATTTGAGTTTGTAAGATTTCGACAAACTCATGGATTAAGTAATTCAAATTTGAAAGTGTAATTACAAATATTAATGCTCGAAAATAAGCATTCATGCATGCCAACATAATGATCAAGGAATGCTTACATGAGCTTTCTAAAGCTAGGATAATGAACATGAATCATGTCGATTTACGAATTGGATCATGTCGTATTTAGCTAATGAGCATTAGATAATTAGCTCTATCGTGTTTTATGTGAATTTAACTTAACGATGACAGTTTTATCAATATCGAATTTTCTTATAACCACGTTAGTAAAAAATAATACAAAATTCCGTGTGAACGGTCACCAACTAGTTCTCTATAAAACTAGCTTTTAGCATTTTATGATTATTCTGCAAAAAAATTTCCAATTCGGTTAGTTCCACTATTTAATAATGGGAGCTTTGCGCATAATGTCACTTATTTTAAATTTTATTAGCATGTTATCACTTTTGAAAACCTTGTAAAAATATAGCACTTTTATATTGTTCATGAAAAATTTATCCCCTGTACAGTACGGCGTGTACATTTGTGTACGGTACACGTAAGTTCATGTACGGTACACGATGTAGATTCAGAGGGGTGTAATCGTTATTTCACATGAAAAAATGACAAATTTTTAGCATTTTCAAAAAGTGACAAAAAAACTAATGAAACTTAAAATAAGTGACATCATTCGCAACTATTCGCAGAATTTAAGCTCTAATAGTTTACTCTTTACAATTTTTTTTTTTGTGTGGCTGTAATTATTCGCACATGTACGTAGATTGAATTCCTAATACAGTCGAGGACCATAATCTTGAAATCTTTATGAAAATTTGACTGAAAACTTAAAAAAAAAAGAAAAGAAACAAACGTTCTCTCCCTTTGAACCTTCGTAACATAATGAGTAAAATCATCTCATATTATTATTATTATTATTATATTCACCTTCGTAACATAATTTTTTTTAGCCCTACAAAAAACAAATGGGCCCTAAAAAAATAAATTTGGTTCTAAAAACAAAAAACAAAATCTGGGCCCGGCAAATGCACTCCCTCAGAACCGCCACTGCATGTATGAGTTGACCAAATAAAATTAGACTCTTTTACATGTGTTACAGGCTTTAGGAACTGTTATTTTTTTTTTTTTTTTTTTTTTTTTTTTAGGAACTGTTATTTCATTATATAAACAGTTGCCATCTTGATTGAATATTATTGGAGTTAACCTGAGAGGACATAAAGCCCCGCTCAGAGAACCAAGCAACCCTAAAAACCAACGTATTCAAAATCGTTGTAAGAAAGAAATAATTAATATGGTAGATGTTTATGAGTTCTGGGCTGTAATAGTTTCACTCATGGTGGTGAAAGTATTTCATTGGATCTATCAGTGGAGGAATCCAAAGTGTAATGGAAAACTTCCTCCAGGGTCGATGGGTTTTCCGATCATTGGAGAGACTTTTCAGTTCCTAAAGCCTCATGACGCTCTTCAGTTTTCAACATTCCTCAAGGAGAGAATCCTCAGGTTCTTCTGCTAATTTCTCTAGCATGCATTGATTTTTCACGTATGCTTCAAAATAATTTTCTTAAATACTCCTAAGTTACTTATGTTACGTTGTCTCTGATTTGGACAAAAAAAAAAAATAGACATGGACCACTTTTTCGGTCAAGCTTATTTGGAGGAAAAGTTATAATCTCGACGGATATTGAATTGAATATGGAGATAGCAAAGACAAATCGTATTCCTGGCATCACGAAGAGCATAACACGGCTATTTGGGGAAAACAACTTATTTTTGCAGAGCAAGGATTCCCATAAACATGTCCGGAACTTGACATTCCAGTTGTTGGGTTCACAAAGTTTAAAATTGAGAATTATGGAAGACATCGATCTCTTGGCTCGCACACACATGGAGGAAGGAGCTAGGAACGGCTTCCTTGACGTTAAGGAAACATCAAGCAAGGTAAAAAAAAACGTCTATCCATTTCTCGTTGTCTTTATCTCTTGACAATACTACTATCAACTAAAGTATATATATTTGATCTTCTCAAAAGTATTTGTATCATCAAACGTTACAGATCTTAATTGAATGCCTTGCAAAGAAAGTTATGGGCGAGATGGAACCAGAGGCGGCGAAAGAACTCGCACTCTGTTGGAGATATTTTCCGAGTGGCTGGTTCCGGTTCTCTTTCAACCTTCCTGGGACGGGTGTCTATAATATGATGAAGGTGCGTGTTTTCAGTAATATATGCATAGGCTTTTTTGGTGCAAATCGATATGAGGCCCTGATGGTAAATATTTGGCAGGGAAGAAAGAGGATGATGAAGTTACTAAAGGAAACAGTGTTGAAGAAGAGAAAAACAGGAGAGGAGTTAGGGGAGTTCTTCAAGATCATCTTTGGAGAAAAGGAAGGAGGAGCGGAAACGATGAGCATAGAGAATACGATCGAGTTCATATATACGTTCTTCGTGATTGCTAACGAAACTACTCCACGGATTCTTGCAGCTACATTAAAGCTCATAAGCAATCACCCCGAGGTCATGCAGGAGCTACAGAGAGAACATGAGGAAATTGCACGGGTTAAGCATGGGAAGGAGGCCGGCCTAACATGGGAAGACTACAAATCCATGACTTTCACCCAGATGGTTAGTATGTGCCCAAATCACACCCGCACACATATATATTAGTAGAGATTACTGGGTTATGGACCATAATTTCTAGGTATTGTGTAAGAAATATCTCACATCAAAATTTGGAAAGGACTTTAAGTAGTATATAAGGGATTTGGGCCAATATATATATAAATGTGCGACTCCAATCATTGCTTAGTGTTGATTTTTATTTGGATGCCAATGAACTTGATCAATTATCATATATGGTTCAGGTGATCAATGAGTCCCTTAGAATCACAAGCACGGTGCCAACAGTGCTTAGAAAACCTGATCATGATGTCCAAGTTGGTGACTATACAATTCCAGCTGGTTGGACCTTTATGGGCTATGCTAGTGTCCATTTCAATCCAGAAAAGTACGATGACCCTTTAGCATTTAATCCATGGCGCTGGAAGGTATATTTTAAATTTGATCTTTAACCTTTGCTAATTTACTCAAATTTAGAGAATTTTAAACATATAAGAGATTAATTTTTCAGGGCAAAGACTTGGGTGCGATCGTCTCCAAGACTTACATTCCATTTGGCGCAGGTCCTAGACTCTGTCCAGGGGCTGACTTTGCTAAGCTGCAGCTGGCCATTTTTATCCATCATTTGTGTAGATACAGGTTCACTTTTTTAGCACCTAATGACTCATGATTCAATCACAAAGGCACTACAGTCAATGTCTTTAGTGACATATATACTTATGGTTTGCAGGTGGTCAATGAAGGCAGAGACCACTGTAATTCGAAGGTATATGCTTATGTTTCCACGTGGATGTGAAGTTCAGATCTCAGTAGACACCAGTGGTTAACTCGGCTGGTTAATTCGAGGTTGATGGTTCGAATACCAGAATAAAGTCGTAGTGCAATTTTTATCCATCATTTTTATGATAACCTAATCAGTGGCAGATCTAGAAAATATAATCAGTAGAGACAAAAATATAATATAATAAAAAAAATTTACAATGTAAACTTTTAAGTTTAAACTAAAAAAAAAAATTGTGTGGAGGCATTTTTTGATTTTTTAGCGATGCCATAATTTATTTTTCTTAAATACTCCCTCCGTTTCTTTTTATAAGTAGTTTTGGTTAAAAGCACAAATTTTAAGAAACTCATTTTTTACAAAAAAATATCATTTAATATATAAATTAAAATTAATTCAGCCAATTATAAAAAAAACTGCAGAATATTATTGGCTACACAGTATTCGATAAAGGTAAAAATTACATAAAAACATGAAAACAACTTATATTGTGAAACAAAACAAAATCTCTAAAACTACTTATAAAAAAAAACGGAAGGAGTAAGTACTAATAAGTGGTGGCAACTGCCCCACTTCCCTTCACCTAGATCCGACCTAATGACGTGATTCAGTTTAACTCCTACCATTTACTACTATATATATAATTGCTGCAAAGTGGTTACGCTATATGTTTTTATAAAATAAATAAACTAAGTATCTTATTATAGGATTTTCTGCACATCAAGTGGATTTTTTTTGCAAATCTACCTTCGATGTCAATTCTATCAAATCCGATTCAATCCACAATATAACTCTCGATCGTATATAGATTTTACCGTCTGTATAAAACTGTGTATAGATCATCAAAACTACGTCGTTTTGGCTGTTTTTTAAAAATCAGATAATGCAAAATCAAGGTTTGAAGATCTCTACAACAAATCCAAATATACCCAACCATTCTGCCACAACAATATTTGTAGGAGTTGCAAACATAATTATATAAATATGATGTTTTTCTTCTTCTTCTTTATTTGATTGTAATGCCTTCCCCACCACCACTTCCAGTACTCGCCACCGCCTCCTCCACCACCGGTTCACTCTCCTCCACCCCCGCCTGTTTTCTCTCCACCACCATCACCGGTTTACTCACCGCCTCCTCCAATCCACTCTCCACCACCACCAGTTTATTCTCCGCCTCCACCAATTTTCTCGCCACCAATCCAACCTCCAACACCGATTGAAGCCCCTGTTATTTATCGTGCCAGATCTCCGCGTGAATTTTGATCCGATTCTCATCTTTTTTCACCTGGTACGGATTTTGAATTAACTCGTCTGTTAGGATTCGTGAATTTTGACTTACTCTTTTTCATTTTCGATTAGATCGGTACTCGATTCCCATGACGACCTGTTCATGTCTCATGTTTTTAAGCATTTTGCTTGATTTGTTTGTTGTTTTTCTTCGAATTGCTTGATCTCGTTTAGTTTTGGTGGATTTTAGACGAATTGTGGCTTAGACTATTCAATGTGGAATTGAACAGAGATGGAATCAGCATATTTTTTTTGAATTTAATCGATTCCCGTTAGCTGTTTTGCTTTAGAAACACAACAACTCCCCAATTGTTCAGGATTTGGTATTGGAATTATGAGATTGTGATATATTTGGCACGATAAATTACAGGGATTTGTTTCTTTCTCTGAGAAGTCGTCATGAAAGCAGAGAAAGGAAGCTATTTTTTTGTTTGTATTTGTTTTTCAAATAGCGTTATTATAAATATACATGTTAAACATAACATATATAACTACGTTAGCTCAATTGGTAGTGTATGTGTGGCTTTTCCCCGGGGTCTAGACTTGGTAAGGTTGACCTGCATTTTCTGCAAATCGAGGATACAGTTTTTTATATTACGGGTTGAATCGGACTTGGTAGGGTTGACCTGCATTTTCTGCAAGTCGAGGATAGAGTTGCAAAAAAAATTCACTTGAAGGGTTCATTTATAGAAAACCCTATTATATAAAGCTAAAAATAGTTGTAAGTCATCAGATCGTGATATCTATTATTGTTAATTTAGATAGTGACATTAAATTAATATAAACTTTTATATTGTATGAAAATAAAAAATAATAATATCTATATATATGTATTCCAGCATACTTTTGGATTAATTTCGGGGTTTCTTAATTATATTTTACAAAATCTAATTTATGGATAACTAAACGCGGATCAATTATTAAACAAGAAACATAAGGTGAGACCCAAATTCATGGATGACAACTTGTATCATTGGAGGATTTTTTTATAATGATTTCATGGAAGAGAAATAATCGATGCATTGACTAATTATGTGACTAATCCTATGATTTCTTAAGTTGATGCGGCAGAAGAGTGAATGCTGACGTGTCATCCCATTGTAAGACACATTCACTCTTTTATAAAATACTTCCTCTGTTTCACAAAGAGTGTCATTTTAGAGTAAATTTTTTGTTTCAAAAAAATTGTCATTTTACATTTTCAATGCAATTTTTCAAACTAATTCTCATAATTATCATTTACCCAAAGCTAAAAACCTTTGTGTTTATATCATTTTGAATTAATTATGGGTATATTAAATAGGGGTATATTAGTATAATTTCAAAATTTCTTAATTTGTGTGAAAAGTGTCAAAGTGACATTTTTTATGAAACAAAGGAAGTAGATATTAATAACCATTAATTAGAGCTGTCAACTGGGCTTGACCAAGCCCAAATGGTTTTGTCCAACTGGACAAATTTTTTTTGTGGACAGAAATGACCAAGCCCTGACATGATCAAGCCCAGACATGACCAAGCCCATAAATGACCATGTCCAACTGGACATGTCCATGGACAGAGAATTTTTTTTTTTTTTTTTATTAGCAATCCCATGAATCTGTTTAGAGGAACTGAAAGTGTACAACTGAAAATATGTTCCTATTTAGAACCAATAAATTTTTACTCTTAACAGAAAATATGTTCCTGTTTAGAAAATATGTTCATGTTTAGAACTGAAAGTATACAACTAAATACGTTTATTAGGTTTCACTCTAATCAATTGTAAAGATCCACTAAATACAGTTGGCTGTCTCAGGAGGCCACTCGGCACTTTTTTGCTTCAAATCTTCAATCTCTTCCTGAAGAGGAAAGTGGAGGTGTTAGCTTTTAGGAAGTAAAACCAGAGGAGGTTTTAACCATTCTACCCACGCATACCAGAACACATCATTGGTATAGCAATAATACAAAGAGATGGAAACAAACAATAGTAACTAGTCACCTTGGACTCCCAAAACTCCCAAAGTCCATAAAGATACTTTCTCAGTGAATACAGCAGAACTGTCATATATTGTGACATGAGAAACAAAATCTATCAGCGTTAAGATGCAAATGATATAAACAACGAGAAATAAAATCTTATATATATATCAGCAGGCAGCAACAGAGAACGACAACTTACTTGCTTCAAAGGTACAAATTGATATCCATTGGCGACAAAGCCTGAAAATAAGAAGCAAGGACCACATTATCAATGGCCTATCGTAAAACCCGTATATACAGAAAAAGATTGTATATAAGTTTGATTATCATTTCAGCTAAAGGAATGACACCAAACAAGATCAGTAAGGAAGAGTAGAAGATATTGCAATACCGAAAACTACAGTCAATAGAAAATACCTTAAGATTCTTCCATCTCCGCTTCTTTCTCCTCTTCGCTCTCATCTTCTTTCTCTTCATCAATAAACTCATTATCTATGTTTGGAAAGCCACGTAGCCAGTTTCTTGTACAAACCAAAGCTTGGACGTTAGTAGGTAAGAGACAGCTTCTATATTTGTTAAGAACTCGACTACCTATACTAAATGAAGATTCAGAAGCTACTGTTGTTATTGGGATACTCAAAACATCACATGCCATCCTTGACAACTCCTTAAAACGACTAGAGTTATCCTTCCAATATGTTAAGACATTCATACTTTTAAACGCAACCATATCCATCACAGGCTCGGCTAAATAAATGTCTAAAGCTGACTTTCCACTACCACCAGCTTTTTGTGAAAAAAATGCATAAAATCCCTGAGAAAATACAGAGAAAACTGAACATTAGCTAAGCTAAACTAAACAACAAAACACTACTTAACAACAAAACAGAACCGGTAAAAACAACAAAACACAACAATTCAACAAAAACAGTTTCTAAACTTAACAATAAAACAGTAGCTTAGCAAGAAAAGAAGTAGTGGACAGATTATGAAACTTACATTGTATCCTGCTGGAATATCTTCTTGCAATATATGTACTTGTGAAGTGGTTGCAGCAACATTGATTCTTTGGTTTTTCTGATAAGCACCAAAAAGCTTATACATCTTCGAACGCACATGCCCAAGTCTGAACTTACTTGTGGTTGCATCTAAGGTAGTGTAACAATATTCCAAGACTGTAAACTTCATTCTTGGATCAAGAACAGCTGCAATGGTGAGTATGTCACTGTACTCTTCCCAATATTTGTCAAATTTCTCCTTCATAACTTCCACCATTTTAAGAATAATCTGATCATCAGAGAGCTCATGAGCTCTCAACCAGTTCTCGATCTTCCAAACTTGTATAAAATACAAGTTTGCTGTAGGATAAGACGAACCAGAAATCAGCTGGTTCGTCATTTCAGAAAATGGGCTCAAGAACTCACATATCAATTCTCCTCTGCTCCACTCTAAATTAGTTGGAAAGTTTGTATAACTCGGTTCTACATCTGCAAGATTACCTAAGGCATCTCTAAACTTGATAGCTCTAGTGAGCATGAGATACGTAGAATCCCAGCGAGTAGCAACATCTAAAACAAGACCTTCTTTGCCCCGAATTCCAACTGTTTCCACACAGTTCTGAAACATAATTTCTCTACTTTCAGACCCTTTAACAAACTTCACACTATCTCTAAATTTCTGCAACGCTTCACCAATCACCGTTAATCCAACTTGAACAATGAGATTTAATATATGTGTTGAACATCGAACATGGAAGAACTCTCCACTGCATACCAGATCTTTCTGAAGCTGCCTCTTCATAATGCTTTGCATACTGTCGTTAGAAGACGCATTATCTACAGTTAGACATAATATTTTCTTTTCTAAACCCCATTCTTTAAGCAATTCAATCAGCCTCATCGCAATGGCAATCCCAGTTTGTGGAGGAGGAAATGCAGAGAAAGATAGTATCTTCGTCTTTAAAATCCAGTCAGAACCAATATAATGGACTGTTAGACAAAGATAGCCTTCTATGGTAATGGCCCTCCAAAAGGTCAGTGGTCAAGCAAACCCTATTCGGGAGATTAGTTAAGAGTTTCCTAAGCTTATGTTTCTCTTTCTCATAGATTTTTTTAACATCAGATGATGCTGTATTTCTACTCCAAAACTGAATATTAGAATTAGCATAAGTAAAAGCCATTCTAATTCTTTTGTACTCCACAAAAGAAAAGGGCAAATCATGTTCAATGATGACCATAGCTATTATTTCTCGGAAGACTACCATATCCAGTTTCCTAGAGCTATTTCTCGGTGTACTTCCAGGGGTTTTAGCACAGACTCTCATATGACGAAGTAAAGTGGTGGTTCCATTTCTGTGAAGATCCAAGAAGTAATGCTTTTTACAGTAGTTGCATCTAATATCGTTTTTACGGTCAGGTAGTTTTCCTCCTATTATGGTAAATTATTTCCAACACCTAGAGACTCTACGGCTAGACTGAGCTCGGATTTGTTGTGTACCTTGATTTTTCTCTGAAGTCTCTTGAGGTTCCATCTCTTATTCCACCACATCATTCAGATGATCCATTTCAACATCAATAAAGTTGTTTTCATCATTCAAACTAATAACTTCCATTTTTCTGAAACAACATAAAAAAAAGATACAAATCATAAGAATGTTATAGACAAACAAAAAAAAGAAGATCCAAACCAGTGATTATAGACAAACAAAAAAAAGAAGATCCAAACCAGTGTCACATAAGAAGACACAAACCAGTGTCACACAAGATAAGACCCTAAGACACAAAGTTAAACGCATGTTATACTGCTGCAGAACCAATGTTATATTGCTGCAGAACCAAAAAGGCATAAACAATGAGCTATGAATAAACACGGCTTTACGAATATTTTTATGCTAGGTACAAAACAAAAGGTTATGACAAAAACACATTACTACATAGGAAAGATATTAGCAATTACTCTTGTACTAACACTCTCACTAGCGATGAACCAAATCGAAAAGCTAAGTATGGTACACATCAGAGTTCAGATTCAATTACACTTCCAAGACCAGATAATATGCAGCTACTCTATAAAAGATAATTTTCCATGGTTACATGTGTAAGCAAAATAACAAATCAGAATCACAAAAATAACCTAATTTCACCATCGACAAATCACAAAAATAATCTGTATTAATAGCATTAATAAACAAACGTACAGGTAGGCTATCAAAATAAAAACACAAATACTGGCAATGCCAGGTTATTAATACAGAGAGAGTCAATTATTAAACAAGAAACATAAGGCGAGACCCAAATTCATTGATGACTACTTGTATCCTTGGAGATGTGGACCTTGCAGCCAGCCGGGAACATAAGCATATACCTTCGAAGCACTCTAGTTTTTGGGTCCAACGACCACCTGACAAAAAAAAAGAAGCAAATACCACTTCATTTAAATTATGCTCAAAACAATTCATCCTCGCTTTTGGACCGAGTCTAATAGACTCTCTGCTTTTAATTGAATAAACCTGAATCTGGACAAATGGTGGAGAAAGGTTGCGATTATGAGCTTGGCAAACTCAGACCCTACGCAGTGTGTCCCGCCAGCCCCAAACGGCATGTAGTCCCTAGATACCGTGCTGTGTATATCTTTTCCCTGAAGATATCACCCACACAAACAAATTGTTATACTTAATCTTAGTTTTAATGTTTTGTGTGTTACAATACGCATATGGAATTGGAGCAATCACCTTCCACCTCCATGGATTAAAGGTGAGCGGATCCCCGTACTTTTCTTCATCGAAATGAACTTGAGGAATTCCAAAAAACAGCCACCCAGCAGGTAATGTATAACCTGTCCAAAGTGACTCGCTCATGAGCCAACTCAATATGTTTGCACAGCACTAATCATTAATAGTTATGAGGGTGCTATGGTGAACCAAATGTATAAGGAACAGAACAAATCCTCGTTTGTATATATTGGAAAAAAAGAGAGGTTAGAACTAGCC
>PKML01026506.1:0-34260 GCA_002933935.1 Eutrema yunnanense | reverse complement strand
AGGCAAACCGGATCGTTTCAGCGAACTCCGGAGGTTAAGGCTTCAGCCTTAACGTCATTTGTCAAAGTCAAAGTGACTAATTTCAAACAATTCGGCTCGGCCGTGAAGATGATTTTGACGCATTCGAACTTAGTTTTGAATTCGCTCATATTATTAAGTTCTATCTATGTTAAGCTTTATCGTTTTTAATTTGTATTTGAGTATTCAAAGAGGATGGATAGTTCCTTCTTGTTGTTTTATGGTTGATTAAGTAATGAGAAGAAAGAGTTGCAAAAAAAAAAAAAAAAAAAGGACACAAAACCCATCTGCATGAGAGAAAAAATAATAAGAAATTGATAAAGTTTATGGACTTTGCCAATAACAAAAGATAGGGGTTCCGTGTAATAAATACACCCATATGCCGGGAAAATTGTCATTTAATTTCTCAAGTATTTGTAATTATCTGATTTATTCCCGAACTATTAAATGAGCAATTTAAATTGTCAAGTTAACGTTGACTTCATAAATTTAGGTATGAGAAAAATTAACGTTAACTAAGAAAATGGAGATGTTAGTGTTGACTTTTTATGAGCCCAATTTTGCGAAGTCAGCGTAAATTTGAGGAATTAATTTGTCAACCTAAAAGTTGGAGAATTAATCTGCAAAATTGTAAAACTTAAGGAATTAAATGATCTTAATTTTAAAAATATACACATAATTGTTAAATTTTAGTTCCAATCTATTTTTAAAAAAAATTTGATAAAAAAGAAATTTTTTTTTTTACATGACCCAAAAAGGATAAGTAGAGTTTTAGAAAGTAATAAACAAACATATATTTTTTGTAACTCTTAGATAGTTAATTATATGACACAACCCAATTTTTTCTTTTTTTGGAAAATAATACTTTAAAGAAAAACATGAAGTTTAAATTTTGTGGTCTAAAAAATATTAATCTAAAATAGAAAATGTGGCCCATAAATTTTTTTAAAAAAATCAGTGGTCTTAGGGCCTATCCCGTCTTTCCTACGGATCGGGTATGACTGTAAATTTCCCGGTGCGATGGTTCATGGTGTGGTCGGAAATTTGTTTTTTCTCATATTTTTTTGTTTACTCTTATTTCCCAAAATGATGTGAGTCACTTATTTATAGCCATAGGTGGGCAGAGCTTAGTCACTTTTGCGCCACCGATACTTACGGTTTTTTTTTTTTTTTTTTNTTTTTAACATACTTTATTTCCATTTCTTCCCTTTTGAATGGGACATCGTTTTAATTTACAATCAGATAAAATGGGACTGAAAAAGAGTAAAAAACATATAGAAGATGCAAGATGCAGTTAAACCAGAAAGGAGAGCAAGACAACCGAGGCAATAGAGAATTGTTAAGTGAGAGCCACGAAACAGAGCACTAATCAAGGAGCTGGATGATTCAAGAACTGGATGTACCCGAACCAAGTAGAGAGAAAGGAGAGACCTGAAGAAGAGAGAGGCTGGGCAGCGTGACGCGGTGCATCGAGGCCCACCAACCTCCTTCGAATAGTCCACTGAATCTCGCGAATTACTTGAGCTGGAGGCTTAGAAACGGCTCGATGTAAACGTGAGTTCCTCTCCTTCCAAATCTCGTAAATTGTAGCTTGCAGAAGGAGTTTACAAATAACATTAAGTCTAGTAGAGGAAGAGGCAGATCTGACCCAAGAAACAATCCCGTCATAATCCACCGGAGGATTTAAGCTCCTATGCGTGAAGAAAGAAGACCAGATTTGGGCAGAATAATGGCAATCAAAGAACAAGTGCGAACGAGTTTCCGGATCAGCGTGGCACAAGAGACACACATCCGGAACAGATAGCCCCCAGCTACGGAGTCTATCACGAGTTGGAAGTCGATCTCTAGCCACAATCCATTGTATAAAGGAGTGCTTTGGAACCATTTGAGAAAACCAAACTGATTTCTCCCACAGGACAATTTGTCCCACTGGATTGAAAGTGACCCAAGTCTTAGAGGCCGAGAAGGAACCTGGAACTCCAAGCAAAGAATTACGCCATTTATACTCATCATTCTCTTCCACCAGATTAGGAGCTGATGGAATAGCCGCCTTAAGCAAAACCGTGATGGGATGTCTACCTTGAGGGAGAGACCAGGAACCATTGGAAACGGCTTGTGAAACTGTTGAAAGACGATGAATGCCAGTAACCCTTGGACCATTTTCACCTGTGAGGTCAATAAGAGGTCCAAGATCCGTCCAGTCATCAAGCCAGAACCGCGCAACAGTGCCAGACCCAATATTCCAGCACAGGAAAGGTCTTGCAAGAGGTCGAAGTTTGAGTAACCTTTTCCATATCCAACTCCCTGTCATGTCAGCATTATGATCCCAGAAAACCCTATCCCGTAGGAGGACTTTATGCACCCAAGAAACCCAAAGCGAACCACTCCTAGTGAAAAGCAACCAAATGAGTTTGAGACCGAAGACCTTATTCCAAGCCTCAAGTTGCCTTAGTCCCAACCCACCCGTTTCTTTCGGAGTGCAAACAGAATCCCAAGACACTTTCGCGTCACGCGCTGAATTTGGAGCTCCCGACCAAAGAAAGCTGTTACAAATTTTCTCAATCTCCGCAAGGCAGCTCTTTGGTAAAGAAAATACCGCAGCCCAGAAATTAACAACACCAGCTAACACAGACTTGATCAGCTGGAGCCTGCCTGCAAACGACAAATGCCTAACCAGCCAAGAGGAGATCCTACGCTTCACCTTCTCAATTAAAGGTTGATAGTCAGATGTCTTCATCTTGCTCGGTAGAAGGGGAAGCCCCAAATAGCGAACTGGGAGAGAGCCAACGGCTACTCCAACCCTCGTAGCCATCGAACAAGTAACTTGTACATTATTACCGTCCAAAAAAAGATAAGACTTCCTTAGATTTATCGCAAGACCAGAAGCACGATAAAAATTTCTGAGTACCTCCATAATTCCTACCAAAGAACTCTCTGTACCATCAAAGAACAAGAGAACATC
Source organism: Eutrema yunnanense (assembly GCA_002933935.1). Taxonomy (NCBI): domain Eukaryota; kingdom Viridiplantae; phylum Streptophyta; class Magnoliopsida; order Brassicales; family Brassicaceae; genus Eutrema; species Eutrema yunnanense. The sequence continues at coordinate 31,280 of PKML01026506.1, read as the reverse complement.
ATCGGCGAAGCTTAGGTGGGTGACTAGAGGATCCAAGCAAAGTGGATGAGGCATGAACTGATATTCGGCTGCTGCTTTGTCCCAATCTTTAGACAAGATATCCGTGGCCAAGTCAAAAAGGGAGGACGAAATTGGATCACCCTAACGCAGATCCTTCTTCCCTTTAAAGAACCCTACTAACTCCCCATTGAATAATATGGAAAAGGTAGGAGTGATAATACATTCTTTAATCCAGCCAATAAAAATAGGAGGCAACTCAAAAGCCCTGAGAATGTTGAGTACAAATTCCCATTCAATACTATCATAAGCTTTGGTGAGATCAACTTGAAGGCATCCTCTAGTTATGTCCCCTGGTTTGTGAAACTCATAAACTAACTCAGAGGCCAGGAGCACATTCTCACACAATAATCTCCCCTTAATAAACCCAACTTGATTCCCTTGAACCGCATCTCCCAAGAAGAGCTTCAACTTGGAGGAGAGAATTCTTGAGATAACCTTGTAAACTGTCGAGCAACAAGAGACATGCCTGAAATCAGCTAACCTTTCCGCTCCAACCTTTTTCGGGATTAAAGCTATGGCTGTAGCATTAACCTGTCGCAGCAACCTTGATGATCCGAAGAACTCTTGAACTGCCTGAATCAGATCCAACCCCACCAAATCCCATGACGTGGTAAAGAACTCTGCTGTGAACCCATCAGGGCCTAGAGCTTTGTTCTTAGGAAGGGAGAAAACTACAGATTTGATTTCCTCTGCCGAAGGGATAGCAGACAATAACTCATAGAGACCAGTTCCACAACGAAAAGAATGAAGCCCCTGAATATGAGCTACAGAGTATGGTTGGATCACCGGATTTGAACAACCCAGCAAATTGAAGTAAAATTTCTCCACCAAGACCTTCATCTGATTTTTATCAGAAATCTTAGTACCATTATCAGTCCTCAAGTGATGAATGATATTCCATAGCAAATGGGCCTTAACAGATTTATGGAAGAACCGGGAATTGGAATCGCCTACATCCAACCATCTTACTCCAGATTTCTGCTTTAGAAAAGATTCTTCAGCATCTGCCCAGAAGTTCCAAGAATTACGAGCTGCTAGCTCCTCTTCAAACCGTTCCTGACTTGGAGAAGTAAGGACCTGATTTTGGAGAAGCTCCAGGTTCCTAAACGCCTCCTTAGCTCTGGTCTGAACATCACTGAAGCACCGATGATTTAGTGCTTGGCAGCAGAATTTAGCATCTCTCAAACTTCTATACAAGATCTCCATGATACTTACGGTTTCATCAAACAGCTTAGCACACAAGCAGGTGAATCAGGTGAAGCAGGACGCATACTGCTGAGTTAGACAGGTGTCTGGGAACGCATGCAGGCGTGCAAGTGCTTAGCTGGACAGACAAACTGATGACTCAAGCCAGCTGGTTGTTGAATCAGGCAAGGAGGGTGCTGAGTCACCGAGCAACTTCCCTCGGCCATTCCGATACCAAACTATCGATCACACTGACACGAACACCAACCACTCTGCTCGATCCAGAATAAAACTCTCTCAGCTAAAACTTAATTTTTTCGACGAACTTACCTTTTCGATCACCCAAACGTGCCGAAAAAACCACTCGGACATACCGCTCGACCAAACTGAATTTTTTCCAACTAAACTTGTTTTACCTCGACCAAATAAGATTTTCTAAGTCTTTTCTTACCTTTTGAAAGTTATCTTACTAGTCTGGATAACAACGGATCAATCCTGCTCGTTTTGACCGTCTCAGACAAACCATACGACTGAAATCAATTCCTCTCGGTCCAATCATAATTTTACACGACCATTTCCCTTTTTAGGCTTCATCTGACCTTGTCGCACTTAATATATTCCACCAGGATGATTCTAACGTGTCTATACACTTTTTGGTCGAATCAGACGTCTTACAGTTGACTCTGGTCATGCCATATCGACTAGATTTCAATCCTTTTGGCTATTACTTAACTTTATTGACCACTTAAGCTTTGTTTGGTCTAATTTATCATCCCGAGTCCAAATCTCCATCACTTCGTACGAGCCTCAACCATATCGAGTTTTATTGGTTTAGGAGATTTTAGCTAATAAATGAGTGATATTTGTGACATTTGTGTAAGCGCTAAATAACCTCGGTTTTCTTTTATTGATAATGATAATAAAGTTGATACACTTTTTGATCTTAATTATTGTGATGTGTAAGGTTTGTACAACACACTGGCGATTTGTGGATCTGTTTATTTCTTTACTGTGGTTGATGATTATTCACGAGTTGTTTCGGTGTTCTTAATGCGTTTTAAGAGTAAAGTTGCAACGCATTTGTAAAATTTATGTGCTATGGTATAACGACAATTTGCTACTCATGTGCGAACGATTCGTAATGAAAATGGTATAGAGTGTATGTGTCTCAAATTATATTTTTCCTCACAAGGAATTCGACATCAAACTTTATGGGTTGGCACGCCGCATCAAAACGGTCGTGTGGAATGGAAACACATACATATTCTCATTGTGGCTCGTTCTATACGATTTCAAGCTTCATTTCTAATAGAATTTGGGGTGATTGTTTTCTTACACTTAGTTACTTAATATTTGCACTCCACCGTCTATTTTAACTGGTAAGACTATGTGTAAGGTGTTATTTGGGAAATCCGTTTCTTACAAAGATATATGTATTTTTGGGCTCTTTGTGTCATGCTCACAAGGGAACTCATTCCACATACAAAATTTGATGAAAAAGTAACTAGATATGTATTTTTTGGGTATACACATAATCAAAAAGGATGGCGAGTGTATGATCTTAAAAGACAAGAGTACTTTGTTTTAGGTGATGTGGTCTTCAATTAAGACTTTTTTCCTTTTGAAAAGGTTTCCTCTTTTTCAGACAATCCAACACCCATTGTTTGTCCAATTATTGATGATGATGATGAAGTGAATTTTTTTTCCTTCTTCACGTGGTGATACTCAGTTCAGTGGGAGTGCAGATTCATTTATCTCACCAGATAGTCCAACAAGGGGGGGGGGGTATTTCTCTTCTTCTTCATCATTATTGTCAAATAAGTATGCTTCTGATGTGCCAGTTACATACACATTTTGACATTAGTCTTTGTCGAAAAAAAGACCATTTTTGTACCAGTTTCTCAAACAGTTTATGTCAAACCTAGGACAGTTTTGTACCAGTTTATTATATAGTTTCTCAAACAGTTTTGGGTCGTGGTCATCGTAAAAAATATTAAGGTTGTTCTTCTTCAGCCTTATGTTACATATTCATACAAGTCTTTGCATAAACAATCACACTCATAATCACAGTCTTCGCTCTGATCACCTCACGATCTTCCAGGTAAACCATATTTCCTAGATAATTAAATATCTTGCATATGTTTCTCTGATAGCTATAAGAGTTTTCTCGCCAAAATTATTGCGGTTGGTGAACAATGTTTATTCAAAGAAACTATGCAATATATTGAGTGAAGGCAAGCTATGGCTGCATATATATTCATGCACTTGAAGATAACAAAACTTGGGACTTGGTGGATTTGCTTTCTAATAAGAAAGCGATTGGTTAAAATTGGCTTTTTACCATCAATTACAAAGTTGATAGTTCAATTGAACGTTATAAAGCAAGACTTGTGGCTCTCAAAAATCGTTAGAAAGTGGGCATTGACTATGATGAAACATTTTCTCCAACTTCTAAGATGACAACCGTTTGTTGTTTCTTAAATGTAGTTGTTGTTCAAAAAGAGGGAACTTCATCAAATGAATATTCATAACGCATTTCTACAGGGCACCGTTAATTGAGAAGGTATATATGCGTCCACCACAAGATTTTTTTGTCGTCATCTTTTAAGCTTCATCATCCCCTGCCGTCTTTATAAGGTTTAAGGCGGCACCTCATTGTTGGTTTGCTACTCTTCATAGTGCTATGCTACAATATGGATTTATTCAATTTGTTTTGGACCTTACATTTTCTCTTTGGTTCGTAATGGCGTTGAGCTATATGTTCTGGTTTACGTTGATGATCTCATGATTGGTAATAATGATTCATCAACAATCAATTGCTTCAAATATTATCTCAAAAGTTTTTTTCATATGAAAGATTTGGGTAAAGTACAATACTTTCCGAGAATCGAGATTGTAAGGAATCCATAAGGATTTTTTTTTGTCAAAGAAAGTATCGTTTAGAAATTATTTATGAATGTGGTCAGCTTGATGCTCGGTCGGTTCATACACCTATGGTACATAATCATAATTTAGCTTCTACTACAAATGATTATTATACCGATATGGAGTGGTATTGTTGTATTACCAATAAGTTTATTTATCTTTCTCTCACAAGACCTGAACTTGTGTACAATGTTAACTTGTTGTCCCAATTTATGCAACAACCATGAATTTCACAATGGGAAGCGGCTATATGTGTGATTCGCTACCTTAAGATTTCTCATGAACAAGGTCTTATGTTCTCATCTACAAGTGACTTATAACTCACTAGTTCTTGTGATCTGATTGGGTAACGTGTTCGCTTACTAGATGTTCTCTTTTTGCCTATGTTTTTCTTCTTGGTGATTCGACTCTTTTTGGAAACCATGTAAGGATAAAACTGTTTCATGTTTTTCGGCATATCTTTGGTTGTTCCAACAAGTGAACTTAAATGGTTGTGTGGGCTGATGCAATTCTTTGGTGCAACTCAAACTAAAGTTGTCCCTCTGCATTGCGATAGTTAATCAGTATGTCAACTCGCCACTAATCCGGTTCTTCGACAACGTATCAAACATATTGAAAATAAATGTTATTTTGTGTGTGATGCCGCTAGAGATGGTCTTATTGCTACTACTATAAGATTTCGACTCATGATCAACCTGATGTTATTACCAAGGTTCTTTGTTGTGAACAATTTAAAACTTTTATTGTTAAAACTTTGATCTTCTTATCAAACCTGATGTCGGGAACTTCATTCACCAAATTGAGAGGGAATATTGGAGGATAGTTTGGCTATTCGCATATTTTCATATTTTTACAATTTACTTTTTGTGTAAATATCTTTTTCTAATTAGGTTTAACTTATGTAATCATATATATATATATATATATATATGTGTGTGCCTTTATAGCTACTGAAATAAATCATCTTCGCAAACTTTCGACGGATGAGAAAGAAATTCACGCCGGCGTCATTGCAGAGCCGGCGAAAAAGAAATTCACGCCGGCGTCATTGCAGAGCCGGCGAGAGGAGGGAAGTGAGAGAGGGTGACAGAGAGGGAGTGTTTGAAGTGAGAGAAAACCGCGTGTGTGGGGAGGTGACCAGGACGCGTGAAGAGGCATCCTTTCTGGATTTTTTCCAGTGTTTTTTTTAATTTTTATTTCAAGTCAAAGAGAGAGAGAGGCGATCATGTCGGATCCGAGAAAGGCGCGACTTCAGGCCCGTTGGATCCGGCCGGAGAGATTTCGAGATTTAACTCCGTCGGCGTGCATTTCTCGGCGCCGATCGGTAGCGTATACTCGAAGAAGAGTCAGAAAAGAAAGAAGCGCCTTTCCTGGCACCCGATTTCCAAGGAGAGGAAGCAACGGCCCTGGGTTCTTCCGGTGTCGAATTTCGTCGTGGTTCTAAGAGGGAAAACACTGTGAGACCCGACGGCGGCAGTGGCGTTATCGTCGAAGCTGCGTTAGCGGCTGCCGGAGTGAAGGCAAGTGGCGGAAGCGAGAAAAATTTACAGTGGGCATTGGGAGAAAGCATGAGATGACATAGTGCAATTAGCGGTTTAAGAGAAGCAAGGATGGCTTCTCGCTGGGATCTACGACGTTTTCAATGGACCTGACGCTCCAAAATTTCTGATGGCTAATTTTTACCGTGATGTTCATAGTGAGTTAAAAGAAAATCCGCGCGTAGCGCGGATGCTCTCCTAGTTGTTATAAAAGTTATATGATGTTATCATATGGTGGATATTAGTAGAATATGAGTATATATGAGTAAGTTAAGTATATTTCGATGTAACTTAATTGTAAACTTTGTTATTATGTGAATTTAGATTACCACACAACAAATTGTTTTATTGTTTTATTAAAATCAAATTTCACAAATTATATATTTATGAGTGTTAAAATGGGCTAACCCGTCGTTTTAATCTGTCTCGAATCATCATGTTATCTTGCATGTTTTGACAAATCAACCCCAAAGGACCACAATTATAAAAACATAACACGAACTTGCCCCACCATATTATTATATAATATAAATATTTACTAATTTTGAATATCTGAAATTTTATCAAGTTAAAATATTTTTAATAATAAGATTTATATAATTTGTCTAATTATTGTTCAATTAAATATTCAGATTAAACCAAACATAAATTTTTTAATTTGGACGTCACTTAGATTTTAAAATTCAGATTAAAATCTCTTCTTTTAGTACCAAGGCAACCACATACAAACATAAAATTTACATTTAATCTCTACAATCATGGATTAATTTTATTATATTTTAAATAATTGAATCAATCAACTAGCGATTATATATTATTTATAACTATTATAATTAATTCGAATGTACATGTCAAACAATAAATATATTATGTAAATTTTGTTTTTATAAAGACTTATTTGGTAATATGTTTAGTTAATCCAAATAAATTCTAGAAATATTTATACTAATATATGTTTGGACACAAAATATTTTAATAAATGTTTGGCAACAGAATTAATATCTTTTTTACAAAGGGTTCAAATTTTTTTTAAAAATTAAAAAATAAAGAGTGTTTGGATACAGATTTTAAAAGTGTTTCTGTTTTTATTGTATAGATAAACTTAGCAATTGTATAACACGCAATAGTATTATAAAATCAATGTACGTGATCATATCTCCATTTATATATAATGACATATATATATATATTAAAGAGCTGATGAAAAATGAAAGACCCGTGAGCCACGTTATAAACAACGTCTATTATCGTCTATTATTGACCTCTTTTATCGACGACTATTGCAGTATTGCGTCACTTTAACATCAATTATGAGACCATGATTATGGCAGGTTTTAATGTGGGTTTCTTAAAAATATTTTGTATTAATTTAATCTAAAGTGAATGAAAATAGTAAGAAATGTCTCTTAATTAAGAGATGGTAAGAAACTTTTCTTATCGAAACGTGTCCATCTGTGATTGGAGATACAATTTGGGGTAAAAAAAATGGTTTCTCTCCTCATATTTTTTATCGACACAACTTCTTCTTCGTTCTCTCCGTCGAAGGCGACGAGAATCATCTCCGGTTACCTGATCTGAGCGGTGTGATGGCGTCTGGGATCAGCAGAGGAGGTGGATCCTTGTCGGAGATGTATAGTAGTGCGAAAATGATTCTACTCAGGGCTCGTGATGGAATCGAGAGTATAATTTGGCATACTATCTAACTGATGGTATTTATCCAAAATGGACAACTTTTATACAGTCTATTCCACTTCCACAAGGCCCAAAAGCATCTTTATTTGCTCTACATCAAGAAGCAGCCCGAAAAGATGTCGAGCGTGCTTTTGGAGTCTCGCAAGCTCGATTTTCCATTGTGAAAAATCCAGCTCTTTTTTGGGATAAAGCAAAAATAGGAAAGATTATGAGAGCTTGTATCATACTCCACAATATGATAGTAGAAGACGAAAGAGATGGATACACACACTTTGATATTTCAGAATTCCTACAAGGAGAAGGAAACGGAAGTTTCACTGTGGATCACACGTTTTTCACGGATATGCCTACAAATCTTCCCAATATGATGGGTGTTCGAACTAGAATTCGTGATAGACAACAATATCAACAATTGAAAGCCGATTTGGTTGAGCATATATAGCAAAAATTTGGGCATGATCAATATAACATTTGAAAATTTATGCCAAAACTTATATTTTACTTGTTTTAATGTTTTTGTATTAAGTTTTTTTAATGAAATAATTATCTTTTTAATAATAAAATATATATAATTTTTTTTAAGAACTTCATAGAGGTTCTTGCATTGGAGATAAAAAATATTTGAGTCTCTTAACTAAGTCTCTTAATCAAGTTTAATATTAAAAAATTGGCTAAGATACCCATTTGGGTTTCACCAATAATCATGCTCTGAGATGTCCCAACATATTTTGTTCACCAGTCACATAGTTGTCGATCTAGAAATTAGTTCCTAATAGTAATTTTTAGTCATAATTTTAAAATAGGAAAAACAAATTATGGCGACATGATACTATTATATTTATACCATTGGTTTAAAAAAGAATTCATTTAGATTTAATATCAAAAGATATAATTTTTTTCATTAAAAATTTAAAAATCTAACTATTTTAACAAGAGTACAAAAATATATTTTATATTTTCGAAATAAAACTTTGTATGGGTGTTAGAAAATTCTTGATGTAATCTGATTCTCTCAAACTCATCCAGATTTTTTCATTTTTTTTGGATGAGTTTTCGAAATTCATCTGGAAGAGTCGTTTAATGTAGCTAAATGAACATTATTTTATAGCTTCATCCAGATGGACCATCCGATAAGCAAACGAGTATGCCCTAACTCCTCAAATTTATTATCCCTAATTTCGTATCAGATATATAGGACGAAGAGTGATTAAAGAAGCGCATTGATGAATAGAAATTAACAGTCCTAGACGAAAATGTCCGGCCTCGACCAAATCAGCCTTTCATAAAATTTTGAGGTGAAGGGTTTAAGTAAAAAAAATTAGGTCGAAATCCTCTAGTCCCTTGATAGCCAGGCATGAGCATTTGACTAGTTAACCACGCAAAAGTATATATTCAATACTCGATATGAACAAGATGATTTAGTATATATATCTGATAGCTTTGGTATCATCTTGGTGGATTTCAACAACGGTTATTTTATAGATTCTGGTTAATTCGAGTTCAATTCGATTCTGTTTTGTTCGGATTATTTTATAATTTTGCCCACTCCGACTGAATGTATCAATCAATGAACACGTTGTGTAGAAGCTAAGTGATTTGAATATTCCGAAAATCACGAGTTGACGAAAAAAAATTAAAAGTAATAAGTCAGTCAACGAAAGAAAAGGGAATCTTTATTTGAAAGTTTGAATCGTTGAATATGCAGATCGTAACGTTATGCACACGCTAGTATATATACGCATATCTATATCGTTATCCATGAGCAGATCCAAAAGTTATGGGCCAGGATCCGTACATTTTTTAGATTTGGGATTAGAGCATGTTATATAGTCATGTCCCAAACGTCACTCGATTATGTGACTTTTAGACTTTGTCTTTCGTACTTTGTCAATTGAGCTAACGAAACATTGTCCAATTTTGTTTTTTACTAGGGGCATAAATGATATATTGATATGCTTGGTTTTTACCGCTTTCTAACGTATGTTTTAATGTTTCTTTCAATTGTTTTATCGAGTCAAAGTCCGGTTTAGAGTCTTTTAGTCTTCTATTTAGATATCTCAGGTAAAAAGGCGTTCAAAGATGAAATTGGAGTTACGAAGGCAAAAACGCACGAAACCGTAAAGAAAGATCCATCATCGGTCGATACCGGTAGAACAGGTCGATGCCACCCCTACCCGAGAGGTTGGCATCGACCGATGCTGAAGAAGACGGGTCGATGCTACCCCTACCCGAGGGGTCAGCATCGACCGATGCTGAAGAAGACGGGTCGATGCTACCCCTACCCGAGAGGTCAGCATCGACCGATGCTAAGATGGTATCGACCGATACGACGAGAAGAAGAAAGGAAACTTCTGTTTTCCTTATTTTGCCGTGGGAACTTCCTGTTTTGACCTATTTCGACCTAGACCTATATATACTCTATTTTTAGCCTCTTGGAGGCAGCCACCTTTTGTTCATTTCAAACCTTTTTGCTATTGAATCATTGTAAGCTTTGGAGAAGAATCTTTGCATCTATTGAGAAGAATTCTAAACCCTTTCTCTCTTTATTTATATTATGATTTCTTCATTTCCTTGCTTGTTCTTCGTTACTATGTCTGAGTAGTTCCATAGTTAGGTTAGGGCCTTCAAGGGGATCCATGAGTCATTGAATTAGACACAAATAGGGATTTATCTTTTGTGGTTTTCGCTTATTGTTGTGTTTATTGCTTAGACTTGAGTTGACCGCTAGGTCTATGAACTAGGGCAATCTAAGAGTGCGGAAGTGTCTTAGGTTGCTAGAAAGAACATAAGTGAGCGAATTGTCCTTAGCCTGCGGAAGTTGATGTTAAGGCGATTCGTGAACATATTGAACCAGCTCGTTAATGCTGATCTAGAATTCTACGCCAACGGAAGTTAGGATTTTAGGGTGCTAGATTTAGTAACTATGAGCACGGAAGTGGATTGGTTAGATATTTATGTTTGAGTTTGAAACTTGCTTTTAATTATTCCTTGAATAGTTGTCTGATTTATGATCTCTGGATTCCTGCGAATAAATCCTTGACCTAACGCCTTTCCTTTATTGAATTTACATCGTTTAAATTTCTCTTGTTACTTTTCTAAAACAAACCATATTTCTGTCTTAGCTTAATTTCATAATTGTGAGAATAGTAGTGTAACCTTGGTCTCTGTGGATTCGATCATAAAGTACTGCATTGACAACCATTATGATTGTGGTAGTGTGAACTTTTATTTTAATTGACTGAGTGAAAACGCTTAAACTATATATTTAATGGTTGTCAACATATATATGTGGGGTGAAAATTCCGATCCAGTAAAATATGCTCAATAAACCAATGGTACAAGGGCCGACGAAGTCAAATGTACATACGAGGTGACGAGCCAAACTGAAAGGCCCATCGAGGTGAAGTCTACAGTCAAAGGGGAATAAATACAAATCCGTTAGTCCACCCCGACGAGACCAAAGACTCATTCAAACCGGTGAATTAAGGCGCCTGACTGTAACAGCTGTAACCTCCGAATCAAAGACCATTCATGGCAAATCAGAAGGAGTAAATTGAGACGTTAAACACAGACTCGGAGTATAAAGCAAGGACGAGGGCAAAGAGCAACACAACTTCTCTCATCCGCAACTAGCTCTACACTTAAACACTTAGAAATCCTTTGTTCTTGTTCTTGTAAGAACACTTTTGAGATCGAAATAGTAATCTCAGTTTACTACGTAAATCTTGTTCAAATCCGCTTCTATATATGTTTTGGCCTTCTCGAGCAACATATTTTATGTTTATTGCTCGATAGTCCCTGAGATCTTTTGTTATTAAAGATAAGCCAAAGTTCTTTGTTTATTCCTATTTACAAATTTTGACCGTTGTAATTCCAGCTACAACAGTTTGACGATAGGAGGGGGATATGCAAATCTAACTCCAATGCAGAAGATTAACCATGGATGAAGACCATGCATACATTCAGGAAGCCCTGGACAAAGTTACCAGCGACCTAACAACGATGGTTAAAGGGGCAATGGCCACAATGACCAAAAACTTGGAAAAAGTTACTTATGATCATGTTGTATTGACCCAATCATTCGATGAGCTTCGCTTAGAGGTGGCTCGAACGCGAGCTCTGCCACCACAAGTATTTCACCAACACCACCGCCCACCATGCAACTTGAAAGTAATGGAAATAGTACCTAGTCTTCGGGTTTATCTTACCTAGGAACATGTTAGTTCCATCACGGCCAGAGCAGTGGTGGTGCACATATACCTTTGAGGGATGGAGTTCAGATTGATCCTTCGACCTTTTTTGTATAATAAAGATTTGGTTTAAATCCTGCACTAAAACCTGTTGTTTTGTTTAATAAAGATTTGGATACATTGAATCATTGTCTTCAAGATATGCGATACAAGAAATGTAACCTGTTGGAAAATTATGTAAGCTCTTATTGACTATGACGTAAACCTTGGCAATATGCGGAGCTGTTGATAGAAACTTTCCAATGATAAAATCTTCCCATAACGGTGTAGATCCTTCAATTACATCATCCGATATCATAACCGTCGATTATCCGTCAACTACAGAGACACTGAAATCGTGCTTCTTTAGCTGGGTTTTGGATTGTACTATCGATGTGTTTCTTCTGTTGATCACATGTTTCTGCCGTACCCACCGGAGACATTTTCGGCGTTCCCATGTCAACCGGTGGCCGCCTGAACCTTTGGATTGAGTCTTACGAAACCCTAGAAAGTATAATCGCCTATCGCCCTAAAATTCACCTTCTACGTCACGGTGAAGTTGCCATAATTTCAGATGGTAGTAAAACAATTATGGGATAGCACGACGCCTCTGTTTATTTCGACTTCGAGTCTTCACCGATTTTTGAAAAAACTAAAGGCTTTAAAACTCCTGCTGAGGGAATTGGGTAAAGAAACATTTGGAGATCTCACTCGCAAAACGAAAGAAGCTTATGCTGATCTATGTACGAAGCAAGAGGATACACTGCAAAATCCTACACATCAACGAATGGAAGAAGAAATCAATGTGTTCTCTAAATGGCAGAATCTATCGATATTAGAGGAAGGATTTTTGAAACAGAAGGCGAAAATACACTGGTTAGACGTCGGGGACCAGAACAATAGAACGTTTCATAATGCAGCTCAAGTGAGAAAGATGAAGAATGCCATAAGAGAGGTAAGAGACCATAATGGGGACATATTAACGTATGGAGACCAAATTATGGCGGAAGCAGAGAGATTCTTCAAGGATTTTTAACGCATCAACCACCTGATTATCAAGGAATTTCAGTGGAGAAGCTGAAGGAAAGTATGCATTTTCGATGCTCAGAAGAGGAGAATGATCTATTAATTAAGGAAGTAACATAAGAGGAGATCAAGAGGATCATTTTTTAGATACCGAATGATAAATCTCCGGGGCTGGGGCCTGATAGATTCACAAGTGAATTTTTCAAGGCAACTTGGCCAATAATTATTGGTAATGATTTCACGGTGGCGATTAAATCTTTTTCATCAAAGGATTTCTTTCCAAGGGTTTGAATTATACTATACTAGCTCTCATCCCTAAAAAAGACGAAGCAAGAGAGATGCAGGATTATATACCAATATCATGCTGCAACGTCTTATACAAGGTAATCTCTAAAATTATATATCGCCAACATGCTCAAGACAATGTAACCAAAGTTCGGTGCTCAAAATCAATCAGTGTTTGTTAAAGAGCATCTACTAATGGAGAATATGCTACTAGCTACGGAGCTAGTTAAGGATTACCATAAAGAAGATATTTCTCCAAGATGTTTTATGAAGATTGATATCTCAAAGGCGTTTGACTCAGTGCAATGGACCTTTTATTGAATACACTCAAAGCTCTCCACTTCCTGGTCAATTTATACACTGGATTCGATTGTGTATTTTGACAGCTTCTTTCTCTGTGCAGGTAAACAGTGAATTGGCGAGGTTTTTTGAAGCGAGAGAGGGATCAGACAAGGTTTTTCCTTATCTCCTTATCTATTTGTCATATGTGTGAATGTTTTATCGCGATTGATAGATGGCGCATCGGTAGAGAGGAAGATTGGGTATCACCCGAAATGCAAAACGATTTAACTTACACATCTTTGTTTTGTTGATGATCTAATGGTGTTTTTGGATGGGACCAAAAGATCGATTGAGGGAGTCTTGAAATTTTTTGAGGAGTTTGCGGTTATATCGGGGTTGAAAATCAGTGTGGAGAAATCACTCTTTACTTGGCAGGAATCTCAGATCGCAACGGAGATGATATCATGGCACAATTTCCATTTGCTATGGGCCATCTTCCGGTACGTTATATTGGTCTACCTCTTCTCACAAAAAGAATGATGATGACGGATTGTACTCCTCTAATAGAACGGATTAGAAAGAGAATAAGCTCTTGGACTGGCCGATTTTCATCTTTTACCGGAAGGTTACAACTACTCAGCTCGATGATAGCTAGTATAAGTACTTTCTGGATGACATCGTATAGACTTCCGAGCACATGCATTAAAGAGATTGACAATATATTCTCAACGCTTATGGTCGGGTCCTAGACTTAATCCCAAGAAGGCAAAGGTAGCTTGGGAAGTGGTTTGTTTACCGAAGAGTGAGAGTGGTTTGGGACTGAAATCGCGTTCAACCTGGCCGGATGGGAGGAGATGATATTTCTTTATGGAGAAGCGCTGAGGATACTTACAAGAAGAAGTTCACCACCAAGACGACTTGGAACCTGATCAGAATGAAAAAGTCAAGGAAAGACTGGTATAAAGGGGTCTGGTTTCACAACTCGACACCAAAATATTCATTCTTGACTTGGCTAACAATTCAAAATTGTCTATCAACGGATGATAGGATGAAACAATGGAGTGGAGGACAAAATTGTGATTGTGTTTACTGTGGATTAGAGGAATCTAGAAACCACATATACTTCTCATGTACTTACACCTCGATAGGGATGTCAATCGGGCTGGCCCGGCCCGAAACCCGTAAAGCCCGCAAATATTTGAGTTCGGCCCGAAAAAAAATCGGGCCTATATTCTAAAACCCGGTCCGGCCCGGACAATGCTCTAGGGCTTTTTAAGCTTTTTCGGGCTTTTTTTTACAAACACAAAAATTCACAATTCTCAAATGAAAAATGAAAAATAATTAAAACAAAATATTTATCAAAATAAATCTAAATTGAAATGTATTATATCAAATTCAATTAAATTTAAAAGCAAAAGTTTGACAAAAAAAACAAATAAAATTCAAATAAATTGTATTACCAAATAAAACATAAAATCAAAACACTTCAGATCTAGGTAGTAGAGTTTAGATTAGAATCTTCTTCATCGTCTTCTAAATCCTCAACACCATCAAGAGCTAAAGATAAAAAAAAAAAAAGTAAAATAATATTATGATTTTAGAGGTATATATCATATAAAAATGTCATTGAAAGTCTATAGATAAAGATTTTAAAAATATGAAGTAAATATGGATGAATGATAATGGTACCTAGATCATGAAATATAAACCCATCCAACCAAGTGCATGTACAAATCAGTGCTTCAACGTTTTTGGTAAATGACGATTTCTATTTTTATCCAAGACATGCGCACCAATATTAAATGTAGACTCTGATGCCACTTTAGTTATTAGAATGTTTAGTACATCACATGCCATACGAGCTAACTCACCATAACGTTGTGACTGACATTTCCACCATTATAAAACATTCATGTCTTCATAAAAAGTCAGTTCCAACATATCGCCTTCTAAGTATAGAGTCAATTTAGAATTTTCTTCTTCTATAATGGTACGTTTTTCATACGCTTTGAAATCATATGATAAGCGAACCCAAATTTAATAAGACATACGTAATTAAATAGTTTTGGGCCAGCCCGAGCCCGATCGGGCTAAGCCCGAAAAATATACTAGCCCGAAAGGCCCGATTTCTTTTGGGCTTTTATTTCTAGGCCCGAGCCGCTATTTTTCAGGGCCGGGCCCTCGGATTTTGGCCCTAATTGACACCCCTACACCTCGAGTATATGGGAAAATCTAGCCTCTCGCCTTCTCGGTAATGTGTACACAACGAGCTGGGAGGATCTTCTCACACTTCTACATAGCTCGAATATGGGCCAACTGGAATTGTTTCTTTTCAGATACACTTTCCAAGTTACGATCTATCACATTTGGAGAGAAAGAAACGCTCGTAGACATGGCGAAAATCCTCTTCCGGCAAATAGACTTATCAGATTCATTAACAAAAATATTCGTAATCGCATCAGCGCTATTCGCAAAACTGAAGACCGATCGTATGACGACACTCTTATCGCGTGGTTCGTCACACGATCACCTTGAAGGATCCATCGAACAAAGACCAACAAAGCTTCGCAATCAGTGGCGGATGTAGAGTATAAGGGAGTGTGGCATGTGCTCCACCCTAATTTTTTTTTTCATAAGGAATTAGTGTTAATCTATGTAAAATGCATTTAATTTAAATATTAGTTATAAAAAATTATTTATGTGCCCCATGCTAAATTAAGTTCTGGATCCGTCCCTGTTCGCAATCAAACTCTTTCAACAAAATTTCCTTTAATCCTTTAAACAAAAAGATGCATTTATTGTAAAAACTTTTTTTAAGGCCAAATATAATTTTACATTCAATTAAAAAAAAAATATGTAAACGTAATTACCAAAAGTGTAATGGAGAAGAGATTTTATCATAAAAAGAGTTGTGTGTTAAAATTAATAAAGATTTTGATACATTCAATCATTTTCTTAGTCATCTTCCCTCCATCATTATCAATCATCATACCATCTTTATTTCATCCTCAAACCATCTTCATACCATCATCATCGCTAGTTCATTAATCAACCTAGCATCCAGGCCCGGCTCTAGGGACGGCGGGAGGGGCGTAGGTCCTAGGCCCAAATTTTTTTTTTTTTAATTGTTTAAAGAAAAAACCTTTTTTTTAAAAAAAAATATAGATATATTTGAGAAAAAAGCCAAAAAAAACCCAAAAATGATGAAAATTTTTATATATATTTGAGAAAAAGGCCCAAAAATTTTTTTTTGTTTTTTATATACTATTAAAAAGCTAAAAAAAGCAGATTTTTTTTTATATGTTATTGAAAGGCCCAAAAATTTTTTTTTACCTAAGGCTCAAAATAAATTAAAGACGGGCATGCTAGCATCAACTCATGTTGGATAGAGAATATATGAGCTCAGAAAAAAAAACGCAGATTCGATGGAAAGAAGAGTCCGCCGCTTAGAGAGAAGGAGAGAAGGAGAGAAGAAACGAGTTATTGCAAAAAAAATATTAAAAAAAAATTATTGTATGTAGAGACATTAATTTTATGGTTACTATTAAATCAAATTTTTTACATGTCTTGCTTCCGAATATATATGATTTACTATAATTTGAGAGTTCCGAATCAAATAACGATCACAAGACTTGAATAGAACGCAACATGCTGGAATCTGGATCACGATACGAATATAAAGTTGACTTTTTTAAAGAAAATGAAGAAGTTTCATATGATAAGGATGTCCACTTTGCGTTAATTGCGGTACAATTTGTCCACATTGCGAAGCTGAGAAGAAAAAAAACGATTGATCACGCGATTCTCTGAATGTCCTTCATTTCAATGGGTTATGGGCGTTATCGTCAATTCCATCGGCACCACAAATTTTCAGTAGGATTATTAAATTTAGATTATTAATTTTGGAGACACCAAGAACAACACAACACATTTTCTTTGTTTTACAAAGAAATAAATTCTAATCCGTGTGGGCGCATGGGATTTTTTTATTTTTTTATCAAATTTATATATATATATATATATATATATATTTTTTGTATTTAGATATCATTTGTTTTTATAAATATAATTTTTCTAATAAGTGACAAAGATTTATTTTATGTTTATATATAGTTTGTTTTTGTATATTTAATTTTTTCTAATATTAAATATGACATTGATTATAAAAACATAATTCTAACCTATCCGTTCATTTAAAACAATTGGGTCAATTCATATGAGTGAGTTAAACTCTAACACATTTTCTCACATTCAGTTTATATTATAGACTTTATACACACTTTATATGCTTTTTGACATGGGAAATACATAAACTAATCTTCTATTATTATTCCCAAAACACAAAGTAGTTTTTTTTTATTATTGTCTTTCACACCCCAATTATTTTGTTTTTCTTTTTTCTTCTCATTAAAAATCAATTTCATAATTTTTTTTGAACTATAAACTATATTTCTTTTTCCACTATACTTTGATACCCATTTCACAATATTTTACTTACATGTGGTTCGAACACATTGACCGAACAAATTCGTATCCATATAGCTACGTACACATGTACGCATTTAAATGGATAGACATATGCGTATCCACGCGTATATCGCCCACATGTACGCAACTACATAGATGTGTATGCATATCCACACGCATATCGTCCATGTGTACGCAACTACATGGATATGCATGTATATCCACTCGAATAGCGTCCACGTGTATGCAACTACATGGATATGCCAAAAGGCCCAAAACTACGTCTTTTTGTCTCTGAACCAATCTCCTTGTAGCTGCTGTAAATCCAACAAACAGTTAAAGAAACATGAGGTATTTTCTTGGGACGGTACTTTTCGGATTAATATGAACGGACGGGTTAAAATTATGTTTTTATATTCATTATCATATTTAATATTAGAAAAAATTAAATATACAAAAACAAACTATATCTAAACACACAAAATCTTTGTCACTTATTAGAAAAATTATATCTATAAAATCAAATTATATCTAAATACAAAAAAAACAAATTATATTACAAAATTTGATAAACAAAAATTAATTCTCGCACGGACCCACATGTTAGAATCTAGTCTATACTATTAAAAAAGGTATACATTTTGTGTCAAAATAGTAAAACTTTCGTATTAGGCTATTTTTTTTAATGGCTAACTACTATTACATTTGCCAAACAAGTCAATTTAATACAATATTAATAAAAATAATTCCAAAATTTTAAAAATAATTCCGAAATTTTAAATTCAAAATTTAATTTAGATTAGTTTAGATTTCCTTAAATATAGGTTAGATTAATTATCAAAAATCACAAAAACCAGTTGTTATTATATCTTTACAAAAGTAATAAACCTGTTGTTATTATATCTTTACAAAAATATTTATGATGATTTGTAGGTGTAAATGATATGATATTTATGTTGATTAAATACAATATTTATGATTATGTTTTATTCGTAAATTAATAACAAAACCATGGATAAGAGTCCAAATGGATAATTTAAGTATTAAAAAATGATATAAAATACAAATTATATCTAAAAACAAAAATAAATACAAATTATATTATAAAATTTGATAAACAAAAAAAAATCGCGTGCAGACGCATGGATTTAGAATCTAGTAAATAAATTACGCAAGGAAAGAAAGAGAGAGAGAGTATTTTTTTTTTTTTTGCATTTGACTATACTCTTAAAGATTGGTTGCTTAACAAAATCCTGATATTAAAATGTAGACACCCCCAACCACTATATTCCATGGATTCCAAATCTCTAGCGTCAAATTGTTGTAGTTGTAATTACAACAGTCAAAATTTATAAATAGGAATAAACGAAAGACTTTGGCTTATCTTTAATAATAAAATATCACATGGACTATCGAGCAACAAACATAAAATATATTGCTCGAGAAGGCCAAAACGGATCTAGAATCAGATTTGAACAAGATTTGCGGAGTAAACTAGGATTAGTATTTCGATCTCAATAGTGTTTTTACAAGAACAAGAACAAGAACAAATGATTGTCAAGTGTTTAAGTGTAGAGATAGTTGCGGATGGAAGAAGTTGTGTTTCTCTTCGCCCTCATCCTTGCTTTATACTCCGAGTCGGTGTTTAACGTCTTCATTTACTCCGTCTGATTCGCCATGAATGTTCTTTGGTTCGGAGGTTACGGCCGTTACGGTCAGACGCCTTAATTCACCGGTTGGAATGAGTCTTTAGTTTCATCGGGGTGGACTAACCGATTTGTATTTATTCCCCTTTGACCTTAGACTTCACCCCGGTGGGCCTTTCAGTTCGGTTCGTCACCTCGTCTGTACCTTTGACTTCATCGGCCCTTTTACCATTGGTTTATTGAGCATGTTTTACTGGGCCGGGATTTTTTACCCAACATATATATATTGACGACCATTAAATATATCATTTATGCTCGTAATAAAAAAATACTTTTGGACAATGTTTCGTTAGTTCATTTGAAAAAGTACTAAAGACAAAGTATAGAGGTCACATAATCGAATTATGTTTGGAACATGATTATATAACATGCTCTGATCCCAGATGTGGAAAAATATACAGACCCTTCCCAAGAACTTCCTAATTATTTAAAATATATATATATATATATATATATATATATATTTGGATCTACTCATGGATAAACGATATAGATATGCGTATATATACTAGCGTGTGCATAACGTTATAGATCTGCATATTCAACGATTCGAACTTTCAAATAAAGATTCCCTTTTCTTTCGTTGACTGACTTATTAGTTTTAATTTTTTTTTGGTCAACTCGTGATTTTCATCTTTTTGATATCGAGTACTGAATAAATACTTTTGTGTGGTTAACTAGTCAAATGCTCATGCCTGGCTATTAAAGGACAAGAGGATTTCGACCTTATTTTTTTTACTTAAACCCTTCACCTCAAAGTTTTATGAAAGGCTGATTTGATCGAGGCCGGACATTTTCGTCAAATTAGGACTGTTAATTTCTATTCACCGAAATCCAATTAGAGATAAGCTGCCTATGAGCATCATGGCATAGGTCAAAGGGAAGGAGGAGGCAAGCCCCCCATCTTCCGCATATCTTGCTACCGCTTTATTGAGATGTTTTAGCATACATCGAAGCGAGAGCTTCAAGAAAGGAGACTGCGAACACTGATGTGGACGATGAGCGTGTAGTAGAGTTGCAATGAAGGCACTTCTTTAATCACTATTCGTCCTATATATCTGATACGTGTATGAGCATAAATTCGAATACATAAATTACGAAGAAAATATAAAGAACAACGCTTTAAACAATTAAGAAAAGAGCGTTGAAATGGAGGCGATATGATCTCTTTCCTTAATTCTAAATATCTCCCGCAGTGTGGCGGTTTTGTAAGATAAAAAATCCCAGGATACAACCATTCGGAGACTATGATCGCATCACCCGATCATAGAATGTACGAACTTATTGTTCTACGCTATACTCTCGGACTTACTTTTAAATAGAAGAAAAGACGAGAGGGATTGAGGAGCTTTGTGTTCCTTCCCTGTGAGAAGTGAGTTGTGAGTGAAATGAGAAGGGGAGGCTCTATTTTTATAGTCTTAGAAGACTTGGAGAGGAGGCCAACACATTAAAGGCTGCGTTTATGGCTCTTTGACCAATAAGATCTCGCAGAGTAATGGTGGGCGAAATTCTCGATTGACCGCACGAATTAATAGGGCGAGATTTGCGGAGAAAATCTTTGACCCATTTAATTCGTTTTTTGAGCCAAGATAAATTCGTTTTTGGGCCAAAAAAGTTAACCAAAACGCGGCCCAAAAAGAACATTTTTTGTGGCCCTTGGGCAACATTCACCGAGACCCGAGCCCGGTCTGGCGGCGGCGCGCGCGTGGAGTCCCTTGGTTCCCTCTAAGTTTTTTGAACTTAGACTCATGTTTCCTCTTATTTATATTAGAGATTTTCTCATTGCTTTCCGATGTGAAAATTTGCAATTTTCATTTATTTAGCCATGGGCTATTTATTTTCACATTTAACACAACTTAATAAGCCAATGGGCTTTATTAAGTTTTGGTCCAACAATCCCCCACATGAATAGAAATTACTCTAAATGCATGGAGTACTATACTGACTCAATAAACTAGACTTGACTATACTTGACTAGACTAGATAGACTTTCGAGAGTACAGGTGAAAAATCACTGTGTTTGAGATGGTAGCGTGTTTCAGCCTTGAACCACTTCATTGTTAATATCTGTCGGGTTTACTTCTCCAGGAGCTGAACATGATGTCTTGAACCACCCAGATTTTTATGTAGACCGAGACAACATGTACAACCCAGTTTCATTTTCTCGTAGAACTAACTATTGTGTTCATTTTGGCCTTGAACTTGCCTGGTTGATCATGAGTGAACTTGGAGAATATAGCATGTTAGATTCTCCTAGAAACGGCCTCATTTCACACTCACTAGGTGATTTGCCAGTATTCTTTGTTTTAAGAAGTATATGTAATACTCCACTGATATATCAGAGATATGGTCTTATCATTAAACGCTACGCGTATCCTTATATACATACAATAAGTAGATGTATGTAAGCATTGTTTATCATCTTAGGAACTAGATAGAGACGAGAAGTCTTTCAGTGCTTTTATTAGATTTTGTTTGATTTAGTTATCCATTTGAACCTTACATCTTGGGATCCCCAGTCACGTAGGTGGGGTTTCCATCAAACATTATCTTTAAGTTGTAGGCTTTAAACCCATTCCCGTTGATGATTTTTCAACTTGATCACGTGCTAAACCTTTAGTAAATGGACCCGCTAGGTTTTCAGCCGATTTGACATAATCTATGGTGATTACGCCAGTTGTGATCAAGCTTCTAATGGTTTTATGTCGTCTTCTTATATGACGTGATTTACCATTATAGAGATTATTCAGTGCCCGGACGATAGCCGATTGGCTATCACAGTGTACACGTAATGCCGGTACTAGTTTCTCCCACATTGGAATAACTTCCAGGAAATTCCGAAGCCATTCAGCTTCTTCTGCTGCTTTGTGTAAAGAAATGAATTTCGACTCCATGGTTGATCTTGCCAGTAGAGTTTGTTTGGAAGATTTCTATGATACTGCTGCACCTCCAAGGATGAAGACATATCCACTTGTGGATTTCGAGTTTTTGGAATCTGATATCCAGTTTGTGTCACTGTATCCTTCCAAAACTGCGGGTTCTTTCCCATAGTACAACCCATAACTTTTAGTGTATCGTACGTAGTTTAGTACTCTAGTTATGGCTTTCCAGTGTTTGTGACCTGGATTACTTGTGTAGCGACTTAGTACGTTTACCGCATGTGCTAGATCGGGTCTAGTACAGTTGGTTAAGTACATAAGACTACCAATTACCCATGCATACTCTACTTGTGACACAGATTCACCTGAATTTTTTGTCAAGTGAAGTTGAAAGTCAACTGCAGTTTTTGCAGTCCCATTTGAATAGTTCTTAAACCGTTCGAGAATATTTTCAGCATAGTGAGCTTGAGACAGAGTGATTCCGTCGTAAGTTCTTGTGATTTTAATCCCGAGAATGACATCTGCAAAACCCATGTCTTTCATGTCAAACTTTCCACTAAGCATTTTCTTAGTATTTTGAATAATGTCATTATTGCTGCCAATAATTAACATGTCATCTACGTACAAGCATAGTAATATATACCCACTAGGAGTAGTTTTTATGTAGATGCATTTATCACGTTCGTTGATGCTAAAGCCATTTGACATCATTGTGTTGTCAAATTTATCATGCCATTGTTTTGGAGCTTCTTTAAGTCCGTATAATGACTTCACAAGTCTACATACTTTGTGTTCTTGTCCCGAGACTACAAATCCTTCGGGTTGTTTCATATATATCTCCTCTTCTAATTCACCATTTGGAAAAGCAGTTTTAACATCCATTTGATGGATTTCCAAATTTCTTAAGGCTGCAATACCAATAAGCATTCGAATTGAGGTTATCTCGTTACTGGAGAATAGGTGTCAAAGAAATCCTGACCTTCTTTTTGTCGGAATCCTTGCACCACAAGTCTGGCCTTGTACTTATCAATTGCGCCATCATTCTTCAATTTTGTTTTGAAGATCCATTTACACCCTAGTGCTTTAAACCCTTCAGGTAAATCAGTTATTTCATATTTATGATTTTGCTGAATGGAGTCGAACTCACTATTGATAGCTTCCTTCCAAAAAGGTGCGTCAGGTGTAGTCATAGCTTCAGTAAATGTTCTTGGTTCGTTCTCAGTGAGAAAGACCATCATAAAGTCAGGACCGAATGAATTTTCCTTACGAGCTCTTTTGCTTCGTCTAGGTTCATTTTATTCGTCTGCTTCGTTTACTGAAATGCCAGAAGTGCTAGCCTCAATTGTAGAGGTGGTAGCATTTTTTTCTTCCCGAGTGCGTTTTAGATTTTGTTTATCCTTGCACAGAAAGATGTGTTCAAAGAACGACGCGTTCCTTGATTCCATTATTATATTTACATGGATATCCGATATGTCTGATTTGTGAACCAGAAACCGGTAAGCACTACTGTTGTGTGCATATCCAATGAAGATACAATCAACAGTTTTAGGTCCAATTGAGACCTTTTTAGGAGATGGTACTGCGACTTTGGCTAGGCACCCCCACACTTTCAGGTATTTGTACGAAGGTACGTTACCTTTCCAGAGTTTGTATGGCGTGTTGCCAGTTACTTTGTGCGGTATTTTGTTGAGGATATAGTTTGTGGCGAGAAGCGCTTCCCCCCCACAGATTCCGGGGTAGCCCAGATTCCTGCAACATTGCATTCATCATTTCTTTCAGAGTTCGGTTTTTTTGTTCCACAACTCTGTTAGATTCTGGTGAGTAGGGTGTAGTGGTCTGATGTATAATACATTTTTCTTGACAGAAAGCATTGAAAGGTCCATCATATTCACCTCCTCTATCACTTCTAACTATTTTAATAGTTTTTCCGAGTTGATTTTCAACTTCGATTTTATAGTCTTTGAATTTTTCCAAGACTTCATCTTTACTACGTAGTAAGTATACGTAGCAGTATTTTGTGCAATCATCTATGAAGGTTACAAAATACTTTTTACCTCCTCTAGTTTTAACGATTTTTAAGTCGCACAAGTCTGTGTGTATTAGACCTAGAGGTTCGGTTGTTCGTTCGACACGAGGTGACGGAGTTTTCGTGAGTTTTGCTTGTACGCATGTCTCACATTTATTTTTTTGCTTATTTTGCATTTTGGGATTAGCTTCAAATTAATTAATCTTTGGATAGATTTATAATTCACATGCCTTAACCGTTCATGCCAAATATCGAAAGACTCAACCAAGTAAGAATATGCATTCTTATTAATTGAACTGGAAGGGGTTACATCATTTTTGAGGACTGTCATTACACACATTTTGATCAGATCCTCCTTAACAAAACCCTTCCCAAGAAAAACTCCATGTTTCCTTAGAATCAGCTGGTCAGCCTCAAAGCTTATTCCAAAACCATGCTTGTTCATCATGGTTCCAGAGATCAAGTTCTTCCTCATGTCTGGCACATGCTTCACGTTGGTCAAGGTGATTTCCTTTCCTGAAGTCATCTTCAAGACCACGTTGCCAATGCCTTCAATCTTGGATTGAGATACATTCCCCATTAGCAGGCGAGCATCGTTCTTTCTCTTTTTGTAGGTGGAGAACTGGTCTCTGTCAATACAGATGTGAGTGGTTGCACCAGTGTCATACCACCACGTCTTGGGATTCCCCTCAGCCATGTTCACTTCTGTGACCACCGCACAAAGGTCAGTTTCTGTGAGGTTGGCTTGAGCGTTTGAATTTCTCAGTTTGCTGCGACATTCTCTGCAGCTCTGTGCCCCTTTTTCTGTTGTAGGTGCAGTGCCCAACGAAGTTCTTCGTGGGAGCTTCCCTCTTAAAGGCAGTGGATGATGAAGGGGCAAACTTGTTGTGTCCACCTTTCTTGGGAACAAATTTCCCGTTGGCTTTGCCTTTACCTTTGTTGTTGTACTCAGCCACATTAGCATTATGGGAGTGGAATGGCTCAGTTTTGGCAGCCGGCACGGACTTTCCATCGCGCTTCAAGGACTTATTTTGCAGCCTGGATATCAGATTTGCCAAGGCCAGAGACTTTTGCTTGTGATCCAGATAGTTTTTGAAGTCTATCCAGCCATGGGGAAGCTTGTCGACGAAGCAATTCACTGTGAAAGTTTCACAGATCTTCATTCCTTCCTCTGCTATCTCTTGACATATCATTTGAAGTTCATGCACTTGTTCCATGATGGGCTTTGAGTCCACCATCTTGTATCTATGAAATTTTGCCGCAACAAATCTCCTACAGGATACATTGAACGATTTGTAGTTCTTTTCCAGGGCATCCTAGAGATCCTTAGAAGATTTGACCTTACTGTACACGTTGTACAGTTGGTCGCCCAGACGGCTTTGAATGTAGTCTTTGCACAGGAAATCCCCGTGTTTCCATGCTTCAACACTTGCGAGAGCACGTTTGTCGGTATTCCTAGAAGGCAACACTGGTTTCTCCTCTGCGAGGTACCTATCAAGGTTCAACGTGCACTAAAAAAAGTGCATTCTTTGCTGCCACCGTTTGAAGTTGGAACCATCAAACTTTTCCGGTGTGAGTCCAACACTTACAGCACTTGGCACCGATGGTAAAGTCGTTGGCAGAGACTCGAGTGGCAGACCAGTTCCAACTTGTTGGGGGCGTCGACTCACTCGATTCATCATTTAATACGTTGTTTGAATGTCAACGTTGTTCGACATCTGTTAAGACAAGACATAAACTCAAGTCATATTCTTATAACATATTTAGAACTAGCGATTAAAGCAATAAGTCGCTAACTGAAACGTTATGTGGAGATCGCTATAAAACGTTCCCAAAAGCGCTTATGAGTTTTGAGGTTTGCTTGATTATCTCCCAACACTCCAACATATTCAACGTTGAGTAATAAATGGAGATTTGAAAATTTATTCTCATTAAGACAATTTCAAAGTGATTTATGATTTTTATAAGTTACAAAATCAAACACAATTGAATTTGCACTTAATTGCAAATTGACTCATGACTCATAAATTTGCTTTTGAGTTTTGAAGGTTTTTTT
Organism: Eutrema yunnanense; assembly: GCA_002933935.1. Classification (NCBI taxonomy): domain Eukaryota; kingdom Viridiplantae; phylum Streptophyta; class Magnoliopsida; order Brassicales; family Brassicaceae; genus Eutrema; species Eutrema yunnanense. The sequence goes on along the minus strand of PKML01026506.1, from coordinate 4,924 downwards.
TTTCTCTCAAAACTCGAAATAAGCGTTTGCGGATATCGCTAGAAGGCGTTCCGAAAATCACTTTTAAACATTTAGGGAAGTTGTTATAAAACGTTCCCGTAAATCGTTTGAGATTGTTTTGATCTTATTGAAAACGTTTCGCGAAACTCATCAAAGGCCTTCGCGGAAATCGTTTATAGTTCTTGTCGATCTTTTTTTGAAAAACGTTTCGCGAAACTCGCCTAATGGCCTTCGCGGAAATCGTTTATAGATCTTGTCGATCTTTTCGAAAAACGTTTCGCAAAACTCGCCTAATCGCCTTCGCGAAAATTGTTTATAAAAAAAGATGAATATCTTTTTTTTTCTCTCTTCTTATATAATGGAATCGATCAGCGAATTCGCTATTAAACGTTCCATGTTTACGATTTTTTTTTATAAATTTTTTTACAAAATCGTGGAAAGAAAAAAAAATTAAAAAAAAAATTCACAATTTTATGTATCCGATTCATGCTATATGCAGGAAGCGGATATTTAGAACTAAGACTGTATGAGCATAAATTAGAATACATAAATTACAAAGAAGAATATAAAAAACAACGCTTTAAACAATTAAGAAAAGAATGTTGAAATGGAGGCGAGATGATCTCTTTCCTTAATTCTAAATATCTCACGCAGTGTGGCAGTTTTGTAAGATAAAGAATCTCATGATACAACCATTTGGAGACTATGATCGCATCACCCGATCATAGAATGTACGAACTTATATTGTTCTACGCTATACTCTCGGACTTACTCTTAAATAGAAGAAAAGACGAGAGGGATTGAGGAGCTTTGTGTTCCTTCTCTGTGAGAAGTGAGTTGTGAGTGAGTGAGTGAAATGAGAAGGGGAGGCTCTCTTTTTATAGTCTTAGAAGACTTGGAGAGGATGCCAACGCATTAAAGGCTGCGTTTATGGCTCTTTGACCAATCAGAGGAGAAATTTTTTGACCCATTTAATTTGTTTTTTGAGCCAAGATAAATTCTTTTTGGGGCCAAAAAAGTTAACCAAAACGCAGCCCAAAAAAAACATATTTTGTGGCCCTTGGGCCACATTCACCGAGGCCCGAGCCCGATCCAGCGGCGGCGGCGGCGCGCGCATGGAGTCCCTTGGTTCCTTCTAAGTTTTTTGAACTTAGACTGCCTACAATGGACCTGTTGAATTTTTAATTCAACAACTGAAAAGCTACAATGAGGTGTTGAATTTTTTACTAAATCAAACGTGGATTAATTTGTGTTGATTCTTTTCAACTAGTTGAAATATTAAAAGTGGGACAGAAGTGGGACAGAAGTGGGACAGGTGGCATAACTCAATTGGATGGACTAAATTTTCGGTGGACATGGATCAACTTGGACTTTTATTTTTTTTGTTCCACAAACCGTTTTGGATTTAAATCGGAAAGGATGGGGTTTGAGTTTTTTTTTCTATCTACATATTTGTTTTCTATCTACAATTATTGTATATGAATTTATTATAAAAAAATTATACCAAAATTCATCATTTTTCGTACTCTATAAATAGAGACTTGGTTCATTAGATTTGGACACATAAAAAAAAACCATCTTCTGGACAATATTTTCTATTTACCTTTCATAAACTCTCGTTTTTATCTTTTTCAGTCTTCTCTCAGAAAATGGATCCAAACAATAACCCTTCTAACACCCAAAATTCGTCTAATTACCCTTTTAACTACCCAAATCCCAACAATTATCCATTTCAAAATCCATCTTCCAACCAACCCCGAAATATGCCAAATTATGGTTTTTCACCAAGTTTTTTCATGCCGTCACCTGTTCCAAACTATCATCCGTACTACGGTTCGGCGATGTCATATTCATCTCAACCACCCCCTTATTTTTCTGCTTCGGCGGGTAATGAAATTGTTCCAGACTCTGGAGCAATTGAATTTCCCGGATTTTCTACCCAAATGGCTCTTGGTGGTATAAGTGGTGTTAATGAAGTCACTCCAAGTGCAGACCATTCAACCTCTGCTCCCCGGAAAAGCCCCAAATGGACCACCGAGCAAAATTTGGTGCTACTTAGTGGGTGGATCAAATATGGAACAGACAGCGTTGTTGGCAGAAACCAAAAGAGCGAAGCATTTTGGGGAAACATTGCTAAGTATTGTAATGAGCATTGCTCATTTGATCCTCCGCGTAGTGGAGTTTCGTGCAGAAATCATTTCAACTATATGAACCAAAAATTGGGAAAATGGATTGGCGCTTACGATAACGCTCAACGTATGCAACGAAGCGGGTGGTCGGAGCAAGATGTATTGGCGAAAGCGCATGAAATATATACAGATGGTGGTAATGGTACTTTCAATTTAATGAAAGAATGGAACGCTGTGCGTGATCAACCACGTTATTGTAGTCTGGTAGGAGGAAATACTGGCTCTGTAAGTAGTGGATCTAAGAGAGCCCATGACAGTGATGCTAGTGACTCCAACTCTGTAGGATCCAGTGCTCGTCCAATGGGGAGGGATGCAGCTAAGAAAGCTAAAAAGAAAGGTAAAGGCGCAGTCTTGGAAGTGGTCAACGAAGATTTTAGTGAATACAAAAACTGAAGGCGCAAGAGTTGGAACGCTTGGAAAAAATAGCCATGTTGCAAGAGGGGGCAATTCGACAGCAAGAGGAGGCAAACCAATTGATGAAAGAAAAGACTAGGGCTAAGAATACGAAGATGTGGATTAAGCTAAGTGAAAAGAACCGTCTCAGTGACCAGGAGAGAGAGCTGTTGCAGAAGTTGAGCGATGAATTATTTGGAAAATAATTGTAGTAACAAGTGGCTATCTGTATCATGTCACTCCATGCTTGTCTCCTTTCTCCTTTAATAATGTTTGTTTGTCGCTTTCTCTTTTAATAATGTTTGTTTGTCGATTTCTCCTTTAATAATGTTTGTTTGTTGCTTCCTCTTTTAATAATGTTTGTTTGTCGCTTTCTCCTTTAATAATGTTTGTTTGTTGCTTCCTCCTTTAATAATGTTTGTTTGTCGCTTTCTCCTTTAATAATGTAATCCGTGAATTTCGGCTTTTAATGGCATAATCTTATCCTCCTACCACTCAACTTGATTTAATAATGCTGTCGAGTGCCCGTGACTTTTTCGTCAATGTAATCCGCGAATTTCGGCTTTTAATGGCAGAATCTTATCCTCTAACCACTCAACTTGATTTAATAATGCTGTCGAGTGCCCGTGACTTTTTCGTCAATGTAATCCGCGAATTTCGGCTTTTAATGGCAGAATCTTATCCTCGAACAACTCAACTTGATTTAATAATGTTGTCGAGTGCCCATGACTTTTTCGTCAATGTAATCCGCGAATTTCGGCTTTTAATGGCAGAATCTTATCCTCCAACCACTCAACTTGATTAATAATGTTGTCGAGCGCCCATGACTTCTTTGGTTCCATTTTCTTATAAATGGGGACTCATTCTTCAGTTTATGTACCAATACCACAAATCTCATCTCACTAAAAAATCTCAATGGATCCATCAAAATTTCCTTTTGATATCGAAGCTTACAAAAGGCAGTCTGAAATTGAAGATATGTATATCCTCAACCATTTTAGCGAGCGCCGAAAGAAAATAGAGGAAGCCTATCCACCTCGTAGGAAGAGAAGACACTTCAACAGAGATCATGCAGCGGCAAATTAAAGACTGATTGACGACTACTTTGCCAATCATCCTACATACGACGATGCAATGTTTCGTCGGCGATTCCGGATGCGAAAACATGTTTTCCTCCGGATAGTTGGGGACCTATCAAGCAGTGACGACTACTTCACCCAAAGATTTGACGCAACCAATAAAGAAGGTATATCTCCATTATCAAAATGTACCACGGCCATGCGAATGCTAGCTTATGGTGTAGCGGCCGATGCGGTGGATGAATACATCAAAATTGGAGGTACTACAGCTCTGGAGTGCTTGCGAAGATTTTGTAAGGGAATCATACAATTGTACGAGCAAGAGTATCTCAGAGCCCCAACACAAGAGGACCTGTAGAGAATTTTGCATGTTAGTGAACTACGAGGGTTCCCGGGGATGATTGGGAGTATTGATTGCATGCACTGGGAATGGAAAAATTGTCCTACAGCGTGGGAAGGACAATTTACTAGGGGAGATAAGGGAACCACCACTGTTATTCTTGAAGCAGTCGCATCCCATGATCTATGGATCTGGCATGCTTTTTTTGGATGTCCAGGCACATTGAACGATATAAACGTTCTAGATCGTTCACCAGTGTTTGATGATGTTGAAAAGGGAAATACTCCAAGAGTGAACTTCTTCGTGAACCAACGTCCGTATAATATGGCGTACTATCTTGCTGACGGTATCTATCCTTCTTATCCTACTTTCGTCAAATCGATTAGGCTTCCTCAAAGTGAACTGGACAAGTTATTTGCAGAAGTTCAGGAGGGATGTCGGAAGGACATCGAACATGCATTTGGAGTGTTGTAGGCTCGATTTAAAATCATTCGTGAACCAGCTCGCATGTGGGACATAGCCGATCTGGCTATCATTATGAGGTCATGTATCATATTGCATAATATGATTGTTGAGGATGAGCATGATACATACACTACAAGAAAAAACAGTTTTTGTGACTACCATTTGCGACTACTTTTTTAGTCACAAAAAAGAGAGACTGTATTGTGACTGATTTGCGACTAATAAGCGACTACACATAAAGCAGATGCACGATAGTCCCAAATTACCAACTAAAAAAATTAGTCAGACAAGAGTCGCTTATTTGCGACTATTTAAGGACTTGCAAAAATAGTCTCAAATTTGTAACTGGTTTGCTTCGGTTTAACAACTCCACTCGATTTTTTTAAAATAAACATCAAATAATATACAAAAAATTCTAAACCCTAAACCATCAAATAATATATAAAAACATCAAATAA
>PKML01026414.1:93138-103434 GCA_002933935.1 Eutrema yunnanense | reverse complement strand
CTCTTATACTACATCGTTAAGAGGGTATTGATACCTCATATAGGATTGTAAAATCCCTGTATCAGTGGTCTGGTGGGTATGTTTTGCAGCCACCGCTTCTTTACTGTACGTTTTTAGAGCTCGGACGGAATAATTGCATGTCTCCAATGCGCCCATGATCATGTTTACACGCTTCCGAACTTGCGGAGGTTGTTGAGCCTCTACGTTTTCCTCTCGATCTCGTTTCGGTTGTTCGTCGTCGGTTCTATCTTTAGGCTGCTCGGTAGCCTTGTTTGGTTTGAAGTTACGTCTTCTCCCGCCATCGTTGCGGCGAGGTCTACTCGATGGTTGGAAGGCTCCTTCGACTGGAACTTCCCCCTTTTTATACTTCATCATCAAGAACTCCTGTAAGTGTCGACACTCTTCGGTTGAATGATTTCCAAATCGGTTGTGGAAGTTGCAGTATGGTACGGACTCGGTATCCGGCTCCTTCGGTTCGTCCGATCGAACCCAAGTGTTTGACCAAGACTGTTGGGTTTGGACCGTATTGACGGGCTGCTTTGGAAGAACGTACTGTTTGTCCTTAGCAACAGGCTGCTTCGTGAGTGCGTACCGCCTATCTTTCTCGGATCTTTCCTCTTCTTCCATGATGAAGATGTGCGCCCTGTGTAAAATGTCTTCCAACGTCTTTGGATTGTTGCGTTTGATCTCCATGTGGAAGTCTGATTCGTACCAGGTTGCTTTGTAAAGGGCCTCGATCGCAGCTTCGTCGTCGATCGTACAGTGGGATACGACTGCTTTGAAACGTTCCATGAATTTACGTAGGGGCTCGTCCTGCTTCTGCTCGAGGGCCCAGAGTTCGGCGTTCTTTGTTTTCTGTTTGATAAACATCGTGAAGCGTTTAAGGAACTTCGTAGTGAGCTCGTTGTAGCTGTCGACTGAGTTTGGTTCGAGCGTCGAAAACCAATCGAGCGCGGCTCCGGATAGGTTCTCTACAAACAACTGGCACATGGCTGCATCTTTTTCGTTTTCCGACCCAAAGCGAAAACGGTTCATCGTGATGACAAAAGAGGTCAGGAAGTGTTTAGGATCGGTAAACCCATCGTATGGCGTGATTTTGACTCTTTCCAATAGCCGGACTGGAGTGTTGATGACTCGGTCCGTGAATGGGGTCCTCTGCGACTCCTGAATCACTCGGTCGATCTCTGGTGCCGAGCTTGTCGCTTGATGGACCTTGGACCGCATGTCTTGTAATTGGGCTTGGACCTTTGCGAATTCTTGGTTCATGGCGACTTGATCCGAGATGTGGATTTCCGAATCGGCCGCGGATCTCCTAGTTGGTAGGTCGGTTGCACCCGGTAGTTGAGCGTCGGTCAGTTCGGGAAAAAGCCTCCGGCGTAGTGCGTTTTCGCTGGCGGGGGGTATCAAGTTCAGATCGGGATTACCGATCTGGTTACGGTGCTCGAAGTGGGATGCAATTAGCGATACGATCCGTTCTTCATTCTTTTTGTTGATTTCCGCGAACTGTGCTGCCATGGCTTCCATAAAGATGGTTGGATCCGTGAAAATCGGGGTAGCTGGAGGTGGTGGAAGAGTCCTTGGAGGATTGGTTCGAGTATCATCTCCAGCAAGTAAAGTCGGAGGGAATCCTCCTCCGGTTGTTGGTAGCTCGGTATTGGTTGGATTGGGTTCGTCAGTACGAGGATTTCGGTCGTCGTTGTCCGAGTTGTTGAGGTTAACTACGGAATTATCGACTGGAAGAGCCATTGCCGAACTCAATCAAACGATATCCGGAAGTACTGTTCTATTCCGTCCCCACAGCCAGCGCCAATTGTTGATCCGTAAATCACACAAAAGGGGTAAAACAGTACTTTAATCGGAATCTCGTTTATTGATCAAGAGTCGGCGTTACAACAGAGTTTTAGTAAGATGGCTAAGACAGAAGAACTTGAGATCGGTAAGTAGCTCTCTCGAATTCTCTCCGGTCTCTACGGAAGTTGTGGATGCCCTTAATGAATGAGACTCCTCCTCTATTTATAATGTCTTGAGGCGGTTCCCAAGGAGGAGATTTTCTTTTCCTTGTTCGATTAAGAGAAGGAAATCTTCCGGTTTTCTCTCTGAGATAAGGGTATCTTCCTGATATCTCGAAGGCTCGGTCGAAGGGAATATTTCATTTCCCGAGATCGGTGGAAAAAGGGAAATATTCTTATTTTCATCTGTTGTAACGGACTGGGCTTGCACCGGGCTTAGATCGGTAGCCGAGATGGGCTTTTAGAGAGATTCCGAGCTCGGCCCAATGTTTTCGGGCTGATCCATCCTCGATTCAGACCATCGTAAACCTGTCTTGATTGAACCGGTCTCGGCTTGAACCGAGTTAAACCAGGGGGTGCTAATCCCCCTCTAACAGGTGTGTGCGGACTTTAGCTCGTCGACCTCCTCGTCACGGTCTTTCACCGTTTGGGTGAGCCTCTCGATCTCGTCTCTGTACCCCGAAGGAGACCGAGGAAAGGAAGAAGATGATTCATGGGTTGGAAGTCCGCCTAAGCCAGCGAATCGACATTTGACTTTCCGAGTTTCCTATGAAAATAAAACATCAAAATAATGTTAGTAATGAAATTTGGAAAAAAAAAAGATAATTGAAAAGAATTAGAAACTTACATTGTGGACAATGTCGTTGATCTTTTCCCGGGGTAACTCGTTCGAGGACGACGATCCATCGAGAGTGAGCTGCGAGATTCCAACTTCTTGTTCCCGATCCACCTTCTGCTTCTTGCACTTTGCAACGAGCTCACGCATGCCGGGATCATGTATCACACCGGTTTTTTGTTGGTGTGCCTCTGCTCGATCACTTTGAGGTAGTCGGGAGCTACGCCGTCTCTCTTCTCCTCTAAAATCTTGTTAAATAAATAATATTAGAAACGAAAATAATAATTAAAAATTGAAATTAGACTTACCATTTCCATTGCATCCCGTTCGACGGTCTTTGCGCTGCCGTTGTGAATGTACATTCCCTTCCCTCCTCGTTCGCTCTTCCGGTTCTTCGTGTTTGTTTCGGAGAGTTTCTTCGTCTTCGGCTTGCTCCAATAATCGCAGAAGCCCTTCCATACGTCGTCGTCGAGGTTCTTCGGCTTGTCTTTGCCGTGCTTCCACTTCTGCTTCCACTCGCACATGTGGTTCGAGTACGAAAGTGTAGCATACTTGTCGAATTGGGCAAGTACTTCCCTCGTAAGGGAATGATGCCACGTGAATTGTTGCTACATTTAAAAAAAAACCTTAAGTTAGTATTCAAAATTAAAATTGACAAAGTGAACTAAAAAAAATACAAATCGAAAATTTACTTACCGCGAAACTACAGTGCCACAAGTCCTTCTCGTCTTTCGGCATTTCCGAGTACTTCTCGTGCGGTTTGTCCAACAAGTTGTGGAGCATCTGCAAGATCGATTTGGTTATCTCAGGCGACAACTTAAACCTGAAAACATTTTAAAAAGGAATTTAGTCCATTTAATTAAATTCAAAATCTTAAAAAATTGAAATAATAATCAAAATTTCACTTACCAAGTCCCTTCGTCGAACTTGGGGTCGAGACGGATGCAATGGCCCCGGTTGGGCTGTTGGACTAGTTGCTCAATGCTAATATGGCTCCGAGCTTCGGATTGCTGTGACTCCGGGACTTGAGTTCCCGAGCTCGATGCGTCACGAGGCGTAGCCCGAGAACCCCGGCAACGGCGGCTTTGGGAGCCGCCACCCAACTGTAGTGCGTCCTCGTTATTCCTGCGGAAAAAACGTAAAATCGTTAGTACATTGAAATCTAAAAATTTCAAAAATTCAAGAAATTTTCCGAGAAATGCAAAATTTTCCGAAAAATTCAAAATTCCCAAAAAAATTCAAAATATCCCAAAAATCCCGAAAATTTAAAAAAATCATAAAAAATTGAAAAAATTCCTAAAATTTTCAAAGATTCCCCAAAATTCAAAAAAATTTCAAAAATTCCTTAAAAATTCAAAAAATTCCTAAAATTTCATAAAATTTCAAAAATATTTTAAAAACGTTTTTTTATATAATTATACAAATTTTTTTATAGAAACGTTTTTATATAATTCTAATAATATTTATACCAAAACGTTTTTACAAACTTATAAATTACTAAATCTAAAATTATAAATTACAAAAACGTTTTTAATTAGTAATAAATTCTGAAAAAAATCAATTATAATTTTCTAAAACCCTAAAAATATACAAAAACGCTTTTTAAAATTCTAAAAATATATAAAAACGTTTTAAAACATTTTTCTAAAAATCAAAACTAACAACCTAATATTTATATAAAAACGTTTTATATAATCCTAATATTACAAAAACGTTTTATATAATCCTAAAATTATATATACTAATTTTTGAAATTATACAAAAATTCTTACAACCCTAACAAATTCTAAATACCATTCCCTAATCTCATAAACCCTAATATTTCATTCCGAAAATCTAACAAATTCTAAATACTAATCTAACACTTCTAATTAATATCTAACAATGAAAATTAGTGATTTTTAGAAAATTGGAGGTACTTACATGTTGGGATCCATGAGGATTGAAGGATTGAGGCTTGAGAAGAGGATTGAGAGGAGAGATTGAGGATTTTGTAACGTTTTTCGGAAGAACAGGAGAGAGAGAAGAGAGAAATCGTAAGAAGAGAGAGAGAGAGAAAAGAGAAAAATGGAAGAGAAACAGACCGTTTCGCGGATATATTCGGATTTCTGATGCCCAGATCCGTCGGACATCCGTCGGAATTTTAATTTTTTCATTTAGGCGGTTCAGTTTCCCGCGGTCTCGAAAAAACTAAAGTCCGTCGGATTTCCGACAGATGTGGGAATATTCGGTATATTCCCTGCATGCGTTGCTATTGGCCAGACAACAGACGCACGTCATAAGTCCTAGATCCGTCGGGTATATTTGGGGTTTAGGGTTTAGGGTATGGTTATATGAGTTAGAGACCCCAAATGTACATGTTTCAATCAAAAAATAATAAATTCATCAATGTTAAATACTTTGCATGAGTTTATAACTCAAACAACATCAGAACCTATACATTTCACATAAATCAACTATACCTTATATAAACAGTTTCATGTAATTTTCTAAATTATATATAACACATTTATATATATTGTCTGACAAGTTCAAACTATTAGATATACATCATACAATTATTTATAACCAATTTCTAAACATAAAAACATATACCTTATACCCTAAACAACATTTTTGAACAGCCGTCGGAAATCCGTCGGAAATTTCCGACGGATATGAGGGGTAAACATGATGTAAACGTGTTTAATAAAAACCCAAAAATGCTAAGTATGCATCCGTCGGAAATTTCCGACGGATTTATACTTCCTCTGGCTAAAACTGGTTTCGGACTGTCTAGACCTTTGGCTAAAACTTAATCCGTCGGAAATTTCCGACGGATTTATACTTCCTCCGGCTAAAACTGGTTTCGCACTGTCTGGACTGCCTGAACCTTCGGCTAAACCTTAATCCGTCGGAAATTTCCATATTAAGGTTTAGAAATGGAATATTACACTTTAGTATATCAAATGTTTAAGTACAAGTACAATTCACATAACTAATACATTCCACATAACAAATATCTATTACAAGTACATATTTTATAATGCCAAGTTTATAAAACTACTCTGAATCTGATGATGAGTAATCTGATTCTCCTGAATCGAAACTTTCCCCAAATTCGTCTAATTCTTCCTCTGAATCCTCAAATACCCGATCGTCTGCATGTATGGTGAAATCAACAACAAGGTCGGCCTCTAGGGAATGCTCGATTGAACCCAAACCTACAGAGCTTTGTTGGAGGGGTTCATGATCAGACATCCCATGAACCCTACCTCTTGGGTTTATCGATGTGACTGTAATCCATGGGTCTTGCTTATTTGTCACCCGATGATAGGGAATGTATCATACCTACACCATGTACAAATTTAACCACATGAATGCAAAAATGCTAAATTTAAAATTAACGTAAAAGAAAAAAACAAACCTGGTCTGCTTGTGATGCAAGTACGAATGGCTCGTATTTCTGGAGTCGTCTTCTGCTATGTAATAATGTAACACCAAATTGGTCGTGTCGCACACCGCTTCCTACTAATGGGTCGTTCCAGTCGCATAAAAATACAATGCATCTCAAACCGAGCATTCCCGGGTAATGAACATTGAAAATCTCACGAACGCCACCATAGTATACAAGATCACCGGAATGAGTAGATACACAGTAATCTGAAGTTGTCGCACTCCTATCATCCGAAGAATCTTAAAAGCGTATCCCCGTGTGCTATACATCACATGTGACTGTACGTTTGCTAGTGGAAAGCACACAATTTCTTCTAACCACGTGGGAAATCTTTGACCGTTAGCCTTCTCGGTCGTCACCTACACGAATTAAAAATAAATGAGTGAAAGAAATCATTCATTATATATGAAAGTTCAAACAAGGCAATGAAAACACTAACATAATCTCTTAACCAACATCTGAACTTTTCCTGTTTGAGCTCGAGTAGCTCATCCTCTGTTTTGTTTGGATATTTGGATATTCATAACGTTGATAAGCCATATACAAGCTGTGACATTGAAACGATCATCACGTTAACATATATATAATCAATGACCTAATAAGTAATTAATAATTTGGTTCAATATAATACCTCTCATATTCTTCAATTCCGTCGCAGTTTGTGAGAATATACATATGCAAATGATCTCGCTCATGTGATGAAAGTCTCCGCTTCTTGCCTTTTCTACTAAGTCGTCCAATCTCTAAGAATATATGAGGAACATCGACAGGATAGAAAGATAGTACGCCTCCGTCATCATGTCGAGCTGCTCTACGACTCTTCGTTTTCACTTGTGATGGAAAGTAGAACTCGGCAAAATGTGATGATTCTTCATTGATGCTCTGTGCAACAATAGAACCTTCAACTATGCTCAAATTTTTTACCTTCTTCTTTAGATGAAACATATACCGTTCGAAACGATACATCCAACGGTTCTGAACTGGCCCCCCTAACTCTGCTTCTCGAGGGAGATGAATGGTTAGATGTTCCATAACATCAAAGAAGGAAGGCGGAAATATCTTCTCCAAATTACAAAGGATTACATGTATATTATCCGCAAGATTGCAGATACCGTCTGATGTAAGAGAGCGCGAACATATATCTCGAAAAAAGGCACAAATCCCTGCATAATATAGATAAAAAAAATGAATAGATAAATACTAAAGTATATATTATGTAATGTATTAACAAATAAATTTAATGAGTGTACCTGCAATTGCTTCGTCGACATTACGTGGTAGAAGACATGCAAAGGCAAATGGAAGCAGGCGCTGCATCACCGCATAGCAATCATGACTCTTCATCCCAGTAAACTTTCCTTCTCCATGATCAACGCAGTTCCGAAGGTTAGATGCGTATCCGTCCGGGAATCTAACACTTTCAGTAATCCAATAAAAAAATGCGGCCTTTGAAGGTTCATCCAAACGAAAAGCTGGGACCGGAGGCTTCCCGCTCCCTATCACATGTAGTGCTATTCGAGAACAAATATCTGGCAAGTCCAATCTAGACTTCAGATTGTCCTTTTTCTTCTCTTGGACATTGAGAACGGTGTTCATAATGTTGTCGAAAAAATTCTTCTCAATGTGCATTACATCTAGATTATGTCTCAAAAGATGGTCCTTCCAGTAAGGCAAATCCCAGAAAATACTCCTCTTGTGCCAATTATGTACGTTGCCACAACCATCAACTGGATGATGCCCCTTACCACCATAATCAACGGTTCTCTCTACACTAAAATCTCTAAACTGAGTCAACAAATACTCTCTATCTAACTCAGGAGGTGGACCATCAAATAATTTACGGTTCTTCCTAAACAATGTCGTGCTACGACGATAAGGATGATCGCTAGGTAGGAATTGCCTATGACAGTCAAACCAAGAGGTTTTGCGTATGTGCTTCAATTGGAACGCATCTGAAAGGACCGCATATTTTTTTTTATATAATTAAATGATACAACAGGAGTACTACAGCTTACACAAGCTAACGATTTTACAACAGTAAAAATAACTGGTATCGATCGATACTCCCTTAGTGTCGATCGATACCCAAACAACAGAAGCAACCCCCGGGTCCTAATCATCCCCTATTCACTGCCTCGATTCCACGATCACACATTATCTTTACCTGCATCGGCAAAAGTGATGCATCAACATTTGGCTAACCAAATGCTGAGTGAGATTGATCATCCCAACAACAGGCTACCAATAAGCACAATCAACAATTATCAATACGAAGAATTAATTAACACAATTAAAACTTTCAGCACAAAACCACAACTGGTATCGATCGATACCCCCATAGTGTCGATCGATACTCAAACAACACACTACTCCCGACAAGGGACTGGTATCGATCGATACTAAAACCAACACCTGGTATCGATCGATACAACCACAACTCAAGACCACCGCCAAAGGACGGGTATCGATCGATACTCACATGGTATCGGTCGATACTCACGAGACCTAAACACAGGAATCGCCATACAAGCCACAAAAACGCATCAATCAAGCTTAACAAGCACCACGCAAGCTTAATTGCTAACCTTTGGTCCCAACTCACCTTAAACACGATGGATCGAGCTCTAAAACGACTTCCCGAGCTCAAGATCGATCTCCCTCTCTTCTCACAAGCTCTTGCCAACACAAAGCTCGTCCAACCTCTCCTTCAAGCTTCTCCCAAGCTCAACTCTCTCTCGATCTCGCAAGATCTAAGCTTCGCCAAGCTTTTCTTTCTCTCTCTCTCTTTCTCCTTCTCTCTCGCTCTCTCTTTCTCTCTTTCGTGACCAACCTTGGTCTTATCCTCCAAGGATATGCTTTTATACTCGAAAGAAGATAGGAGAAGAAGACAACCAGGAGAAAAACCCGGCTGGTGTCGATCGATACATGCAGGTATCGATCGATACCACCCCCGGAACAATCCGAATTAATTATTTTTCCTCAATAATCAATTCTTCCGGAACGCGGGCATTACAATTCTCCCCCACTAACTTAGATTCGACCTCGAATCTTCGTTACCGTTCATCTCCCATGAACCGTTCATCTCCAATGAACCTTAATCGTCGCAACGATTACATAATTCTTGGCCAACCCGGCCACTCAACACTCACACGAGGTCCAAAACCAACCTCCGAGGTTTCTCACTCAGTCCCTATGCTTATGACACCGCGGCATCATATGTACTTATTGCTCAACACACGCCAACCCCATCACCCAAGACACTGCAGCATCTCCGAGTTCCGAGCGTCAGCCATATCCCGCAGGATATCCACCATACCTCGCAAGGTATCAACCATACCACATCACCCAAGACAGCGCAGCATCTCCGAGTTCTGGGTATCTGCCGTACCACTCCCCTCGGTAATATAACATGAAAGAGTCCCAATATCCCATACCACTCAATTCTAGGGAATATATCCTACGTCTAGGACATACTCCTTACGAATCCACGGTATCACGTATCACTCTAGGCTATAAACCTCCCGAGTCTGGGTACATCGCCACTCACACTCTCAAGACACACAGTCCTGCGAGCTATCGGCACCAGAGAAACCAGTCCTCTCAACGAGCAATAAGTCACATATCTCTAAGCATCTCGACTGAACTACCTCCCGTGATCAGTGTAAATCCTCGCAAGGCAACACCGGCATCACCCATAACAGCAATAAGAACATCCATCTTATCACTCTCTTGCATTAACGCTTTTACCCCAAACGTAATCCGAAGCCGTGACTCCCAAAGTCACCAATAATAAGAAATACTCATCATATTACACATCATAAGGTAACATCGTTCTACACAACGGAAATACAAAATGAAACACATAGCATACAGCTATAACCGAAACTGGAACCTCTCGATGGAACTCAAGCCGTAGCTTGCTTCTGGAACCACTTCTGGAACCTCGCTTCCATCCTAGCCTCCAGCTCCCAAGTTTCCTCCTGCACCCCGCCCCAGTCCCACAGAACTCGCATCATCGGAATCTTCTTCCGACGAAGCTCCTTGACCCTCCGCTCGAGAACTCTCAAAGGTCTCTCCTCAACGGTCATATTAGGCTGGAGATCTGGCGGAATCTCAGCCAATACCTCGTCACCCCTATGCAAACACTTCTTCAGCATCGACACATGGAAGACCTTATGAAATGCTTGCATAACCGCGGGTAACTCCAACCGATACGCTACCGGTCCAACACGCTC
>PKML01026414.1:20458-92207 GCA_002933935.1 Eutrema yunnanense | reverse complement strand
CGCAGATGCACCTCATGCTCCTCCCGGTTCCTCGAATACACCAAGATATCATCGATAAAGATGATCACGAACTCATCTAGATACTCCTGGAAAATGCGGTTCATCAATCTCATAAATGCAGCCGGTGCATTGGTCAATCCAAATGGCATTACCACAAACTCGTAGTGGCCATAACGAGATCTGAAAGCCGTCTTCCGGATATCTACCTCATCGATGGGAATCTGATGATATCCCGACGCCAAGTCAATCTTGGAGAACCAAATAGCCCCTCTCAACTGATCCAACAACTCATCAATCCGAGGAAGAGGATACCTATCCTTCACTGTGACTCGGTTAAGTCCCCGGTAATCAATACACAACCGAAAACTCCCGTCCTTCTTCTTCACGAACAACACCGGTGCTCCCCACGGTGAAGAACTCGGGCGAATAAACCCCTTGTTCAACAACTCCGCCAGCTGCTTCTTCAGCTCTGCCATCTCTGCGGGAGCCATCCTATAAGGAGCCCTAGATATCGGTGCCGTCCCTGGTTCCAACTCGATCGTGAAAGGATCCGACCTTGATGGTTGCAACCCTTGCAACGACTGGAACACCTCCTGGAACTCACGAACCACCCGAATATCCTGCACCCTAGCCTCTCCGACGGCCTCCGGCAAAGAAATCGTAGCCAAATACGCCTCGCAACCTCTCTCGATCAGACCCTCCGCGTGCACAACCGAGATCACAAGACTCCCGGAAGTCGGTCTCACACCCTGATACACCCACTTCCCTTTCCCCTGGTCGAACTCGACCCGCCCTCGGTGACAGTCCAGATGCACTCTGAACTTCCCGAGCCAATCCATGCCCAAGATGACATCGTATAGCTCCACAGAGCAGATAATCAAATCGGAAGGCATGGACTCTCCTGCTACCTGAACATCCACGTCTCGCACCCGACCGTGAATTCTCAGGAGCTTCCCCCCGATAACCTCCACGAAACCCAAACTCACACTGGGCTCGCTTCGAAGATTAGCCTTCTCGGCCAACTCTGGGGAAACGAAGCAATGCGATGCTCCCGTGTCAAACAACACATGACACTCTACGCCTCCAACACACAAGGTCCCTGCACATATACATGTGCCGAGAACGTTAACACCCCGACNACCCGAATATCCTGCACCCTAGCCTCTCCGACGGCCTCCGGCAAAGAAATCGTAGCCAAATACGCCTCGCAACCTCTCTCGATCAGACCCTCCGCGTGCACAACCGAGATCACAAGACTCCCGGAAGTCGGTCTCACACCCTGATACACCCACTTCCCTTTCCCCTGGTCGAACTCGACCCGCCCTCGGTGACAGTCCAGATGCACTCTGAACTTCCCGAGCCAATCCATGCCCAAGATGACATCGTATAGCTCCACAGAGCAGATAATCAAATCGGAAGGCATGGACTCTCCTGCTACCTGAACATCCACGTCTCGCACCCGACCGTGAATTCTCAGGAGCTTCCCCCCGATAACCTCCACGAAACCCAAACTCACACTGGGCTCGCTTCGAAGATTAGCCTTCTCGGCCAACTCTGGGGAAACGAAGCAATGCGATGCTCCCGTGTCAAACAACACATGACACTCTACGCCTCCAACACACAAGGTCCCTGCACATATACATGTGCCGAGAACGTTAACACCCCGACAAGCACGACATTCCCCAACACAGAATTAACTTAGATGAGTCTAAGAAAATACCTGTGATCGGCCTGGAACTCGGCTCTCCGGACTCGGCGATGGAGTACACTCGAGGCGCTGATGCCGCCTGCCTGACGGGCTGCACCACCGTGGTCTCACTCTGCCGCAACTGGGGACACTGAGGCCTGATGTGACCCGCCTCCTTGCAGTGATAGCACACTCGAGAATCCACACGCACTCCGCTCTTCTGCGGACAGTTCGCCACTCGGTGATCCATGCTCCCACAACCAAAGCAACCCGGACCACCACGACTACCTCTCGAAGCGCCCTCCCGCTTCCGCTTCTGTCCTTGCATCGGCTTACCGCCTCTGCTCGGACCGGACTGCTGCTGCATAGATCTCGTCTGAAAACTCGGTGTAACCGCTACCACCTCGTCCTTCAGACCCTCCTCAAGCAAAGTTGCAGTCTCAACCAACTCATCAACCGTGCAAAAAGCCCTCACCATGCAACGGTTCCTCAAGTCAACCCGAAGACCCATCAGAAATCTCTGCACACGGGCCGACTCACTCTCAACCGCTCGTCTAACATAAGACCCGAGCCGGTTGAACTCCACCTCATACTCGCGTACCGACCGATCTCCCTGAGTCAAACTCGCAAGCCTCGACTCGATCCGGTTGAACGCCTCCTGAGGGAAGTACTTGGAGTTAAACTCCTCCACAAAATCCGCCCAAGCCATCGCGGCCTGAACTCTCCGTGCTGCCACACTTCTCCACCAGAGATGTGCATCATCCTCCAGATAATGGACCGCAATGTCCACCTGGTATCCCGTGGGACACCTACTCGAGAGGAAATTCCTCTCCACTCTCCTCAGCCACGCATCCGCGTCCTCAGGATTAGCACCTCCAGAGAAGAACCCCGTGCCAATCCTCTGCATCTGCTCCATCATCCTAAGGTAGGATGGGATTTCCTCAGCAACCGCAGCTGCCACCTGAGGCTGAGCCTCCACAACCGACGGGACCACTAGAGCCTGAGCCGGTACCCTCTCAGGTAACCGCTCCAACAATCTCGTCAACAGATCCGCTATGCGATCATCTCGGGCCCGAGCATCACCCGCTGCTACACCCGCAGCACCCGCTGGAACACCAGCCACACTGGCACTCACGCCAGCCACACCCTCAGACCCAACCTGACTCGCACGCGACTCCTCGACCTGCTCCTCCGGCACACGGCCACGACCTCTACCACGGCCACGACCTCTACCTCGCCCTCTAGCCATCTGCACACGTGCAGAAGCACAAGCTAAGAAAGCTAAAATCAATCATCACAATAAAGATACTCACCGTGGAATCTCACAAGGCTCGAAGAGGATGATTCAAAGACCCCACACAACACCCAATCTATTCTAGAACCACCTAGGCTCCTAGAACCGTATGGGCTTTGATACCAAAATTGAAAGGACCGCATTTTTTTATATATAATTAAATGATACAACAGGAGTACTACACCTTACACAAGTTAACGATTTTACAACAGTAAAAACAACTGGTATCGATCGATACTCCCTTAGTGTCGATCGATACCCAAACAACAGAAGCAACCCCCGGGTCCTAATCATCCCCTCTTCACTGCCTCGATTCCACGATCACGCCTTATCTTTACCTGCATCGACAAAAGTGATGCATCAACATTTGGCTAACCAAATGCTGAGTGAGATTGATCATCCCAACAACAGGCTACCAATAAGCACAATCAACAATTATCAATACGAAGAATTAATTAACACAATTAAAACTTTCAGCACAAAACCACAACTGGTATCGATCGATACCCCCATAGTGTCGATCGATACTCAAACAACACACTACTCCCGACAAGGGACTGGTATCGATTGATACTAAAACCAACACCTGGTATCGATCGATACAACCACAACTCAAGACCACCGCCAAAGGACGGGTATCGATCGATACTCACATGGTATCGGTCGATACTCACGAGACCTAAACACAGGTGATATGATCATGGATGCGACGGTTCCGGTGGAGGTTCAAGAAGACCCGATGATCATTCCCGAGGGACCAATCACACGGTCTAAGGCACGGCAACTGGCGGGAGCTGTTCGGAACTTACTCATGGATGCAAGGAACGAAGAGGATCAACGTACACAACCCGTCCTCACCTCATTGTCTTCGAACTCTCTATGAGGTTAGGCCGTTTGTGTAAGACGTTTGTACTCTTTTTCCTGTATACGGTTTTGTCCCAATGGGTTTTCCGTATAGAGGTTTTAACGAGGCAAATGGATTACACCGCTAAACGGTCCGACTTCTTGAGAGTTCTGCGGGGGAATTTTCCGGTGGAAATTGGAGGGATTTTTCTGCGTAAATTTCCGGCGTAAATTCTCCGCGGGAATTTCCGGCGGAATTCCAACAGTTGGTCAACTATCATTTGAATTCAAAAACTGTATTTATTTTCTTTGTAATTTTCGATGGGTCTTCTCCTTGTTTCGAGAATGACCCTTGCTTTTCCTTTGAATTTTCTTTATCTTCTTCTCTCCCTCATTGTCGAAAATATACAACCATTTTTATCAAGTTATTTTTGCAGAGCTTATGCTCTTTCTCTCTAATTCTTTGAAGGTTATTCATAGAATTATTTTCTGGTTTATCGAGATTACTTCCGCATACTCTCGACGTAACCTTCGATCCGTCGTTCGTGTGAATCCTTCTCGGCATCAAGGGCACAAGGATTTTCGGGATTTCATCTCCCACGCCTTGTCATCTTCTTCCCCGGATTCTCCCAACAACGCAGTCACCCCCTCGTTTCAATTGATCATTGTCGGATTTGGGCCTAAGGATTTTCGGGATTACTCCCACGCCTTAGCATCTCTTCCCGTGAATCCATTGAAGTCGTGGATCTATCAACCTCACATGTACTAGAGCAAGCCGGTCCTTAGTCGATTCGTGTCAAGTGGTATCAGAGCCACTTGCTCCAAAATCGGTGAGATTTATCCAATTCAAACTGTTCATCTTCTTGCAATTTTCTGGGTTTAAAAATTTTCGTTTTTCTGTCTGTTTCAATTTTTATAAATTCAAAAACGTTTCAAAAAAATCAAAAAAAAATATATCTAAGTAGATCTATCTGTCTAGTTAATTGTCGTAATTTTTAAAATTCAAAAAAAAAATAAAAAGATTTTCGTTTTGAGTTTTCGGAAAAACACCTGTTTTTGTGGTCACTTGAGAAAAATTGGAATTTTGCATACACTCACGTGTTATTGTTTAATTCTGTGCGAGGTACAATTATGTCGGACGAAAGCGAGTCTGCTTCATCACGTTCTAGGAGAGAACGAGAGGCTGTGATGAATCAAAAAGTTGATGGCGTTAATCAAAAGGTCGATGATATGGCGCAAGTTCTCCGCGAAATGAGAGATCAAATGGCGACTTTGGCTGTTCGTACACCGAGACGTGGTGAAAGAAATCAAGGCGCTGATCCAGGGAACAATAGAGCCAATGATGTCCGATCCGAGCAGAGCGTAGGATATGGAAGTTGTCACGCACCGGCGAGACCAAGGAGAAACCGGCCGCGGCAAAATGAATCGGAGGACAACCCGTTTTATGACCGAGGAGATTCATCCGAGGGAAATCACAACCGGCAGCAACGACCTCAAAGGCGTAACAACGATGATCTTGGCGGAATGAAGCTTCGCATTCCCCCGTTCTACGGCAAAAACGATCCGGATGCCTTCCTCGAATGGGAGAAGAAAATCGAACTAGTTTTCGATTGCTAAAATTTTTCTGCTTATAAAAAAGTTAGATTAGCTGCTACTGAATTTCATGAATATGCTATTGATTGGTGGGATCAAATTGTGACAAACAGGAGGCGCAACGGTGAGAATCCCGTGGAGACTTGGACGGAAATGATTGCGCTTATGCGAAGACGGTTCGTACCGCTACACTACCATCGGGAACTTCACCAACGGTTAAGGCGTTTAGGTCAAGGAAGTAAAGGCGTGGAAGACTATTTCCAGGAGATGGAAAAGCTTATGCTAAAGGCTGATGTGGATGAGCCGAGTGATGCCACGATGGCACGGTTCTTAGCCGGCATGAACCGCGATTTACAAGATCGAATGGAAATGCAAACGTATGCGACTTTGGAGGAAATGTTGCATAAAGCTGTACTAGTGGAACAGCAACTTAAAAGAAAAGGCGCGTCACGGCAACCTTACGCTTCAAGCTCAAAGCCGAGCTTCACCAAAGGAGACAAACCGAGTTATCCACCACGAGCCGATTCTAAGCCTAAGACGGATTTCAAACCGCAAACTTCCGGCTATGACTACAAAGGTAAGGGTGATTCGAATCCTATGCGTAATCGTGACATTGAGTGTTTTAAATGCAGGGGCAAAGGACATTATGCAAACAAGTGTCCAAACGCACGCGCGATGATGTTGCTAGAAAACGGTGAAATCGTGACCGACGATGAAGAAGAAACGGAAACCGCTCCAATCTTTGACGAATATGAAGAGCATGCGGTTGACGGGGAACTCTTAGTGGCGAGACGTGTTCTTCTTGCCCAGAACCGGCCATTGAAAACGAACAACGGGAAAACCTCTTCCATACTCGATGCATGGTCAAAAGCAAGGTATGTAGTCTAATTATCGACGGTGGAAGTTGTACTAACGTTGCTAGCACTACATTGGTGGATAAGCTAGGTATGGAGACCAGGAAGCATCCACGGCCTTACAACCTTCGATGGTTGAATAATCAAAGACAGCTCAAAGTTACCCGACAAGTTTCGGTTCCTTTGACAATCGGCCGCTACGAGGACGAAATAGTGTGCGATGTTCTACCTATGGAAGCTGGTCACATCCTACTTGGAAGACCGTGGCAGTATGACCGTAGAGCCGTTTATGACGGGTTTACGAACAAGCATTCCTTTGAACATCACGGCGCACAAGGTATATCTCGATCAACTTAAACTCGATAAGAGTCACGGCAAAGGCAAGGTAAGTGATCCCTCGTCTTCTCATTCTGATAAAACCGAGAGTATAGGTACTAATTCATGTGAGAGAACACTCGTGAATGAAGCGTTATTTATCAAACCGAGTGAACTAAAACATGCTCTCGTTTCTCGGCAATCTTTTGTGCTATTAGTTTTTAGGGATGCTCTCTCGAGTATGACTAATCCCGAGCCGGATATTCCGAGCAGCGTTTCATCTCTTTTGCAGGGATATGCTGATGTGTTCCCGGATGATGGTCCAAGTGGTTTACCACCACTTCGCGGAATCAAGCATCAAATCAACTTTGTCCCCGGCGCTACTCTTCCGAACCGGCCGGCGTATCGAACCAATCCCGTGGAAACTAAAGAATTGCAACGCCAAGTAGATGAGCTGATGTCTAAAGGACATATACGGGAAAGTATGAGCCCATGTGCTGTACCCGTACTACTTATGCCGAAGAAAGACGGTACTTGGCGGATGTGCGTCGATTGCCGCGCGATAAACAACATAACGGTAAAGTATCGTCATCCGATCCCGAGGTTAGACGATATGTTAGATGAGCTTTATGGATCTAGTGTGTTCACTAAGATTGATCTTAAGAGTGGTTATCACCAAATCCGGATGAAGGAAGGTGATGAGTGGAAAACCGCTTTTAAAACCAAACACGGTCTATATGAGTGGTTAGTAATGCCGTTTGGTTTAACGAATGCCCCTAGCACATTTATGCGTTTGATGAACCATGTTCTTAGGTCATATATAGGCGTCTTTGTAGTTGTCTACTTTGACGATATTCTGATTTATAGTAAGAACCTAGACGAACATGTGGAACACTTGCGATTGGTGTTAGATGTGCTTAGGAAGAAACGGTTGTTTGGCAATTTGAAGAAATGTTCTTTTTGTTCAGATAACGTTGTCTTTTTAGGTTTTGTGGTTAGTTCTCAGGGCATACAGGTTGACGAGAACAAGATAAAGGCGATCCGCGATTGGCCGAGCCCAAAGACCGTTAGCGAGGTCCGAAGTTTTCACGGTTTGGCGGGATTTTATCGACGATTCGTTCGTGATTTCAGCACGATTGCCGCACCACTTACCGAGGTTATCAAGAAGGACGTGGGATTTCGATGGGAACAAGCTCAAGAGGATGCGTTCCAATTGCTGAAAAATAAACTCACTCACGCTCCTTTACTCATTTTACCCGATTTTATGAAAGCTTTCGAGATTGAATGTGACGCTTCTGGTATTGGTATAGGTGTTGTACTTATGCAAGAGAAGAAACCCATGGCTTTCTTCAGCGAGAAACTTGGAGGAGCAACACTTAATTATCCGACTTACGACAAGGAACTTTATGCATTGGTCCGAGCTCTCCAAACGTGGCAGCATTACCTATGGCCGAAGGAGTTCATCATTCATACCGATCATCAATCTCTCAAGCACTTAAAGAGCCAGCAAAAGTTGAATAAGAGGCACGCACGTTGGGTCGAATTCATCGAGACATTTCCGTACGTAATTCAGTACAAGCAAGGTAAGGAAAACGTCGTTGCCGATGCATTGTCTCGGAGGTACACTCTTATCTCGACATTGGACGCTAAAATACTTGGATTCGAGATGATCAAAGACTCGTATGCTACCGATTCTGATTTCCAGGAAGTTTTCTCATCTTGTTCTAAATTCGCATTTGGAAAGTACTTTCAAAGCGACGGTTTCTTGTTTTACGAGAACCGTCTTTGTATACCTAACTCTTCTTTGCGAGATTTGCTTATTAGGGAAGCTCATGGCGGTGGACTAATGGGACATTTTGGCGTTGCCAAGACACTTCATATCGTGCAAGATCACTTCTTTTGGCCGCATATGAAACGCGATGTGGAACGTGTTTGCAACCGGTGCACGACTTGTAAGTATGCAAAATATAAACGTCAAAACCAAGGTCTGTATACTCCTCTCCCTATTCCGAGTGCTCCTTGGACAGATATCTCTATGGATTTTGTGTTAGGATTGCCTAAGTCTAGGAAAGGTAATGATTCGATTTTTGTGGTAGTCGATAGGTTCTCTAAGATGGCACATTTTATTCCTTGCCATAAGACTGATGATGCATCGAACATAGCCGATTTATTCTTTAGGGAAGTTATTCGCATGCATGGGATGCCTAGGACTATAGTGTCGGATCGGGATACAAAGTTTCTTAGCTATTTTTGGAAGACTCTTTGGGCTAAGTTAGGAACGAAGCTTTGTTTCTCTACTACATGTCATCCGCAAACGGACGGTCAAACCGAGGTGGTTAATAGAACCTTAGGAGCTCTCTTGCGGACTGTTATTAAGAAGAATCTTAGATCGTGGGAAGATTGTTTGCCTCATATAGAATTTGCTTATAATCATGTGCAGCATTCTACGACTTTGTTTTCTCCTTTTGAACTCGTTTATGGTTTTAATCCGCTTACTCCTCTCGATTTAACTCCTTTACCTTTGAGTGAACATGTGAGTATGGACGGTAAGAAACGGGCCGAGCTGGTCAAACAGATGCACGAAATGGCGAAAGCAAACATCGAACGTAAGACGGAACAATACCGCAAGCATGCAAACAAGGGGTGAAACAAGAAGATCTTTGAACCCGGCGATTTGGTTTGGATTTATCTAAGGAAAGAACGGTTTCCGGAGGAAAGAAAGTCGAAACTCTTGCCGAGAGTCGATGGACCGTTCACGGTGGTCGAAAGAATCAACGACAACTCCTACAAACTCGATCTCCAAGGTAAGTATTCGATAAGTTCAAGTTTTAATGTTGCTGATATTATTCCTTATGTTGCAGATGAAATCGATTTGAGGGCAAATCTTTTTCAAGAGGAGGGGGATGATATGATCATGGATGCTACGGTTCCGGTGGAGGTTCAAGAAGACGCGATAATCATTCCCGATGATATGATCATGGATGCGACGGTTCCGGTGGAGGTTCAAGAAGACGCGATGATCATTCCCGAGGGACCAATCACACGGTTTAAGGCACGGCAACTGGCGGGAGCTGTTCGGAACTTACTCATGGATGCAAGGAACGAAGAGGATCAACGTACACAACCCGTCCTCACCTCATTGTCTTCGAACTCTCTATGAGGTTAGGCCGTTTGTGTAAGACGTTTGTACTCTTTTTCCTGTATACGGTTTTGTCCCAATGGGTTTTCCGTATAGAGGTTTTAACGAGGCAAACGGATTACACCGCTAAACGGTCCGACTTCTTGAGAGTTCCGCGGGGGAATTTTCCGGTGGAAATTGGAGGGATTTTTCGGCGTAAATTTCCGGCGTAAATTCTCCGCGGGAATTTCCGGCGGAATTCCAACAGTTGGTCAACTATCATTTGAATTCAAAAACTGTATTTATTTTCTTTGTAATTTCCGATGGGTCTTCTCCTTGTTTCGAGAATGACCCTTGCTTTTCCTTTGAATTTTCTTTATCTTCTTCTCTCCCTCATTGTCGAAAATATACAACCATTTTTATCAAGTTATTTTTGCAGAGCTTATGCTCTTTCTCTCTAATTCTTTGAAGGTTATTCATAGAATTATTTTCTGGTTTATCGAGATTACTTCCGCATACTCTCGACGCAACCTTCGATCCGTCGTTCGTGTGAATCCTTCTCGGCATCAAGGGCACAAGGATTTTCGGGATTTCATCTCCCACGCCTTGTCATCTTCTTCCCCGGATTCTCCCAACAACGCAGTCACCCCCTCGTTTCAATTGATCATTGTCGGATTTGGGCCTAAGGATTTTTGGGATTACTCCCACGCCTTAGCATCTCTTCCCGTGAATCCATTGAAGTCGTGGATCTATCAACCTCACCTGTACTAGAGCAAGCCGGTCCTTAGTCGATTCGTGTCAACAGGAATCGCCATACAAGCCACAAAAACGCATCAATCAAGCTTAACAAGCACCACGCAAGCTTAATTGCTAACCTTTGGTCCCAACTCACCTTAAACACGATGGATCGAGCTCTAAAACGACTTCCCGAGCTTAAGATCGATCTCCCTCTCTTCTCACAAGCTCTTGCCAACACAAAGCTCGTCCAACCTCTCCTTCAAGCTTCTCCCAAGCTCAACTCTCTCTCGATCTCGCAAGATCTAAGCTTCGCCAAGCTTTTCTTTCTCTCTCTCTCTTTCTCCTTCTCTCTCGCTCTCTCTTTCTCTCTTTCGCGACCAACCTTGGTCTTATCCTCCAAGGATATGCTTTTATACTCGAAAGAAGATAAGAGAAGAAGACAACCAGGAGAAAAACCCAGCTGGTGTCGATCGATACATGCTGGTATCGATCGATACCACCCCCGGAACAACCCGAATTAATTATTTTTCCTCAATAATCAATTCTTCCGGAACCCGGGCATTACAGCATCAGTGTTATCTTGACAGTACGGGCACGATAACCTTCCGTGAGTTGTCCATCCTGATAACATGCCATATGCTGGACAATCGCTAATGGTCCACATAAGTACCGACCGCATGATGAAATTATGGTGACAAGAAACATCAAACGCCTCAACACATTGGTCTCGTAACATTCGCAGCTCATAAATCAATGGCTTCAAAAACACATCAAGTGATCTCTTCGGATGCTCTGGTCCAGGAACAAGAATGCTAAGGAACAAGAACTCCATTCGCATGCACAAAGATGGCGGCAAATTATAAGGTGTTACAATTACTGGCCACAAAGAATATTGTCTGCCGTGCTTCCCAAAAAGGTTGAAACCATCGGTACATAATCCAAGGCATACGTTCCTCGCCTCATACGAAAAGCTGGGATACGTAGATTGAAAATGTTTACATGCTCCTGCGTCTGACGGATGGGCGATTTCTCCATATGTTGTATGCTCTGCATGCCATCTCATTGCTCCAGATGTGCGCTCTGGCTGATATAACCTCTTCAATCTCTCTGTTAACGGCAAATATCACATCCGTTTATATGGCACTGACACTCTCACTACAAGAAAACAGCGATTTGGCGACTACAGAAAGAGTCGCAAAATAGTCGCTAAAAGCGATGGTACGACTAACTTGCGACTAAAGACCGTAGTCGGTAATCTTTAGTCGCTAAAGAACGTAGTCGTATAAATAGTCGCCATTTGGCGACTACTTTCCGACTAAGACCATGAATAGTGGAATAGTCGTAAAATAGTCGCACATTGTAGTAGTCGTAAAATAGTCGCATAAATTAGGCGACTAGTAAACGACTATAGGAAGGGTCAAGATGTAGTCGGATAATTGTAGTCACCAAATATAGTCATAAAATATAGTGACCATTTACCGACTATTGTATGACTAATTTGACGACTATTCGGCGACTAATCGGAACATAAGCTTCGATGATGTAAATATACGGCGACTACTATGCGACTGTTTAGTGACTATTTGGCGACTACTATGCGACTGTTTACTGACTATTTTTGTTGTCAATATTAGAATTTGGTATGAACGATTGGTATTTGTTTGTTTCTCAAATGTAAACCTGTGTTACAAACTTAAATTACTAAACAACCGAAATTTCATTGAACATACCATTTGATTACAAATATTAACCAATGTATTCAAACTCCATAACAAGTTCACAACACAAGTTCTAAAAAAACAGAGGTAACACAAGTGATAAAAAAACAGAGGTAACCTAAGAAGTAGATGGTTGATCTGTTGATGGAAGCATATTGGTTGTTGCTGGAGGTGAATTAGCAGACAAGAAGTCGAGAAACCTCATATCAGTTTGGCGCAAGTACTTTTCCACCAAGGAGAAGTGCTCGAACTTTTCCTTTTGCTCAGCCGCAGCTCGGGAGTGTTGTGCTTCACGGGCAGCAATCTCAGCATCACGCTGTTCATTATAGGCAGCCTGCTCCTCGATTTTCCGTTGAGCTTCCTTCAGTTGCTCTTGCAGTGCAACAAACGAGGAAGAGGCTCCCGGTTGCTTGCGTTTGCCATTGATAAGAGTCTCCTTCAGGCTTCCAACTCCATAAAGAGTTCCTCGCGAATCCAAGTCAGTGGACTGTGAAAAAGTAAGAGAAAAGCGTAATTAAAGTAGACAAAAGCCAAGACAATATAAATGTGGACTGAAAATGTTACTTACCTCAAGAAAGATGCTAGTATAGTCATCTGTTGTTAGCTCTCGAGGTCGAGAAGCACCGTCTGAAACATCTGAAGCCTCTGTCACGAGGTCAAACAACTTCTGTTGCAGCTTCTCCTGATATCTTTGAGCGATTTTCTCCGCCTTCTTATCGACATAGGTACCATCTGGTTTTGTATGTGTCTTAATGAAAACCTCACCAAGACTAACCGATCGTCCCAATTCCGCTTCCTTCAATGTTACAAAATAAACAACGATTATGAAATTTTTTTAAGTTGTTAAGGTGTAAGAAAAAGTAAAAGTTAATTACCATTTCATGTTGAATTTGTTGATATGACTTCGGCCCTGACAAGTGGATGTGAGGACCGAGACCTTGACGGTCAGACAAACGAGCATTGGAATAGGTGAGACTCCTCAGCTTTGCTTCTTCAATGTCCCAGTACTGAGTCATCGTATTCCAGAGCGTGTCACCGATCCAATTAGGTCGCTCTCGACTAGTCCTCGCACTGCTAACCATGTCCTTCATCCGGCGTTGACAGATTTCATCAAAATACTCTTTAACTGTCCATGTTATCAAGGGATCCCAGGTGTGGGATTTCTACAATACAAAGACAACAGAATGTTAATGAAAACATCAGAAGCAAACCTATAGGACAGAAAACATCACACTGCTATAGAACAGAAAACTTTACCGCGAACTAGAGGAAGTATCGTTCTTGTCTCTCGTGAGGCACACATGTCCAACTATAGTAGGGACCTTCAAATTTGTTGGTAAACACTTTAGTGATTTTCCTAACCAGTTTCGATCCCATGTCGCGATTAAACCTGCAAAAACACACATGAAATAAAGCAAATGTTTATTTAACTTAAGACTTCAAAACACATGAAACCAGAAGACCTAAGACCTAAGACATAAAACCAAAGACAGACACAAACACATTAAAACACAGACATGAAACACATTTCAGAGAACTAAGACCTAAGACCTAAAACCAGAAGACCTAAGACCTAAGACTTCAGAGAACTAACATTAATAGACACATGAAATCAGACATGAAACAATTCTAATCAAACACATGAAACCAGACACAATTCTAATCAAAGCAAACACGTTCTAATCAAATCCATCAAACACATTAAAACACAGAGACAATTCGAATCAAAGACAGACACAATACATACACAAACACATTAAAACACAGACATGAAACACATTTCAGAGAACTAAGACCTAAGACCTAAAACAGAAGACCTAAGACCTAAGACCTAAAACCAGAAGACCTAAGACCTAAGAATTCAGAGAACTAACACTAATAGACACATGAAACCAGACTTGAAACAATTCTAATCAAACACATGAAACCAGACACAATTCTAATCTATGCAGACATGTTCTAATCAAATCAATCAAACACATTCAAACACAGAGACATTTCAGAGAACTAAGACATAAGACCTAAAACCAGAAGACCTAAGACGTAAGACTTCAGAGAACTAACACTAATAGACACATGAAACCAGACTTGAAACAATTATAATCAAACACATGAAACCAGACACAATTCTAATCTAAGCAGACACATTCTAATCAAATCCATCAAACACATTCAAACACAGAGACATTTCAGAGAACTAAGACCTAAGACTTCAGAGAACTAACACTAATAGACACATGAAACCAGACATGAAATACATTCAAACACATTCTAATCTAAGCTAGATTAACACATTTCTAAACACATCAAACTGTGTCTACGCTAAGACTCAGACACAAACACAATTCTAATCAAACACAGCTCGAGTTTGGGTCATACCAGCTCGAGTTCGGCGTCGGTGTGGGAGAGAGGACAGTTGTAAACTTATCCCGGTCTGGCACCATAAGCAGTGCATTCCCTTAGCGTGTCTTCTTGGAGATCCGGCAACACTGGAGATTCATCTTCGAAATTGTGTCCGTGAGAAGATGGATGACTCTCAGCCTGAGAGTTCTGATGTGGTGACGGTGGTGCCTCCAGTGGATCCGATTCAGGCGCACGGCGTTCTTCACTGTTGAAAAGTTGCTGTGGCGGTGGAAAGCTCCGGAAATTTGGTGTTGAGGTTGACGGTTGATTGTCGACGGCGACTTTAGGTGGTGTCGCCTGAGTCGGAGGAACTTGGGCAGCCGGCGTGATGTTGTACTGCGGCGGAAGAGATCTCGGTGTTCGCGACATTGTCGGAGAGGGATTGTAACCTCCGCGTCTCTGAGAAAAATTGGGAGCGTGTTTTCTCTTCTGATTCTTACCCTTCTTAGTTTCTGGCATCGTCAGAGAATGGCAAGAAAAGAAGTAGAAGAGATTCGAGAGGAGAAATCGAAGGAGAAGAAGATGAAATCGAAGAAGAAGAAGATGAAATCGAAGGGTTCGCGAAGAAGGACTTAGGGATTTAGGGCTTTCGTAGGTTTTTTTGTTTAATCTGAATAAATCAGGTCAACTTAATAATTTGTATGTGTGTTATAAACCGATTAAAGACTATGGCCTAATGGTAAAGATGCACACATGTTTCTCTTCACCCGGGTTCGAGTCCCATAAAGGACAGATTTTGTTTTTTTTCCCTGAATACATCTGGTCGAGTTATAAATATGTGTGTGTGATAAATACCAATTAAAGACTATGGCCTAGCAGAAAAGATCGCAAACACGTTCACCCGAACCCGGGTTCGAGTCCGGTCGAGGACTGTTTTTTTTTTATCATGAATACATCTGGTCGAGTTATAAATGTGTGTGTGTGATAAATACCGATTAAATACTATGGCCTAGTGGTAAAGATCGCAAGACGATAAATTACACTGAAATTCATCTGGTCGAGTTATTTATATTATTATACGATAAATAATATAAAAGATAAATTACACCGAAATTATGACATAAGTAACATAGTTACTTAGTAGGGTTCTTCGTCATCTGATTCTTCATCAGATGACGACAAATTACACTGAAATTCATCTTCTGGTTCTGCATCTCCGATATCGTAATCGAGGTTTATTTGGTCTTCTTGTACGAAATTGTCAAGTACGAGATCTTCAATTGTAGTTATCAATACAACATCATCATTTTCTGTTTGCAAAAGAGTCGGTTCCTTTTGTTCATATTCCCCTGAAATTTTCCCCTCGGATTCACTTTTAGAACATTGAGCCACAACGGCTTCGGTTTTTTTGTGTATGGGTACGGAATATAACAAACTTGATCCGCTTGTGAGGCTGTTTGCAATATAAAAATGTAAAAATAAGTTATACATCAGTATATATATATACGATATCGACATTAATAAGTATGTACCTAGAATAAATAGTTCGTATTTATTGTATTTTCTCGATAAAAGAACGTCTACAACACCACCATTTCTCCTCCGAGTGCCTCTACCGATAACAGGG
The DNA here is from genome assembly GCA_002933935.1 of Eutrema yunnanense. Taxonomy (NCBI): domain Eukaryota; kingdom Viridiplantae; phylum Streptophyta; class Magnoliopsida; order Brassicales; family Brassicaceae; genus Eutrema; species Eutrema yunnanense. The sequence goes on along the minus strand of PKML01026414.1, from coordinate 76,077 downwards.
TCATACCAATTACACTTAAAAAGTGTGATTCTCAAATTGACCATCCCCTCGTACTCGAGTTCTATGACATCATTTAATGTCCCGTAGAAATCCGCTTCATCAGATGCATCAGTGTAATTTTGACCTTTAACACAGACCCCATAGTTACATGTCTTTCGTCCAGCGCCGTGATTTTGCGTATGAAACAAATAGCCTCTTGTAAAATACATTGGCCAGGTTTTGACCTTATTCAAAGGTCCATGCACTATCTCTTGAACCCAAGTAGGAAATGGATTTGTGGGGTTCCAGTAAGAAACCTGCATATATATAAAAATAGCATAAATATATATAAGTATAAATATATGCATTACACAGAATGTTTTTTAGACATACATATTCTTTCACCCATAAATGATATTCGTCAGCTCTTTTTGTAGAGAGTTTTTTTTCGGAAAGTCCTGGATATTTTGCAGAAATAATTTTCTCGAACATTCTACACAAGACCAACACAAATATGAAAAATTAAACAAGGATTATATATAGTAAAACGTAATCTGAGAGAGATGCCTACTTATATACCTCTCAATTGGCTGAAAATAGTCACAACTTCGTAAAACATATGCATGTTCACATTGATAGTCTCTCTCTGAGAGCCATATTTCATGCATTTCTCCACTTGGACGGCCTACTTGAGTAAATATAGAAAGTACTCCAGGGACATGATATACGTGGACTTCACCTTCATCGAATCTTGTTAACCTGACCAAATTAGTAGAAAAATAATTCATATTAAAATACATAGGACGTCTATACAAATTAAATGCCAAAGTGGACATGATGTGATTGATTTTAGCATTTACCTTGATTTCGTTTGTATATTCGCAACAAAGTAGTGCTCTGAGAAATAAGCAATCTCGTCATTGATATATGATTCAACAATCGATCATGCCGCATATCTTTTGTTCTTTGCTTTCCCTTTCAACTTTTTGAAAAACCTTTCAAAATGATACATCCACCTATACTAGACAGGGCCTCCTAATTCAACTTCGTATGAGAGATGTATAGCCAGGTGCTCCATCACATCGAAAAATGAAGGTGGAAATATCTTTTCCAAATTGCATAGGATTAAAACTATGTTCTGTTTCAAAATTTGAACGCGACTTTCATGCAAAGTTCTCGAACATAAGTCTCGGAAAAATGCTCCAACCCCTACAATATACGTGAAAATTTCATGAGGTTACTATATACAATACTATAATCATATTTACAGAAATAGTCGTAATTAGTACCTGATAACGCAAGGTGGACATTCCGGTCTAGGAGATCTGCAAAGATAAATGGAAGTAACCGCTCCATAAAAACATGGCAGTCATGACTCTTCATGCCTGAAAACTTTTGGTTGTCCATATCAACACAACTAGCTAAGTCTGATGAATATCCATCTGGGAACTTAACCGCATGTTTCACACATTCCAGTAAAAAATTTCTGGCTTCTTTTTGTAAATGTGAAGGATGGGAAATGAGCTTTACCCTCACTATCAATATGTAAGTGTGGCCGAGAACAAAATCGTTCTATATCCAATCTTGACATGATGTTGTCTTTCGATTTACCCTTCACACTCATTAGAGTATTCATGATGTTGTCAAAAAAATTCTTCTCTATATGCATCACATCAAGACAATGACGGAGGTTGAGGTCCCTCCAGTACGACAGCTCCCAAAATATGCTTTCCTTGTGCCAGTTATGGTGCTTCCCATAGCCTGGATTCTTCTTTTCGTGACCGTTTCCACCAACATCATTTGTTTTCGATGGATTTACACCAGCCAACCGCTCGAAATAAACTTGCTCACCGGTCAAAGACGGAGGTGGATACTCTCTCGAAGCGTCTTTTCCCTTTAGGAAGTCTTTTTTATTCCTCCTCAGTGGATGACCAAGAGGAAGAAATCTTCAGTGACAATCAAACCAACATGTCTTCCTTCCATTAGGTAGATAAAAAGACTTTGTATCTTCCATGGAAACTGGACAAGACAATTTACCATGGGTTGTCCATCCGGATAACATGCTATACGCCGGAAAGTCGCTTATCGTCCATTAGACCACAACTCTTTTAAATCCTCAATAAGAGGTCGGAGGAAGATATTGAGACTAGCTCGCAGATGATTTGGCCCATAATTCAGAATTGTAAGAAATAAATACTATGTATTCATGCACATACCCGGGGGTAAATTATATGGCGTCAAGATCACATGCCACAACGAATGATTACGAGACATGCCAAATGGATTGAACCCATCGGTACATAATCCAAGATAAACGTTACGCGGTTCTTCGGCAAACCGGGGATGTTGATCTTGAAAATATCTCCACTCCGCCGCATCAGAAGGATAACCCATTTCTCCCTCCTTTGTTTGGTGCTCGGCATGCCATCTCATTGCCGTTGCAGTCTTCTCGCTTTGATACATTCTCTTTAATCTGTCAGCAATAGGTAGATACCACATACGACTGTATGGTACGTTGGTTCTACGCCGGTCGTTCTTAGGCTTCCATCTTTGTTTTCCACAAAACAGACATTTATCTTCCTTCTCGTCTTCTTTCCAGAAGATCATACAATTGTTAATACAAACATCAATTGTATGATATGGGAGACCTAAATTGCGCATCAATTTTTCTGTCTCGTAATGTGAACCGGTTGACTTGTTTCCTTCTGGTAAATAGTCTGTCAAGATTCCGCAAACCGAATCCACTAACTTTTCACTCATATTATATTCTGCCTTATTTTGCATGACTCGAGCAGCTAAGGATAACTGCGAGTGACCTTCACGACAACCATCGTATAGTGGATTATTTGCACCTTCTAACAAGTCGTAGAATTTCTTTGAATGGTTACGTACCGGTTCTTCTACATTCTGATAACTAGTACCACCTTGATGATAGTTATCAAAACTCACGTTATCACGAAATGCATCATTCACCATATCCACATATCTATCTTCTACTACATTACCCACTTCTTCACTCCCACCTATATACGTCGTATCAACATAACTCGATCCTAAATCCGCCATATTGATATCTTCCCCATGCTTATACCAAACATAATAATCTGGCATAAATCCTTTGCTATAAATATGATTCCAAATTCTTGTCCCCGGGATAAATTTCTCGTTCTTGCAAACACTACAAGGACAGAAAAACTTACCGCCATTACTCTGTGTTAGAGGCTGGCTATTTGCAAATGTCATGAATTGCTCCACCCCCGTTCTGAACTGTTCCGAGAAATTTCCCGTCTCTTCATCGAACCTATTATACATCCACTCCCGGAAATTACTATAATTGTAATTTCCCGACATTTTATAACTAATAAATCGAATGAGCAGAAGAAATATGTTTGATTTTGTGTTTAAAATCGAATGAGGAGAAGAAATATTTTTGTTTTGTGTTTAAGATCGAATGAGGAGAAGAAATGGGGTAAATTTTGTTTATATAGACGATTTTGCCGACTACATAGCGACTACATGCCGTCTGAAAGGCGACTACATATTGTAGTCACATAAAACCGGTACACCAACCCAAACAACAAATAACACGTGTTTTTCACCGGTTTTGTACGACTGTTTACCGACTGCTATGCGACCTGCCCAAATAGTCGCATATTAATCGCTAATTTGGCGACTATTCTGCGACTACTAAGTCCCGTCGTAATATTAGTCGTAACCGTAGTCGTAATTTGGCGACTGAGCTTAAAATAGTCGTACAATAGTCGTAAAATAGCGACTACTATAGCGACTATTCTGTTTGGTCGTAAAACAGCGACAACATTACGACTAAACCTTACTAGTCGCCAAATAGTCGGAAAATAGTTGCTAATTAGTCACAATTCGTAGTGACTAATGTTTTAGTCGCCAATTGTAGTGTCTTCCACCTGTTTCTTTATACCGAGGTTTACTACAAAAACGGCATGACGAACGGTCTGCGTCCTCTCTCCAGTAAAGCATACAGTTGTCGATGCATACATCTATCATCTGATACGGTAATTCTAGACCTTGAACAAGTTTCTGTATCTCATAGTATGATGCCAGTGCAAGATTATCTTCTGGCAAAATGTCTTTCACAAAATCAGCGATTGCATCCACGCACTCCTCACTCAAATTGAAATCCGTCTTTATACACATCATTCTAGTTGCAGTTGATAAAGGGGAATGTCCATCTCTACACCCATCATATAACGGATGTTTAGCAGCGTCTAGCATATCAAAGAATCTCTGAGATTCTAAGTTAGATTCTTCTCCTCTATCTCCATACTCAGCAACCGATAGTATACTTTCACGAAATGTATCGTTCACCATCTGAACATGACATACAATACTTTCTACTTCCATTGCGGGTTCTTCTAAGCTAGCGTTATCCCCAATATATTGTTCACTAGTACTAGCATAATTATCCACCATTGTATCATTTTCTCCATGATAATACCAAATCTTGTAACCCGACAAAAACCCATGACAATAAACGTGTGACCATACTTCCTCTATCACGATTAATCTACGATTCCCACAATTCTTACAAGGACAGTAGATTTTACCAGTTTTTTTGGCTTTCTTATGATTACCCGCAAATGTCATGAATTCCTGCAGACCTTCTCTGAATTCTTCTGTAACTAGGCATGTGTCTGGAATTTGATGAGGCTTGTCCATTCATGATCGAAAATAATTATAAGGATCTGAAGAAGATATTTTCGTAAGGAATTAGATAAGAGAGTTTTTTTTTTTTTTGTAAATGAAAGGGTGGATACGTTTTTATAAGGAAATTGTGCGCGTTTTCCGACGGATTTCCAATGGATTTCCGAAGATATTATGGATGTCGGCAACGATGTCGGCAACATCAGCATTTGTTGGAAATCCGTCGAAAATTGTCCGACGGATGGCCGTCGTCGGAAATCCGTCGGTAACGATGTCGGCAACATCAACATTTGTCGGAAATGCCGTCGTCGGAAATCCGTCGGCAACATCATCATTTGTCGGAAATCCGTCGGAAAACCGTCGGAAATTTCCGATGGATTGTTATCGTCGGAAATCCGTCGGGAATTTCCGACGGATAATGTTTTCCGACGGATGTTACGTTCGTCCAAATCCCTTCGGAAATTTCCGACAGAATTATTGTCGTCGGAAATTGCCCTATTTTCTTGTAGTGTATTAGCTTCTTTAACTCAGATGAATTTTGTAGTAACCTTGCTAGACCAGGAACAACAGATCGAACAAAATTCGTCTTAACAATCAAAATTTGGACTTTGAGTTCTTGGAAAGGAACACCACCACCGAGCTCCGCAAGAGATATAATCTAACTAATCATTTGGAAAAAAAATGACAGACAAGGTTAACGGTTTGAATGGTATGTAGCTTTTTCATGTTTTAACGTCGTGATTTCGCCGAATACATACCATTCACAATAATAATAAGCATGAAAATATAAAAAATGAAAATTAACAAGTTATTTTCCATTCCATTGAGCACGTTTTAAATTTGTAACTAGTATGTACAAAACTTAATAAATAGTGGGTTTGAATGGTATGCAGCATTTTCACGTTTTGAAAACGTGATTCCGTTATTTTTCACCATTTATGCTATTTATCAGATTTTTACGTTTTCAAATTTTTGGAAAATGATTCTGTTATATATAATTAGTGTGTTATAACTAGAGAAAACAAAACGTGATTAATCTACTAAAACTAGCTTTTCGGCGTTTTATAATTTTCAATGAAAATTTTATTCACTTCAGTTTGTCCCGTGCTTTTAGTTTATTATTTAGCTATTACGCTATTCTGCTATTCAACAAACATACCAATCAAGCTCTAAATCTCTAAAAGAAAAGCCTAACAAAAACTATTTTGACAAAAATTAATTAGCATTAGCAAGTTCATGTTTTCAAGGCGTTGTTGATTGTACAAATTAAGTGCTAATTATATACTCTCTTAAACAATGAAACCTTAATCATCAAATCAAACAAAAAGTGACTCTCCGACTTTATAAAGTTGTACCCCTTAATTAGAGAATGCAAGAATGACAAACAAACATACCTGGAGAACGGTTGCTCCAACAAAAAGCCTCTCTACATTCTGAAATTTTGCTAGCATATGTTTAGCACCATGTTTTGAAGAAAATCAGCCTTCGAAGAAAAAAGTGTGTTAATGCGAATGTCGAGGTTAGCTTCGGTCAAAGAAGAGACATCCGCTAAAGTTGATGGTTTGTCAGAGTTTTTCAATCTTAAATAATGGATATGTGGCGCTACAATCTCTGTTGGTCCATGAGCCATAAAAGTCGTTGCGATTTATGTCCAGTCTTGTCAGACTCTTTGACTTACTCAGGTCAATACACTCAGGTAAATCACAATGATACAATGCCAAGCTTTCGAGATTTGGACAACCAGAGAGAATCTTTGCAATGGATTCACCTAGAATACTACAACCACGCAGTGATAGGTTCCTTAGTGATGGCCAAGACACTGTGAATGTGGGAATCTTATATATATATATATCCCATTTCTACGCTAAGTTGCTTTATAGAGGAACAAAGATAGAACAACTCCGGGAAAGTATAAGTATTTTTACGACCTAAGTTCAAAGATAGCTTCTGCACACTGCTGGACATAGCGAATTCGATCTATCTATCAATCTGGGTTGCAGTGTGATAACGACACATTTTAAGATGGAAACTCATGATTTTGGGAGCTGTGAAGTATGTTAGGGTTTGGTTTATCCCTCGAGCCGTCGTTCTAGAGTCTTCGATGTAGAGAGAAGTTGTTTCGCGCCATACATGCCTCCATCGTCTGGACAAGACAGAAGTTGTGATGGAGCAACTGGTTGGAATAAAAGAGAGAATTTGGTGGAGGATCTCATCTGGCATAGAGCTGATGAAATCTTCTCTTGATCGTTTGATTTTGCGGAGATTTCTAGGGTTTTTACGACGTTGTTTGTGGCGCCGTCTCCCTCGCTTATCCGCTATTGCTAACTATGATCTGCAAAAAACAAAATTTAGGGTTAATCTTAACATTAAAACCAACAAAAACATTTTAGGGTTTTCTTTTTTCGTTTGTTTATGGCACACGTTTCTATTAAAATAATGTGAATGGGCTTCTTGCCTTTTTCATTAATGGGTTTATAGTGGGCCTATATCTGAGACAAGCCCATCAGAGCTAAGTCGTCGTCGCCTCTTTTTATAATCTCTCTGCTTCACCGGGAATCGGAAAAACATTCAAAGAGTTTCTCGAGCTCGCCATGGATTCCGTCGAATTGAACCATTACAACGATTCTTCGCATGCCCGAGATCAAAATCCTCCTTCCTCTGAAGCCCTAGATTCCTCCACTGCTTTACTATCGGAGAAGGGCGTTAGTGGAACCGACAAGGATCAATCTGGCGGAGAGGAGGAGACGACAAGCCGGAGTAGGAAGCGTAAAAGCCGGTGGGACTCTCCGTCGAAGCGTAAGTCGAGATGGGCAGATGATGAGCCGAAACCGATAGTTCAGCTCCCCGATTTCATGGAGTTTGATCCCGAGATTCAGGCTTTGAATGTTAGGTTACTTGAGATCAGTAGGATTTTGCAGTCTGGTTTGCCTTTGGATGATAGTGAAGAAGGACAGAGGTCTCCTTCACCAGAGCCAATCTACGATAACTTTGGAATTAGGATAAACACTAGGGAGTACAGAGCAAAGGAGAGGTTGAATAGAGAAAGACAAGAGATCATCTCTCAGATTATCAACAAGAATCCTGCGTTTAAACCCCCTGCGGATTATAGGCCTCCCAAGCTCCAGAAGAAGCTTTTCATCCCGAAGAATGAGTTTCCTGGTTACAGCTTTATCGGTCTTATCATTGGCCCCAGGGGCAATACTCAGAAGAGAATGCAGAGGGAGACAGGTGCTAAGATTGTGATTCGTGGTAAAGGGTCAGTGAAAGAAGGTAGGCACCAGCAGAAGAAATACGACCCTTCGGAAAACGAGGACTTGCATGTTTTAGTCGAGGCTGAGACTCAGGAAGCTCTTGACGCTGCTGCTGGTATGATTGAGAAGCTCCTGCAACCTGTTGATGAGGTGCTGAACGAACACAAGAGGCAACAGCTCAAGGAACTTGCCACCTTGAATGGAACAATAAGGGATGAAGAGTTCTGTAGATTGTGTGGTGAGCAAGGGCATAGACAGTATGCGTGTCCTTCGAGTGCAAGTACCTTTAAGAGCGATGTTCTTTGCAAGATTTGCGGTGATGGTGGACACCCTACTATTGATTGCCCTGTGAAGGGTACTACTACTGGGAAGAACATGGATGATGAATATAACAACTTCTTGGCAGAGTTAGGAGGAACTGTCCCTGATTCTTCTCTGAAACAGAGTACTACGTTGGCTCTTGGTCCGGGAAGTAATCCTCCATGGGGTAACAGTGCTGGTTTAGGGTCAAATCCGACCAAACCCTCCAAAGAATATGATGAAACAAATCTGTACATTGGGTTCTTACCTCCGATGCTTGACGACGATGGTTTGATTAATCTTTTTTCATCTTTTGGTGAGATTGTGATGGCAAAGGTAATCAAGGACCGTGAGTCTGGTCTGAGCAGAGGCTATGGTTTTGTGAAGTACGCTGATGTGCAGATGGCTAATACTGCTGCACAGGCAATGAATGGCTATCGGTTAGAAGGTAAAACACTTGCTGTCAGGATTGCTGGTAAACAGCCACCGCCTACTGCACCTCAACCACCAACTCAAGCTTATCCTCCTTCAAACCATCTGCCTGGTGCCTATCCTTCACAGCAATATGCCACTGGTGTGCGACTGCCAAATCCTCCTCCTCCCGTTCCTTCCTATTATCCATATGCTCCTCCCCATCCTCCTCCTGGTTTTTACCATCCTGTCGCTGGTCAACATATGTATCTGTATGGAATGCCCTACCCACCACCTCCTCCTCATGTGACACAAGTTCCTCCACCTGGCACTGCTTCTCAAAACCCATCTTCTAGTGAAAGCCAGCAGAGCTTCCCACCAGGAGTACAAGCAGAAAATGGTGCTCCTGCTTCATCTTTTCCACCGAATGTCTATGTTAGCTCAGTTACAGGTTTGCCTGGGCAGCCTCCATATATGAGTTATCCATCTTATTACAATGCTGTTCGGCCTCCAGTACCGGCCTCGTCTACTGATCATTCCCAGAGCATGTGTAACATGACATGGGCCAACAATCCTCCTGTGTCAACATCTGATCACTCACAAGGTCTAGCTAATGCACCCTGGGCACCTAATCATCCTATGCCGCCCATTGTTGACTATTCACAGAGAATGGAGACTGTACCCTGGGCTCCTAAGCCTCCAGTACAGCCACCTGCAGAGAATCCATCCGCTGTTGGAGATTCTGAGTATGAGAAGTTCATGGCTGAGGTGATGTAACATGCGTGTTCTGAGGAGAAACTCCTTAGTGGAGAGGTAAGATGTCCTCATTTGATGTTTTTGTTTGTTCTACATGCAGGTTCTCAAATTAAAATTTGAAATTAAACCAAGTGGTTTTAGCATATGATAAACCTTTTTTTCCCTCAAAGTTTTCGTACGTTTTAGAAAATATATTTCCCAACAATATTTTTTAGACTTCGAGTTGCAGGATGAACCAAGTCCAGTATGTTGTGTGATACTGCCTTTTTGTCCATCCTTTGGTTCTTGAAAGTCTTCTGCTTATATATTCCTTTTTACGTATTTATCTGTTCCTAGTTTTTTCACATGGTAACTAATTGATGTAGCTCATTAATCTGGTCACTGGTGTGTTTGCGAGCAATTCCACAGCTAAAGGAGCATCTGTCCTGGTATTCAATTCTGAAACATAAAATTCAGGAGTTTGAATATTGGTCAGTCTGCCTTGTGGTTTTTTTTGTCTATACTCTTTTTCCTCTTTGTTTATTCAGTAACTCCTAATGTTTTCTGTCCCAAAGTTGTTTTCAGATTTTCCATTCGACAATATCTAAATTGCCACTAGCTTAGATTCCTAAAGTTTGTCTCTGTTATTGTACACGGCTCATTAACACGAATCTTTGTTCTGTTGCTATTGTTAAATTTTTTCAGGTGTGATGTTTCTTGGAGCTTTGTACGGTGATTTCTTACATCTTTCTTGTTGGAAGTTTTGGGACACACATCTTCACTAACCCTTGCTATGCTGTTGTGAAATATGCAGAGATTCAGGCTAGAAGCTCTCAATTCAGACAATTGCGTTTCAGAAAGGCCATAAGTTATTTATTTATATTACTGATAAAAATTGCTGCTGACTATATTTGTCTTGGGGTTCTTATTTTATTTCATAATATTCTTATTTGCTGGTGACCAGTGTGTTAATTATGTCTTCAGCTCTCATTTACTCACAATTTCTTCTCTACCCTTTCAATTTGAGACTCTAAACTTTTGGTGGTATTGTAATGCGAAACATATCTATTATCCTTTGTGATGCAAAATATGATCTTCTTGTTCTTGAGGTCACAGTATGAAGGCAGCAGGATATGTTGAATTACATTGGGCATATTGATGCCAATACTTTAATCGCTACTCTCCACCTTGATTTAGTCTTATACATTGTGATCTCTCTAATATAAATATTTTTGAAGCTTCCATGTCGCAGGTGTGATTTCTGGCTAGTAATCCAGAAAAACTTTTAAGGCAATTGTTCTTGTGGCCAGCTTTATCTTCCTTTGTCTGTGTGTACACAAACATGTTTCGATGTCTGCATGGTTGGTTGTGGTATGTAACTTAGGTGAGGACTCAATTAGTTCAGGAAACATGTTTGAAAAGTTAGTCACTGTCTCAAGTGTTGCATGTTGATTAGCTGCATTAAGAAAGAAGCTGTGCCTTGAGTTTTGTTGGATTCTGCATATAAAGGTGGGACTAGGGTTCATAAAAACTATCTTGGTTAGTTAAGTGTTTGCTTACGTTAACTGGTGGTGTGGTGTGATTTATCGTGTGGATGAGTTTGCTGCTCTGCTTTGACCACTCGCACTACGTTTGTGCTGGTTTCTCTTGTGCTATGACAAATCGAGTTTGATTTTGTAACTGTTCAGGTCAGAGAGGATTTAGTGAAATTTGGTTAAGCAGGGAACCAAGCTGGTGCAGGAGACACTTGTGCATTGGAAAACAATTACCACCATCGAAAGCTACTTCGGGGAAAAAAAAAAAAAAAGTTATAGCTTCAGACAAGTTTACGCCGAATCTCGAGGGCAAGGTTTCTCCTTGACAAAAAGACTCTTTGTAAGAAAAGACTCTTTTAGTTTCCTACATAAAAACACCAAAGGACGAAGCAATAAAAGCATACAAAATTTCTCTACTAATTGATCTCAAGTCCTTTTTAATTCAAATAACCTTGATTTGGGACCTCTATAAATTTGCAAAACGCATTAAAACCCAAATTGAACAACAACCAAATCGACGACACTAAACATTTTGGTTCGATTTCATTTCCCAAGTTCCAGTTTGGTTTATGCATAATTTTATTATTATTTATAAGAAGAATATATACAGAAACATTACATAAAGCAAAGATGAGTTTTTTGTTGTGCTAAAGCAAAGATCAGTTTCATTCATGAAAACACAAACAACTCTGGTTATCTCCTTGGTTTCAACTACGGCTGATTAATGTGATGGTTCCGGCGACAATTGAAGTTTGGGCTCGTCTTCTTCTGGTTATACTTTGGGGAACAAGAAGAAATCGACACATTTGATCTGTAAAGCTTCCCTTTCGTAGACTCAGACATGCTCAGAAGCACCTTCAAGTACCTAGCAACATCTGATTCTGCCAGAGAAAATATTGTGAGAAAGCAACTATTTGATCAAATCCTAAACGTATGCAAAACTAACATTTGAAAACTAATTTGCCTCAGATCTAAAATTTCTACCTAATCTTCCCAACAATATCGTGAGTAAGTGTGTATTTTCGTTACCGGTCACTGTAGTTCCACCGATCTCAGCCTCATCCGATGAAATGATTAGCTCCTCGAACTCTTCCTCCATATCTGAGAACTCATACTCCGAGTTGGCACTGAGCCAAAAGTCACGGAACCACTTGGAAGTCGTCACCAGATCCCACCACTTGGGCGAGAAATCCTCAACCTCACGGAATCCAACCGGATCGAACACCGGCGCGTTCGGATTCAGCGTCGACACACTCCGATCTACCATCGCCGACATCGGAGTTTGTATATACCTCTCGCCGATTAACGAGTTAAACTGAGTCTTTAGAGCGAGTAACACTTTCCGAGTGACTGGAAAACACTGAGATCAGAGGAGCTTTGGCACGTTTTTAAAGAAGAGAAAACGAGTAGCCGGTAAGAGTTACCGGCACGTGTGAAAGTGAGGATGAAGATCCGACGGTCATGAATGATAAGATGGTGATCGGACGGTGTCGATGCGCATAATAATTGGTTACTGGATAAGATATTTCCTTTTCTAATGTGGGGGTTTGGATAAACGAAAGATATTTTTTTGCTACTAAAGTAAGTTCCTAGGAAACTTCTAGAACGTAGCCCAAAAGCCCAATAGGGAAAAGTAGATGACTTATATCATCGTATATATGCTTCTAGGAATGCTAAAATGAGCAGATTTGGCTCCAACAAAGTAATTCAGATCGAGAAACATATTTTCCGTTGAATATACGTATTAAACCAAATAAGACAAAATGTTTATTGATTTTTTAGAAAGACAAAATACGAAAGTCTTCCAATTTCGTCTTAAAATCTATAACCTGGATTGATTAGATACTAAAAGTTCCAAAATGTTGTCATATTGACATATATTGTTTTTAAAGAGTTTTATATTTTCAATTGATACTCGTAAAATGATTCTACCATAATTTATACTTCAATATTTATTTAATGGAAAAAATTAAATACGTACATGAGATATCATCGATCAAATGATACAAAAATAAAAATATATAATTAATACTTAAAAAATCATATGCTCGAATTTCTCAATTACTGATAGTGACATATCCAACTAAATCTCATGCAGAACCTTGTTATAGGATCGTGATAAAGAGGGATGAAGTATCGCCTATTACTGTTTGATTTACATATTATCATGCAAGGTTTGTAGCATATCGCTGGAGTCACTTTCTTTGATACTTTCATGCACTGATTTCTGACACAGTCTTTTATACACACATCTATCATGCTGGAATGAGAGACATGTGCTGAAAATAATATTGTAAATAAAATTACAATCATCAAGACACTGCACAATTTGTTTGACACTTGAGATGCCATAACGTAAGTAATTCTATTGTTTTTTAGTGTGGTTTGAAGCGAGATGATTTGGTGAGAATTTTGCGTTGTTCTAAGATGATTTATATAGTAAAAATAGTTTAAGCGAACTTTAGAAATTTACTAATTATTAGGAGGTCAATTCTTTTTTGTTTGTTATTTCTTTTTCTTAATTAGGTAAAAATATCAATTGATTTCTATACAACTTAGTTGTGTTATACTTGCTGTTTTGGCCATCTAACAAGTAATTATTCTTATTATAAATCTTAGCATACACAACACGTATTGAAGTGACATTTTATTTTTTTAAATTTTTTAATACCACGTGTTGTTACGAACATCTTTTATTTGAGTTATAACTTTATTTTAACAAATAGATATATGATATATCATGGTTTTTACCCCGTTTAAACCATGATATAAGTCCGTTTTATCGAGTCTTTATTCTATTAAAGAGCCTTTTAGAGTCTTTTACAAGTTTTAGCACGTTTGGAGCATAATTGGAGATATTAGAGCTTTCTGAAGCATTTTGGAGCAAAGCAGACGTTCGTGTAGCTGAGTACCCGATTTCACGCTTGGTATCGATCGATACCGATCGCAGCAGACACGACCCGCGACTTTATTGAAGAGTTGAAGAATTGCAATTTGGTCCAGAAGTCTTTATTATTTACAAGAAGCTCCAAAACGTGATTTAGGTTATTTATAGGGATTTTACAGCCACTTTGTTGGCTACGCTTTATTTTACTTTGGTTTTGAGAGAGAGCTTGGTGAGGAAGACAAGTCTGAAACTCCCTTCGTCCGAGAGAATATTTCGAACCCTCTTGTTACTCTTTCTGTTTTATTTGATGATTTATTCAAACATGTTTATTGCTTCAATTTCCATGTCTGAGTAGATCCACTTTAGGTTCAGGGTTCTCATAAGGGTTTTCTCTGAATGCTAGATTGATTAGTTGATTAGGATTCACCATCTGAATTAGTTTTTCACCATAGGTTGTGTTCAAAACTAATTCTAGGTTGACGAATCTGGAACTTAGATCTTAGGATAATTGATTAGGCACGACAGTGCGATTAATTACCTGATAGAACCTTAGGTGAGCAAAATAACTATTCACAAAGAGATTTGGTTTAGTTGTTTTGTGAACAAATCAAACTTAATCTAAAAGTTGATTTAGACTTTAGGATTCACAAAGAGATTTGAAATTCCTACGATTTAGATTTAGATAATTCTCGCAACGACAATTGGTTAATTATACTTTAGGGATTTGAGTTCAAGAACAGTGCTAAATCTGAATCCTGACTAGTTAGTTTATCTGCATTCATTGATCTCCTGAGAAATACCATGAGCCTATCTTTCTCCTAATCGAATTACAACACTTTTAATTTACACACTACTTTCAATTACATCTGAATTGTTTAGCTTAATTCTCATCTATATAATCTATTGTGTGTCTCTGTGAGTCCTTGTGTTCGACCCCTACTTTACTGCAACTACTGCTTAGTACTTTTAGGGTATTAATTTGAGCATATCAAATTTGACGCCGTTGCCGGGGACTCAATTCGCCATTAGATTTTCGTTTGAGAATTTCGACTAAGTTCGTCGGTATCGATCGATACTCACTAGTATCGGTCGATACTCGTCGTTCTCCTTTTATTGATATCGATCGACACCACCTAGTGTCGGTTGATACTCAACGTATTTTTTGTTACGTACGTGCCTTGCCTAGTGTGTTTCACGTGTGAATTTGGAACGTGCAAACATGAAAGCAAAGAAGCCAGCAGAGATGAACAACACGATGATTCTGATTCAGGATGCTGCTGGAGCTTTGAGAGACCAAGAGGGTCAGTTGCGCAACGATAGAGGACAACGTCTGGATGGAGAGGGGAACATCATTCCACCTGCTCCTGTTGTCGCTGGGAATATCGCTGGGAACGCGAATGCAGGGAATGATGTGGCTGCTCACGGTAGAACGATTGGTGAGTACAACAGGCCTGATCAGTTTTATGTCAATCGATCAGCGATTCGTCCTCCACCTTTTCAGAGGAATGACTTTGAGCTAAAACCTGCATACTTCACTTTTGTGGGTCAGCATCTTTTTCATGGTTTTCCTCATTAACACCATATGGATCACATTGAGAGGTTTGAGGATCTGGTTACAAGCATCAAGAGCAATGGAATGTCCTATGATTACCTCTTCTGCAAGCTCTTCCCATACTCTTTTGGTGGAGATGCGACCTACTGGCTAAAGCAGTTACCTCCTGGATCACTGACTACTTGGGAAGAAACTAAGACTGCCTTCATGAACAACTTCTATGATGATGCACGATCCGAGGATCTCAGGAACAAGATTTCTCAGTTCTCTCAAGGACCGACTGAGGCACTCAAGGCTGCTTGGATTCGTTTCAAGTCATATCAAAGAGATTGCCCGCACCATGGTTTCACTCAGGTTCAGCTGATGGGTACTTTCTACAGAGGAATCGATTGGAGGTATCAGATGGCTCTAGATGCTGTGAGAAATGGAAATTTCTACACAAAGTATCCTGACGATACCTATGTGCTTATTGAGAACTTGATTTCTAGCAATAGTACCAAGAATGCAGACATGGAGTGCAAGAAGCAAGTTGGTAACTTGGATTGCAGTCAGATTGCTGAGGTGAATGCTAAGTTAGATTTTTTTATGGACAAGCAGCACAAGGCTGTTCGTTTTGCCCAAAAGGATGAAGTGGAATTTGTTAACCACATTGATGGAGTTGGATTTCAAGATCAAAGGTATCAACGCCCACCAACACCACCCAGAACTTCTGAGAGCAAGCTTGAGTTTATGCTTGAACAGCTCCTTCAGGGAAAGCAGAAGATGACAGTAAATTTCAACGGGAAGATGGACGCTATGTACACAGATCTGAATGGGAAAATTGAGTCTCTCAGTATTCATCAGAAGATACTGGAAACTCAAATAGCAGAAAATTTTGTGTTGACAGAAAATCCCCGTGTATCGATCGATACCAATCCAAGAACCTGTCAAGGACGTCTCGAAGGAGCAAGCATCGACCGGCACCATCCCTGTATCGATCGATACTCACCCAGATACTGCAACGGAGCTGCGTATGAGTGTTGACAGACTTCGCAAGCCCAAGAAGCTGAATCCTATTCCCCAACACCTCTGAGCCCCCATCACTCCAAAGCAGCTGCGTGGCTTTGAGAAGATGGTATGAATGATACCCCACTCGTTCACTTTTGAAGAAGCTCTAGAGGGCTGGCATCTGCTAAGTCACTTCAAAGATTGCAGAGAAACCCTGGAAGAGATCGAAGTACTCTTCATCAAGGCAAGAAGCAAGTCACTACCGATGAGGCAGTTGACCAAGAGGGAAGACCCAAGAATATTCTCTGTTCCATGCTCCATATCTGGAGTTGCATTCAAAGAGTCTCTCATTGACTCAAGGGCTAGCGTCAATGTCGTGTCAAGGGTAATTGCAGAGAGATTGGGAGCTGATATTCAACCGCCCATGTCATCTATCACATTCGCGAATTGTTCCACCTCACTTCCATATGGTACAATCCCTGATTTACTGAATAAAGTTGTAGACTGTCTGGTTCCTGCTGATTTTCATGTTGTGGAGATGAGTGCACAATCTCGTACGCAGTTGATTCTTGGAAGACCGTTCATGGCTACGGTTGGTGCCATTATGGACACACCCAGTAAGCAAATCTCATTCTCATACATTGACAAGGAGGTGTACTACAAAGCTATCCCTAGAGGAACTCCCACACGTGTCTCTTGCATCGATGTTGTTACAGATAAGACGTTGGTAATTGATCTTTTGGAAGAGCCTCCTGACGAACCAACTGTCACAGACGTTATAGATAGTCCTTCTATCATCACCAAGAAAGATGTCAAAACGTCTAACGGAAAGAAGAAGGCGAAAAGCAAAGGAGTGAAGGATGCTTTTTCTATGACTTTAATCCTTCAGAAGTATGATGGATATTCGATTGAATACAAGGTGAAGTGCAAAGGTGCTTCGAAACCATTCTCTAAGGCTAGAGTTCTTCTTACTTCGGAGCTGAAAGAGAAAGGAAGGGAGTTTGTGGAGGGCATGATGAGCAAAACTCTGAAGTTGGCGATGTCAAATTGTGGAGCTTGTTTTGGAGTCAGCTCTCAAGTTTCTCTTGACTGATCATCCGTACAGTCAAGCTTGTGATGTAAAACAAGCGCTTGGTGGGAGGCAACCCACTGGTGAGTCTGTTTTTGAGTCTTTTTCTTTTTATTTTTCGTTTTGTGTTTGTGTTAGGATGAACAAGGAGCAAAACTTGAAATCACCTGAGTGTCGATCGATACCCAATTGGTATCGGTCGACACCAATCGCGAATGAGAAGGTTCATCATGTCGACTTAATCCTGGTATCGATCGATACCAGGCCGTGTGTCGGTCGACACTCGATATTTCAGCACGGTAACTTCTTGTTTCTCTTCGTTCTATTCTGTTCTTTTGTTTTCTTTTACCTACTCTAGGCTAGATAACACTGGGGACAATGTTGTTCAAGTCTGGGGGAGGTAGTCGCTGACTTTGTTTTTGTTTTTCTTAGAGTCAGTCCGTTTTTGAGTCAAAATTTGTTTTATTAAGTCAAAACTTTGTTGGAGAATGTGATCTTTTTCTTGAACCTATTGATCTGACCTTGCTTCTAAGTGACCATTGTTACAGAATCAGCTCTAGATCGACTAATGAAAAATTCAAAGACTGACCAGTTAACTAGAAGACACTCATGTTTTCAGCAAAGTTCCTTAAAGCCTGAGCCAAATTTTTGCACTTCATCAATGTGGTTAGTATCCATAGAGCTTGATTCCTCATTCGTATCTGAAAAAGGAACCCACATGTTTAAAATAATGGTATTTCTCTCCCTGTTACAAGTTAATTAATAAATAAGATGCATTAAAAGATGAAATGATTTTCTTCTGAGTAGAGGGTTAGGAAAATTTCCAGCGACCCCATTATTCTACTTCAGAGGAGATGATCACACAAAGGTGGAAACGAGGTTAGGAAAATTTCCTGTGATACCATTATTCGCATACACCTTTGATTACTTTTGAGGGAAGAACCGGGGATTTGATGGCAAACACCATCAATACTCGCGTCTCGAACCTTAATTTGTATATGCAAGATACATAATGAGAAATAAGTCTGGGGGAGAGAAATAATACCAAAAAGTATGAAAAGAGTGGCTCCTTGTCATGATATTGTATGGGAAAGAATCTAGAAGGTTCTTGGTATTAATCAAGGCGATGAAACTGGCGAGGATGGCTTAGTTGAACGATGATGTGAGATAATGTGTGTAGTCTGGGAAGCTGCGAATGTCTAAGGAGAAGTACATGGTGGTTAGATCAAAAAACTGGTTAGGTAACATTTGGGTGCTTGGGAAAAGGGTCATTGCAACGTTTCAAGAACATGTGAGTCTCTACGTTTTCAAACCTCTTTCTCTGGTTTAGTCTTCTATTTGCTTGAGGGCAAGCAAAGGTTAAGTCTATGGGAGTTGATATATCATGGTTGTTACCCCGTTTAAGCAATGATATAAGTCCGTTTTATCGAGTCTTTATTCTATTATAGAGCCTTTTATAGTCTTTTACAGGTTTTAGCACGTTTGGAGCATAATTGGAGATATTGGAGCTTTCTGGAGCATTTTGGAGCAAAACAGACGTTCGTGTAGCTGAGTACCCGATTTCACGCTTGGTATCGATCGATACTCACTAGTATCGATCGATACCCATCGCAGCAGACACGACCCGTTATAAATATGCTCTAAATGAGTTTTTTTTTAAAACGTTGTTCAGCAGACTTCTATGAGAAGTTGACAAAGAAGACTTCATTTGAAGTCTACATAAATTCTTAGAAGTCTGCGTGTGAAGTCTACTGTGGAACAGGTTAATTTTGCATTTGACCAAACTGTTGACTTTATAAAAGTAGACTTCTCAAGAAGTCTGCGGAAAAATAGGTTAATTTTGCATTTGACCAAAATCTCATTAGTGTTTGACTTTTAAAGTAGACTTCATTTGAAGTCTACGCTGTTAAAGAAGACTTATAATGAAGTCTACGTTGTTAGAGAAGACTTCAGACTGAAGTCCAGACTGAAGTCCAGACTGAAGTCTACTGAAAATGGGTCACTTTTGCAATTCAAATACTGAAAGTAGACTTCTCATGAAGTCTACGAAAAATAAGGTTAGTTTTGAGTTTGACCAAAAATATTCATTGTAGACTTCGTTTGAAGTCTACTTCAATTTTTGAAACAATAGACTTCTTTTGAAGTCTACTCTAAATTTGTAGACTTCATATGAAGTCTACTCTAAAAAAGTTTTGTTTTTTTTAAGTTTGAAATTTTTGTCAAACGCAAAACTAACCTTCATAAAAAGTTAAAATTTTGGTCAAATACCAAACTGACTTAAAAGAAGACTTCTCTGGAAGACTTCTCCAGAAGACTTCAGATGAAGTCTGCCATATAAAAGTCAAAGTTTGGTCAACTACAAAAGTAGCCTCTCTTTTTCGGAGACTTCATATGAAGTCTACGGGTGATTTTTTTGTTTTCAAAAGATAACTCACAGACTTCACCTGAAGTCTACTTACAAAAACGAAGTCTACGAAAAAAATAGTCAATTGCAAAACTAACATATGGTTGACTAGTAGAAGTCTACTCTTCATCGTAGACTTCATTTGAAGTCTACTATCGTGAAAAAGATCTGAAAATTAACGAAAATCAAGTGAATAATTACCTAGATCCGGTTTGAGGCTGTTTTGAGTTTCGTCGAGTGCCCAGAACACTGTGATTAATTAACCAATATCAAAGAAGTCCAGTCCTTCTTATGCAATAACCATCGAGACAAGCAAGATCTAAGAATTTTTAAATTTTTAAAATGAAAATGAGAGAGTTTTTTGGATGAAAATGGAGAAGAAATGGAAGATTATGAGCATAAAGATGAGGAGTTAGAGCAAACGAAATTGGTTGAAGAAGCATTTAGAGCTCGAAATTGGTTGTTCATGGTGGTTGAGAAAATTGAAGAAGATGGCATTTTCGTAAATAAGTGGATATCCAAAGGTGTTTTGTGTTTTTCCAGAATGAAGCAGACTTTTCAAGAAGTCTACTCATTTTTCTCAGAATAGCATTTTCGCGAATATTGCAAGTTGGAAGGGTGCAATGGACAAAAAATGGCAAATTATGAAATGGTATAAAAAATGGGTTAGTTTTGGGTTTGACCTCAAATTTTAGGTCATTTTTGCAAGAAGCCCTTATAACTAAGCCATATATATGGATTATTTATTACCAATGTCTATTTGTAATCCAATTGAAAAAGGAAAAAGAAATATATAGCAGCAAAAGTCATAAAGATTAATTGGGAATATAAGTATTTTTACGTACTTGAATTCTTGTTATTTTTCGGTGATTTGTTTTAAACATATGCAATCAAAATATAACTCTTCGAAACAATTAAAGTCATCACCATGATATATAAAGTGGCTTTAAATTTCAAATCAAACATAATTGAAACTCAGAATTTTATGAGGGTGACGAAACTAAAGTAGACGAAGAAGAATCAACTATCAAACCGCAAAGTATTTTCCTACTCAAAATGAATTGTACTTGTTAGAACCTGGTTTGAGATCGATGAGAAGATGATCAACACAAAGTTGTAATTACCAAAAGAATTATAACCAAAAGAATTATAACCAATCGATGAGAAGATGATCAACATGTACAAGTTACCAATCAATGAGAAGATGATCAACACAAAGTTGTAATTAAACTTGCTTCCATAACTCACATGGGGCTTTATAAGTTGAATATACAATAGTTTTCACGTTCTTCATTTTCCATTTTTTTTTCGAAAGAAAGATAGAGTATAAATCCAATGACATCTTCAATTTGTTTACAGCAAAGAGGATCACATATATTTTTGGTGAAAAGATGTAGAAACGATGGAATTGAAATAAAGAGAAGCATTTATCTATTGTATCTGTTTTTTCTTAAAATCGATGGATCAGATAAATAGAAAAAAAGAAAAAAAAAGTGATGCAAGAGAGGTGAGGGGAGAGCTAAGAAAGATGAATTTATTTTATGATAAGAAAAAATGGAACGTGAAGAGTTTAAAAAATTGTGGTGTTTTGAGGCATGGGCATTCGGGTATCCGTTCGGATTCGGGGCGGTTTTTTCGGGTTTTGGATATCCAACTTTTAGAATTTTAGGACTCATCGGATATTTTTTTTTTTGGATCGGGTTCGGTTCTGCCCGGGTTCGGATCAGGTTTCAGATACCCGAAATTTATCTCAATTATCGAAAAAAACTAAAAAAAATGTTTAATTTAAATAAAATTTGGTTAAATTTTACAAAACTTATTTAATTTTGACAAATATAACTAAAAATTTTCGAATATTCTAAGAGTTTTGCTATCATCATTATACAAAGTCGTTTAACCTTTAAAAGGACCCATCAAGGTTAGCCAATCCTCCAAGAGCTCTGAAATCTTTGCCTGTGGCTCCTTCAACGCCTTTGTTGATCAATGAAAGAGTCTAAATGTGGATTATCAAAGTATCTGCCACCAAACCAAAGCATATGTTTAGGAGAACAATGCCTTAATGGTATTTGGTTCATATACAACCAAGCAGGCGTCGAACATGGAACAAGATCTAAAGTCTTCTGCTTTACAGTCCACCATTATACTAGATACAAGGCCGACAAGGCAAGAAGCTCTTATGTTTAAAAAATTTCTCTTCACTTTAGTTACTAATAGACGGGGTGCGACTTTCCGCTTTCCTTCTAGCCACGCTTACCAAGATCTCTTGTTTTCTACGACTCCACATCCTTTAGATTTGTATGTATATGTTATAACATCGTACGATGTATTTGTTTCTCTAAACACCAAATCGAAACGTATCTTCATTAGGTGTCTTAAGGGGGTGATAAGGTCTGTAGGGATATATAGTCGAATTAACATGATTTGATAGTGTTTTGTTATATGGTAATTTTTTTTCTGAATATTACTTTATTTTCCTTTTGTCACTCCCAATCGAGACATCATTTTAAATGGCAAATTGATGTAGGCCATATACTCCAATTTCTCTTAAATAAATAATGTCCTCACCGTTTGGAATAAACCTTTAGCTTATGATTCACGTGAAAACAAAATGATTCAAGGATCACATTTTTTTAATTACGAAGATAGCAACATTCGTACGTATGTATATACTATTCTACAATTTTAATTACAATTTTAATTACAATTTTAATTACAATTTTACTAGAGGTTCTTTCTCCATGAACTCATCGTTTTTGGTAATACAAATCTATTTAAGGGCATCTTCAATTCTACCATATTTTCAACTCTAAATACAATTTTCAACTCCAAAATGGGGTAATGCCATTTTTTCTCCAAATATGGAGTAACCCATTTTTCACTTCAAAATGGAGCTGAATTTTTTTTATTTACAAAACAATCTTTCAAAATTTTACATTTTATAAATTCATATTTTTTTCTTTTGACAAATTTAATGTACTATATATATTTAATTTAAAAAAAAAGGATAAGTAAATTCAAAAATTGAAAACAAAAAATATAATAGCATAAACTGATAATAAATTTAAAAATAAATACAAAGTAGTGAAATTATAAATAACATAAAATAAATTTAATGCAACAATGAATAATAATAATCCGGTAAACTACTTCCGGATCCACCAAGATCATTTTATCCGAAATGGTCTACCATAGTGCAAATTATTCACGAGCCAATGGGTGCAAAGAAAAAATATTTTGTTACGCGACAAGAAACATGTAGGAAAGATGTAGAACGTGCTTTCGCAGTTCTCCAATCGCGGTTTGCTATTGTGAAAGGACCGGTTCATTTTTGGAAAAAGAATGTATTACATGACATAATGACTACATGTGTAATTTTACATAACATGATAATCGAGGATGAGCGCGATCTCGATGCTCCGATTAAAGTGGGAAGAGAAACTCCACCTCCAGAGGTAGAAGTAGCTAGGGACAAAAATATTCGGTTCCAAAATTTTGTTGCTCGATTCAGAGAAATCAAATATAAAAACGCTCATTTCTCATTTCGAAATGCGTTAATTGATCATCTATGGAAAAAATATTAAAATGATTACGTTTAAATTAAAATCTTTGTTTTGTTATTTTTTATGTGGTGTAATGTGTTTTTTTATTATATGATAATGAAGTTATTCTCGCCTTAAAAAATGCATGATGTTCTACATATATGATATCCATCCGGCCGATAATATGGTAATCAAGATTTTGCTTTAGTGATTGGCAAAGTAAGGGATCGAGGATTCACTATGCTACTCGCACATCCGGCAAAACCGAGTCAAGAACTCTTACAATGTGCAGACATCTAGTGGAGGTGGGCTTGTATGATAGAAGGACACTACAAGAAAACATTCGATTTCCGACGGGTATATTGGTCGCAAAACGGTCGGAAAACGTCTTTCCCGACGAATTTCCGACCAATTTTGCCCGTCGGAACTATCGCGTCGGATATCAAATATGGTCGGAAATTGGTCGGTAATTTCCGACGAATTTCCGACCAGCGCATTCCCGACCAGATTCCGACGATAATTATACCCGACGATTTGCCGACAAAAGTCTGATACGCCGATTACCGACTAAATTCCGACCAGACTAAGTTCCGACCAACTTTCGACCATAATAATTCCCGACGATGTACCGACAAAAGTCCGATGACCTAATTTCCGACCAAATACCGACGTTTCTAATTTCCGACTAAATTCCGACCGTTCAAAATTCCGACCAAATTCCGACTGTTGTAATTTCCGACCAAATTCCGACCGTTCTAATTTCCGACCAAATTTCGACAAAATATATTATTTTGAAATTATTTTAAAAATTATGAATATTTATTAATTTAATTTAAATGAAAATAAATTTATTCGAAAATTAAAATTAATATTAAACATTAAACATTAAAATTAATATTAAACATTAAAATATTTGAAAATAAAATAATTTAGAAATAAAAAAGTGTTTTTAAAACATTAAACATTAAACATTAACATTATTAAACATTTGCGGAACCGGATCCGGATCCCGTTCCCGGGTAATCCGGAAACTTCGCTCTCATCCAAGACGACATGCTAGCGATATCTGACCTCGCCTCCGAAAGCTCATCTTGCGTGGCACCTAACTTGAATTCGGTGTCCGTTTTGGCCGCCTCCAAAGCTTCTACTTTGGACTTGAGCTCTTCATTCTGCTGGATGAGATCTTCAGAGAAAAAAGAACCCGAAGAAGAGCCGTCGTCCATAAACGGGATCGTACCCAAACCCCCGCGACGCCGCCCTTTTTTATCAAGGGGAAATTCCTGTATAAAATATAAATAAATTAGAACTTAATAAAATTATAATGTAAAACTATAAGAAAAAAAAAACTTACGTTCATAACGAGATGGTTGACCGCTTCCCGCGACATCTCGAAGGAGGAGGAGGAGTCACCTTGTGACTGTTGGGTCAGCTCGATGTCGGTCTTCTTCTTCGTCACGTTCTCGTAGATCTCCCTTATGAGGGGATCCTGAATAAGCCCGGTTGTCTTGTTCGTGTGGCACCTCTTCATTAAGGCCAAATGATCCGGACGCACACCTCCGGCCTCATTAGTCTATAAAAACGAATAAAATTAAATATGAATAAATAATTTAATAATTAATTAAATAGAGAAAACAATGTAAACAATAAAAGATTACCATTTGAATTTCTCGGGTCTGGAAGCTGCTCGATCCGGAGTTGTGGATGTATTGGCCCTTCCCGTTGCGCTCACTCTTTCGGTTTCCCGAATTAGTCTTCGAGAGTTTCTCTGTCTCCGGTTGTTGCCAATATGGTCCGTAGTGATTCCAAACCTCCAAATTCAAGCCTTTCGGCTTGTCTGCCCCTTTCCTCCACTTTTTCTTCCACTCGTTCATGTGTCTCTTGAACTGCGTACTCGCTTCCTTCATAAATAACTTTTCCACCGTGACAGTGTGAGAAGGATGCCATGTAAACTCTTGCTACGAAAACATAAATAAAAATGCTTAGCAAAATATTAAAAAATACTTATAAATATAGGAAAAAATATAGTAATTGACAACTTACCGCAAATTGTCTAAACCACATTTGCTTCTCATCATACGGGACTTCTGAAAACTTCTTGTACGGTTTGTCGAGGATCGAATGGAACATCCTCATAACGGCCTTGCTAATCCCGTTGTTCGATATACCAAACCTACAAAAAAAAAAGATAAACTATAAACAATTTGATATTAAATATATATATATGAACTAAGGGTTTTTACCATGTCGATCTTCAACTCGATGTGGATCAAGCCGGATGTGCAAGTCCCGGCCCGGTTGTTGGACTAACTCCTCGATGGTCATGATTCGAGGAGCTTGACTCTGCGACTCTGGGATAGTCGATGCGGCCGGACTTGGTGGTTCTGCCCCTCGAGTCGAACCACCGCTATGTCGAGGTTGTTGCATCCCTTGAGAAGAACCACCGATGGTCATGTTCGCGAAACCCTCGTACGACCTGAAAAAAAAACGCAAAATTTGTTAGATATTAAACGCAAACGCAAAGTATAAATAAAACGCAAACTATAATATTGATTCGCAAAAGAAAAAACGATTACTATTAAAATATTCAGAATAACGTGAAACAATGACCAAAAACCGACCGTAACAATTACCAAAAACCCAAAATATTACGAAAAACCCAAAAAAATTATGAAAATTATAAAAACAGTTTTTATGAAAATTTCAAAAATTCATAAAATTATAAGAAATTTATGAAAAATAGTAATAATAAATTCATTAATTATACAAATGATTAAATTAAAAAAAATCCAAAAAATCTTAAAAATATCTTAGATTTAAAAATGTGTTATATACATGATTATTATAACATTTAAAAAATATATTTTGTATTTTTAATCTAAAAATTATCTATTAAAGTTTTATATTCATAACAAAAATCCAAAAAATCCAATTGTGTAAAAAATCCAACAAATCCAAAAAATCCAAAAAATCTAATTAAACCAAAAAATCCAAAACAATTCTGAAAAACACTGTGTAAACAACAAATCCAAAAACTATAATCTAACAACAAATCCTACAAATCTAACCCACAAATCTCACAAATCTAACCACAAATCATAAGAACTATCATCCTAATCTCCAATCTAACCCACAAATCTCACAAATCTAACCACAAATCATAAGAACTAACATCCTAATTTCCAATCTACCCACAAAACTCAAACTAAAAAAACTAACATCCTTACATGGTGAGAAGTTGTCGGCGGCGGGAGGAGAGACGGCAGCGGGAGGAGAGACGGCGGCGGGAGGAGAGACGGCGGCTCCGGCGACGAACGGCGGCTCCAGCGGACGGCTGCTCCGGCGGCGATCTACAAACCAAGAAGAAAAGAGGAAGAGAAGAGGGAGAGAAGAGAAGGAAGAGGAAGAGGGAGAGAAGAGAAGAAAGAGGGACACTTACCGGCGGCGGGAGATCGATGATGGTCGGCGGAGAGAGAATCGGAAAGAGAGAAGAGAATCGGTTGATATATTGTTAACACTTGGCATTTTTTTCGAAAAAAAAAACATTGGTCGGAAATTTCCAACCAATTTCCGACCAGAGAGGGTATAGGGTATGAAATTCTAAAATTGAATACCGTTTAAAACATCTAAATATCTTAGATATGAAAACAATATGGCAAGGTAAACATAAATAGAGTATATGACGATTTTTATGAATCGATAAGAGAACGGGTTTAACCTCTGTTAACGAAACATATAACTTATACTTACACTATTCGTTTTCTTGTAAGGTTTGGATTAGATGTTCAAGAATATTGTTTCTTAAGATAAAAATTAGTATTTCATACACGGTTTAGGGTTTATAAATCCAACATAAAACTTTAGAATTTCCTTATAATGTCCGACCAATTTCCGACTATTTATTCATATTGGTCAGAAATTGGTCGGAAATGCCTTGATATTTCTGACCAATTTCCGACCATATAGGGTTTAGGGTTAAAAAATCTTAATTTTGAAACTCTATACTCTTTAAAAAACATGTAAACATCTTATGTCTAACAAATATATGCCCCAAAAAAAACATTTAATAGAGTATATGATGTTTTTATAAATTGAAAGTAGATTGAGTTAAACATTTCATAACGAAACATTAATCTTATACTTATACTTTTCGGTTTCTTGTAGGTTTTTTATTATATGTCCCAAAATTGTTTTACTTAAGCTTTATGGACATTTAATTATTTCAAAAGATCATATCTAACCATATTAAACATAGTCCATATCAATATTTATGCGTTTTGAGGTTTCGAAACCCCAAAGGGTCGGAATTTGGTCGGAAATATCGAGGAATTTCGACCATTTTCCGACCAATCAAAGAATTGCCCCGGCTAAAACGTTTAGCCGAGGGAAGTTTTAGCCGATGGAAGTTTTAGCCGGGGCAAATATAATTCAATCGTGTCCGGTCGGAATTTGGTCGGAATTGTTTTGAAATTGCCGACCCATTTCCGACTATTTATTCATATTGGTCGGAAATGCTTTGATATTTCCGACCAACTTCCGACCATATAGGGTTTAGGGTTAAAAATTCTTAATTTTGAAACTCTATACTCTTTAAAAACATGTAAACATCTTATGTCTAACAAATATATGCCCCAAAATAAACATTTAATAGAGTATATGATGTTTTTATAAATTGAAAGTAGATTGAGTTAAACATTTCATAACGAAACATTAATCTTATACTTATACTTTTCGGTTTCTTGTAGGTTTTTTATTATATGCCCTAAAATTGTTTTACTTAAGCTTTATGGACATTTAATTATTTTAAAAGATCATATCTAACCATATTAAACATAATCCAAATCAATATATACTGTTTGAGGTTTCGAAACCTCAAATGGTCAGAATTTGGTCGGAATTAACGAGGAATTCCGGCCACATTCAGACCACCTAATAAACCACACGTTCTTTGATAATTTTAGCACGTTTCTTGTGACTATGAGGTTAAATGGTCGGAATTCGTAAAATTTTTAGCCGGAAGAAGATTTCCCCGGGACAAGTTTTAGCCGGGGCAAATATAATTCAATCATTCCCGACCATTTTCCGACCATTTCTGAAGAAGCTGAATCGGATTCCTCATCAAATTCTCCTCTCTCTTCTTCAGAATCCTCAAATAGTTCGCCCATGCCGGTGAAGTCAACCACAAGGTCAACCTCTAGAGAATGCTCGATTTCACCTAAATTAGCAATTGGCATTTCCTGTAAAGGATCATGCTCGGAAACACCAGATATCATTCCTCTTGGTTGTATCGATGTTATTGTTTTCTACGGATCTTGCTTGTTCCTAACCCGGGGTATCGAATGTAGGAAACATGGTCTGCTTGTGAAGCAAGAATAAATGGATCGTATTTCCGATGTCGCTTGCCTCCGTGAACAGATGTCACACCGAATTCGTCCTGACGTAGACCTTCCACTGGATCATACCAATCGCAATAGAACACAATGCACTTCAAACCAATCATTCCTGGATATTTGACTTCTAATACTTCGCGGAGTATTCCGTAGTAGACAAATTCTCCGGATGTAGACGAAATACCGTAGTTGCATGTTGTCCTTGAACTCCCATCACGAAAAGCCTTAAAAGCATACCCCCGAGTGCAATACATCGGATAAACACTTGGAACAAAAGTAGGGCCACACACCATCTCAACTAACCATGTGGGAATCGATGTCCCGGTAGTATTCATCTGATCAACCTGTACAATTTGTGGACACTCATAAACAATATGTGTAAGCATGTAAAATTTTGTTTAATTGGGGGAAATCGAGCACTTACGTAATATTTCAACCAATCCGCGAATTCATTCTGTTTACGGACCATAAGCTCATCCTCTGTGCAATTTGGAAACCAATTCCTTATTTGCTCCATGTATATACTGTGAATAAAACAAATACATTATTCAAAATACTATCAAGGATTAATTTTTGGTAATTACTAAACAAATACATTATTCAAAATCAAGTGACGTACCTCTCATATTCGAAAACGTCTTCGCAGTTTGTCAGAAGATATGTATGTAAATGCCTTCGTTCCTCCTCTGTTAGTCGTCTAGACCTCCCTTTTCCACTAAGCCTTCCAATTTCTGCAAAAATATTTGGGACATAGACTGGATACAGCGGTTTTTCTCCTTCATCATCATGACGTGCAGGTCGTCTACTTTTAGTCTTCACCGAAGATGGAAAGTAGTAACTAGCAAAGTTGGATGCTTCTTCATTCACGCTCTGTGCAACAATAGAACCCTCGACTCTTGCAAGATTTTTCACCTTCTTCTTTAGGTGGAGCATATATCGCTCAAACGGATACATCCATTGCTATTGAACTGGCCCACCAAGTCTTGCTTCCCTAGGAAGATGAATAGGAAGATGTTCCATAACATCGAAAAATGCTGGGGGAAATATTTTTTCGAGGTTGCATAGGAGAGCCGGTATCTTCTCCTCCAAATTTTGGATACCGTCTACTGTAAGTGATCTCGTGCATAAATCCCGGAAGAAAGCACCGATCCCTGCATAAATGATAAATAAAATTAGTAAAATTTAGATAATTTAGATAAATTTAGTAAAATTTAGATATAATTTTGTAAATTATAAATGTACCTGCAATAGCTCCATGGACGTTTCTAGGAAGAAGACCGGCAAAGGCAAATGGAAGGAGGCGTTGCATGATAACGTGACAATCATGACTCTTCAACCCTGAAAACTTCCCTTCTCCAATATTAACGTAATTACGAATGTTAGATGCGTATCCGTCTGAGAATTGAACACTATGCGTAATCCAGTCGAAGAACACCTCCTTTGAAGGCTCATCCAAACGGAAAGCGGGGGCTAGAGATTTTCCGTTCGCCATTATATGGAGTTCCTTCCGAGAACAAATTTCTGGCAAGTCCAATCTGGCCTTCAAATTATCTTTCGTCTTCCCTTGCACATTTAGAACAGTATTCATGATGTTGTCAAAAAAGTTTTTTTCAATGTGCATGACATCTAGATTATGGCGCAGCAGATGGTTCTTCCAATATGGCAAATCCCAAAAAATACTCCTCTTGTTCCAATTGTGGTACTCGCCACAACCATCTACGGGAAAATGACCATTACCACCACATGTAACCGTCTTCTCAGCACCAAAATCTCTCAACTGAGTGATGATGTTATTCCCATCCGGCTTAGGAGGTGGACCATCAAATACTTTTTTGTTCTTCTTAAACAATGTCGTGCTCCGACGATATGGATGATCATGCGGCAGAAATCGTCGATGACAATCGAACCAAGAAGTCTTTCGACCGTGCTTCAATTGGAACGCATCAGTGTTATCTTGACAATCCGGGCACGCCAACCTTCCATGAGTCGACCATCCAGATAGCATACCAAATGCTGGAAAATCACTTATGGTCCACATAAGTACCGCACGCATCGTGAAATTCTGTTGGAGAGAAACATCGAACGCTTGAACACCATCTTTCCATAACATTTTCAACTCATAAATTAATGGCTGCAAGAAAATATCAAGGGATCTCTTAGGATGCTCCGGTCCGGGGACAAGAATCGTGAGGAACAAAAACTCTCGTTTCATGCACAAACTAGGCGGCAAATTGTAAGGTGTGACGATTACTGGCCACAATGAATATTGCCTCCCATGTTTCCCAAAAGGGTTGAATCCATCTGTAGATAACCCTAGGTATACGTTACGTGGCTCAGCCGCAAAACTAGGATACACCTCTTGAAAATGTTTCCACGCTTCTGCATCTGAAGGATGCGCAATCTCTCCATATGAGTTATGTTCTGCATGCCATCTCATAGCTCCTGCCGTGCGCTCGGATTGATATAACCTCTTCAACCTATCTGTTAACGGCAAATACCACATCCGTTTATGTGGAACTGGTACTCTTCCACCCGTTTCCTGATACCGAGGTTTCCCACAAAAACGACACTTGCGACGGTTTTCGTCCTTTCTCCAGTATATCATACAATTGTCGATGCACACATCTATCATCTGATACGGCAATCCAAGACCAGCTACAAGTTTCTGAACCTCGTATTATGAAGCCGGTGAGAGATTATCTTCAGGTAAAATATCTTTCACAAAATCAGCTATCGCATCCACACAATCCTCTGCCAAGTTGAAATCGGTCTTTATTGTCATCAACCTGCTTGCAGTTGATAAAGGCGATATTCCCTCTCTACATCCTTCGTATAGTGGATGCTTAGCTGCATCTAGCATATCAAAAAACTTCCGAGCTTCTAAATTAGGTTCCTCTATTCTAATACCATCCGGAACATACGATGCTACGTTTTCGCGATATGCATCATTCACCATCTGAACGTTTGCATCAATTTCCGGTGTTGGTTCCTCTATTCTACCCGAATAATTAAAACCACTACAATGATGTTGCACCATTGCATCAGTTTCTCCATGCGTATACCAAATCTTATAACTCGTCATTAACCCATTCCTATAAAGATGCTTCCATACTTCCCCAACAGAGACTAATCTATGATTCCGACATTTAGGACAAGGACAATACAATTTACCGTATTCCGACGTCATGCTATTGTTTGTCGCAAATGTCATGAATTCCTCAACACCTTGTGCATACTCATCCGTCAGTAAATTCGTCGCTGGATCTTGCCGTGGTCTATCCATCCACGATCGAAAATAATCTCTAGTGTTTGGATTTGAAGAAGACATTTTTTTTTGGGTGTAAATTGTGAATGAGGGTGGTGTTGTATTTATAATTAAAATTTCCGCGGATTTTCGACCAATTTCCGACCATTCTAAAATTCAAACGGCTAGTGCAACGGGCAGATTAACGTATATATTTCGTCAGAATTTAGTCGGATTCCTTACTGGTCGGAAATTGGTCGGAAATTGGATTAAATTTCCGACCATACTGATATTCGCCAACGGCTACAAACGGCTAATGCAACGGGTATATTAACGTATATATCTCGTCGGAAATTGGTCGGAAAATTCTCCATAATACCTACCAATTTCCGACGATTTTTAGTCGGTCTCCAATACGTCGGAAATCCGTTGGGATTTCCGACCAAATTTCCGACCAATTTAAAATGGTCGGGAATTACCGACCAATTTCCGACCGGTTTGTTTTAATCGGAATGTCGTCGGAAAATGGTCGGAAATTACCGACCATTTTAAATTGGTCGGAAATCGGGATGTTTTCTTGTAGTGGGAGAAGCAAATTAGTAGACGTTGAGTATTAAGATGAAATGATTGGTTGTCAGACGTTTAGTCGTTAGTGTTCTTTATTGTATGTTTACATTAATTTGAGAATGTTAGATGCTATGATTATCTATTTTAAATTACTCAAGGTTCTCATTTTTAGTGTCAGCTTTTCTACTTAATGTAACATATAAGAAAATGAGCTATGATAATAACAATCGCGAGAACTAGTTTCCTCCTAATGACAAAGACTGCATGTAACGAATATTTATAGATTATCGGAGTAATCAGAATCGTAATTTGACAGTCTGCTTTGTTTATGGAACAAGCTCCTGAGTTTATACAATAGAGTGACACTTTTGTTTCTTGAATCCCCAAAATAGGCATAGCTTACAAATGTTGGAACTAATTTTTTATCAAAGCTCGAGTGCTTGATAAAATTGTGTTAGTGTGAAAAGAAATGAGCTGAGCTCTTTCTAATGAAATGTTTTCATTAACCGAGAAATGTTTTCTCGTGTATATATTGGAATAGTTGTGTCTTAAATGAACAACATGAGAGAAGAAAAGACACACGTGCGACGTTCGCATATTGGGCCTTATTGGGCTCGTGGACTTTTTTGAGGTATCGATCGATACCCCTTGGTATCAATCGATACCCCTTGGTATCGATCGATACTCAACAGGCCGACTTAAAAAATCGCAGCCGCCAGAATATTCTGGAAATATTCCTTTTCTGTCAGGGAAAAACCCTAGCCTCTCTCCTATATATACAACACGATTTTCACCTAAAAAATCATCCTCTGATACACAATAAACACATTCTAAAAGTTCTAGCAATAGTTTCTTCAATTCCCTTCTGTCTAGAGAGTAAGTCTTTATTCGAGAGTATCGTAGTATAATGTTCGTTAGATCTGATATCAAGTGTAGATGATACAGATTACTTTGGTTGTATCCTGGGACTCATGGATCTATAAAAACCCGTCGCACTACGGGAGATTCTTAGAGTTAAGGAAAGAGATTCATCTCGCCTCCTTAGATTTATTATTGCTTTATCGTTATATGAATCGTCTGTACCTTAACTGTTTATTTATATAATCGTGATTAAATCTCTCCTGTCTATTGTGCTAAATTTTGGTCCTACAATCTTAACTCTAAGAAGATCCAATTTTTGTTTATACTTCAATTGGATCTTTAATCACGAGTAAATAAACGTTTTCAAACGGTTTTTTAAAACGATTCTCTACTGCTGATGATACTCAAACGTTGTCAAAAAGCTTTTAGCAAATTGAAACGTGTAGTAGAGGCAATCTTCATCTCTCTCTATTTTTAAGAAGATGTTCTTCTGCTAGTGATACTCAAACGTTATCAAACCGCTGTTTAGCAACTTGAAACGTGTAGTAGAAGCAGATCTGCTTTAAAACATCTTCTAAAAAACCGTCTTTAATTGCGATTAAAGAACGGTATAATCAACGAACATACATCTGTTGTTGATAGGTTCGATTCTGATCGAGGCCTTGTGAGTATCGATCGACACCCTATGGTATCGGTCGATACTGCACTAAATTGTATCGGTCGACACTTAAGTGTATCGATCGATACCATGCAAACAGTGTATCGGTCGGCACCTCAGTGTATCGATCGATACTTTGCATCGACCAAGTTGGTCTATGTCGATCGATACTGTGTATAAGACACAGGTATCGATCGACACTGTGGTGCTAGGATCGATCCTGTGAAAATTCACTTGTATCGATCGACACCCAGGGTGTATCGATCGACACTTATCGTGTATCGGTCGACACCATGATGCTTCGAATGACACAGTATGTGCATCGAACATCGATAGGAATCCAGGGTGTATCGATCGACACTCAACGTGTATCGATCGACACCAGGTGGCTTCGAATGACACAGTATGTGCATCGAGCATCGATCGACACCTAGGGTGTATCGATCGACACCCTACGAGTACATCGATAGACATTGGATGTGTATCGATCGATACCATGGAGTATCGATCGACACCAATGCGATTTAGTTCGATATTAGAATTGCGATTCTTTAAATTGATATATCGATACTAACTAAAAGTTGTTTCCTTGTCTTAAACAGAATGACAACTGAGATGGAAAACAACTCTGGATCGGTGGAGAAAACCAGTGAGAAGGTTGAGATGACTGCTAGTCAAATCGAGACGGTGAAAGTTCCTGCTGGAAATCACGTCGCTCCTCCAGCCAAGTTTGATGGGACAGCATTCAAGATGTGGAAGAGGAAGATGTTCTTCTATCTGACAACCTTGAATCTGCAGAAATACACCAATGAGGTGAAACCTGTTCTCCCAGAAGATAACACTGACCCACGTGCACTTGCGAGTGTCCACGCCTGGGAACATGCTGACTTCTTGTGCAAAGGCTACATCCAGAATAGCCTGTCGGACTCTCTGTATGGGGTGTACGAAAATGCTGAGACCTCTAAGGATCTGTGGGATTCATTAGACAAGAAGTACCGCGTTGAAGATTCTGGCACTCAGAAATTCACCGTGGCGAAGTTCGAGCATTACAAGATGGTGGATTCAAGACCACTCATGGAACAAGTCGATGAGGTGCAGAGGCTCTTACTTGACATCTATGCTGAGGGAATGCGGCTGTGTGAAACCTATCAAGGTTGCTGCATCATTGAGAAGCTACCTCCTGGTTGGACGGACTTCAAGAACTACCTCAGGCTGAAGAAAAAGAAGATGAGTCTTGAAGATCTGATTGTGAAGCTCCGTGTAGAGTCTACAAATCGGGAACAACAGATCAATGTAGGTGTGAAAATTCGCGAACACAATGCGAACATGGTTGAACACCAAAACCCCAAGTGGCAGAACAAAGGTCGTCTTAACAAAGGCAAAGGGAAGATGCCACCAAAGAACATCCAGAAGTTCAAGAACAAGAGTGGTCAGATTGGTCAGATTGGTCAGACTTCTCAAAGGTTCTTAGGAATGTGCAACTTCTGTGGGAAGCAAGGGCACAAATCCGTGGATTGTCGCAGCAAGAAGGCTCAAGCTAACTTGACTGAAGCTGACATGTGTGCTGTGGTCACTGAGGCCAATGTTGCAGAAAGCCATCCAAAGACTTGGTGGTTCGATACTGGTGCAACCAGACACATCTGTATGGATCGAGAGCTGTTCTCCACATACACAAAGACCAAGAATGGTGAAAAACTCTTAATGGGTAATTCTGCCTCGTCGACTATTGATGGTCACGGGAAGGTTGTTCTGAAGCTCACCTCTGGACAGGAGCTGGTTCTTACGAACGTCGCCCATGTACCAGACATTCGCAAGAATCTGATTTCTGGATCGCTTATAAGTAAGCATGGATTCTCTGTGAAGCTGGAAGGTGATAAGCTAATCCTCACAAAGAATGGGATGTATTTGGGTAAGGGTTTTGTCTGTGACAATCTTTTTAAGATGTCTGTTGAGGCTGTAATCCGAAAGGATAATGTAACCGAGGCTTCCACCTCGAAGAACCCTAAGATTAATGATAAGAAACCAATTGCTTATCTGGCTGAGTCTTTTAATATTTGGCATGAACGATTAGGACATGTTAACTTTAAGTCTATGAGTAGATTAATGAACATGAACATGATTCCTAAATGCAAATTAAGCAAAGACAAATGTGAGGTTTGTGTCCAAGCCAAACTCACTAAAACGCCATCACCCAGCGTTCAAAGAACAACAGAACCTCTGGGTTTAATTCACACAGATTTATGTGATTTAAAATATATTCAAACCAGAGGAGGCAAGAAATATTTCGTGACTTTCATAGATGATTGTACGAGATATTGTTACATCTTTCTTTTAAGAAGTAAAGATGAAGCCTTGGACAAGTTTAAAGAATATAAGCTGGAAGTTGAAAACCAACTCGGCAAGACCATAAAAAAGGTCAGAAGTGATAGGGGTGGTGAATACAGTGAACCATTTGATGCATTCTGTAGAGCACATGGCATTATTCATCAAACAACTGCCCCCTATTCACCCGAATCCAATGGAGTTGCTGAAAGGAAAAACAGAACTCTCAAGGAAATGATGAATGCAATGTTGCAGGAATCTGGGTTAGCCCAGAACATGTGGGGGGAAGCTCTGCTTACCTCAAATTATATCCTCAACAAAATTCCACACAAAGTCACAGGAAAAACTCCTTATGAACTTTGGAAAGGTAACGTACCTTCGTATGCATACCTGAAAGTGTGGGGGTGCCTGGCAAAAGTTGCAGTACCACTTCCGAAAAAGGTCACCATTGGACCTAAAACGGTAGATTGCATTTTCATCGGATATGCACACAACAGTAGTGCCTATCGATTTCTGGTACATAAATCAGATATACCAGATATTCATGCAAACACAATAATGGAGTCAAGGAATGCATCCTTCTTCGAAAATGTGTTTCCATGCAAGGATAGAGGAAATCCTAAACGAACTCGTGACGAACGAGATGCTAGCAATGAGGCAAGCACTTCAGGCACTTCTGCAGAAGAAGAAGTAGCTGAACCTAGACGAAGCAAGAGAGCTCGTAAGGAGAAGACATTTGGCTCTGAGTTCA
Source organism: Eutrema yunnanense (assembly GCA_002933935.1). Lineage (NCBI taxonomy): Eukaryota > Viridiplantae > Streptophyta > Magnoliopsida > Brassicales > Brassicaceae > Eutrema > Eutrema yunnanense. The sequence goes on along the minus strand of PKML01026414.1, from coordinate 38,958 downwards.
TAATGGCATTCCTAGCGGAAAGTGGTCCAAGAACCTTCATGGAAGCAATGTCTACACCTGATGCACCTTTCTGGAAGGAAGCATCTAACAGTGAAATCAACTCGATTATGCAAAATCATACTTATGAGTTGGTAGACCTACCTCAAGGTTGCAAACCTCTAGGTTCTAAATGGGTCTTCACCACTAAGCTAAAAATCGATGGCTCTATAGACAAATATAAGGCAAGGCTTGTGGTACAAGGATTTCGTCAAAAGGAAGGAGTAGACTTCTTTGACACTTATTCTCCAGTGACGAGAATTACTTCGATTCGCATGTTGATTGGAATCGCAGCGTTAAGAAACCTTGAAATACATCAGATGGATGTTAAGACTGCTTTCCTAAACGGAGATTTAGAGGAAGAGATCTATATGAATCAACCTGAGGGTTATGTTGCTCCCGGACAAGAGAAGAAAGTCTGTAGACTTGTCAAATCGCTATACGGACTTAAGCAAGCTCCAAAGCAATGGCATGAAAAGTTTGACAGTGTTATGATGTCAAATGGCTTTCACATTAATGAATGTGATAAGTGCATCTATATCAAAAGTACTTCACAAGGTTATGTGTTGTTGTGTTTGTACGTAGATGACATGCTAATCATGGGAAGCAACAAAGATATAATCATTCAAACTAAGAACATGCTAAATGGAAAGTTTGACATGAAAGACATGGGATTAGCAGATGTAATTCTAGGGATTAGGATTATTCGAAATTCAAAAGGAATAATTCTGTCTCAAGATCATTACGCTACTAAAATCCTAGAGAGGTTTAAGACCTACTCCAATGGGACTGCAAAAACTCCGCTTGATCCTCAATTTCACTTTACAAAGAATTCAGGTGAAGCAGTGTTACAAGTGGAGTATGCAAGAGTCATCGGGAGTCTAATGTACTTAACGAATTGTACTAGACCCGATTTAGCACACTCGGTAAACGTACTAAGTCGTTACACGAGTAATCCAGGCCATAACCATTGGAAAGCCATAACTAGGGTATTAAATTATCTAAGATACACCAAAAGTTATGGGCTGCACTTCGGTAAAGAACCAGCAGTGCTGGAAGGGTACAGTGATGCCAATTGGATTTCAGATTCACGAAACTCCAAATCCACGAGTGGATATGTCTTTACTCTCGCTGGTGCAGCAATATCCTGGAAATCTTCCAAACAAACACTCCTGGCCAGATCAACCATGGAGTCAGAGTTTATAGCTTTAGATAAAGCTGCTGAAGAAGCAGAATGGCTTCGAAACTTTTTGGAAGATATCCCGATGTGGGAGAAACCAGTGCCAGCATTACGTGTACACTGTGATAGTCAGTCGGCTATATCTCGGGCACTGAGTAATCTATACAATGGCAAGTCTCGTCATATAAGAAGACGTCATAAGACCATTAGACAATTGATCTCAACTGGTGTAATAACGATAGATTACATCAGATCGGCTGAAAACCTAGCGGATCCGTTCACCAAAGGTTTGCCACGAGATCAGATTGTGAAATTATCAAAAGGAATGGGCTTACAGCCTATAGAAAAAGATGACGTTTGACAGATATCCCACCTATGTGACTGGAGATCCCAAGATCTAGGTTCAAAGGGAAACAAAATTAAACCGATTCGAGTTTAGCACTGTGAGACTCTGTCTCTGCCCAGTTCCTAGATAATAAAACAGTGCTACATGTGGATAGTAAGGATAAGCGTTGGCTTTTAATGATTGTATAGCTGTGTAGATAGTGGAGTGTGACAGGACACTTCTGAAAACAAGCTAATATAAGATCACCTAGTGAAGTGTGAAATGGGGCCGTTTCTAGGAGAATGAAGGATAAGGCTATATTCTCCAAATTCACTCACGAATACCAAGGCCAAAATGAACACAATATAGAACAAAGTTCTACGAGAAGATGTCTCTGTGCGATACCTGTTGTCTAAGTTTACATCAAAATCCGGGCGGTTCAAGACATCATGTTTACCTCCTGGCCAAGTAAACTCGACAGATATTAAAAATGATTGGTTCAAAGCTGGAAAATGCTACCTCTCAGATACAGTTACATTTTCGTTTACTCTCGAAAGTCTGTCTACGTCTAGATGAGTCTAGTCAAGTATGTCTAGTAAAGTCTAGTCTGTACAATTTTCATTTGTTTAGAGTCATTTCTATTCATGTGGGGGATTGTTGGAACTAATTTTTTTATCAAAGCTCGAGGGCTTGATAAAATTGTTTTAGTGTGAAAAGAAATGAGCTGAGCTCTTTCTAATGAAATGTTTTCATTAACCGAGAAATGTTTTCTCGTGTATATATTGGAATAGTTGTGTCTTAAATGAACAACATGAGAGAAGAAAAGACACACGTGCGACGTTCGCATATTGGGCCTTATTGGGCTCGTGGACTTTTTTGAGGTATCGATCGATACCCCTTGGTATCGATCGATACTCAACAGGCCGACTTAAAAAATCGCAGCCGCCAGAATATTCTGGAAATATTCATTTTCTGTCAGGGAAAACCCTAGCCTCTCTCCTATATATACAACATGATTTTCACCTAAAAAATCATCATCTGATACACAATAAACACATTCTAAAAGTTCTAACAATAGTTTCTTCAATTCCCTTCTGTCTAGAGAGTAAGTTTCTATTCGAGAGTATCGTAGTTTAATGTTCGATAGATCTGATATCAAATGTAGATGATACAGATTACTTTGGTTGTATCCTGGGACTCATGGATCTATTAAAACCCGTCGCACTACGGGAGATTCTTAGAGTTAAGGAAAGAGATTCATCTCGACTCCTTAGATTTATTATTGCTTTATCGTTTATGAATCGTCTGTTCCTTAACTGTTTATTTATATGTTATCGTGATTAAATCTTTCCTGTCTGTAGTGTAAATTTTGGTCCTACAATAAATACTTTGGAACTCACTTTACCCGGTTCTATTCTATCTAAGAGGGCATGATATAACTAAGTTTATTGCACACAGTTCAAAGAGTACTACATTATATCATCACATTTATGGAGTAATCAATGAAATAGTCCAATAATCAATGGTTTGTCCATTTTGGTTGAAAAACATTAAAACTGATCTATATTTGTTAGTAATTATTTTGGAAAGCTTTATCTTTATTTTATTTTTGTATATTTTAAAATATGTCACCGGAATTTTTTTTTTAGAAATTTTTTATTTTTTTGTCAACTGAAATTTTATTGGTATATGTAAATACAAAATCAAGTGTTATTAAATTACTAAATTTTAGTACACCATAATTATATCTTAATGCTATCTCTAATCATCTCCAAAAGACACCGTTGTCTTTAAAACTTTTAAATCAATCATTAGCAAAAAAAAAACTTTTAATTCAATCATATAGTATTTATTATATAAAAAGAATTAGGTGAATTAGCAGTTTTTAAAAGACACCGTTGTTTTTATTTTAACTAGGTAGTTGCCCGCACTACGTTGCGGGACTTTTATATATTTTTTATTGATTTAATATTATGTTTTAATTGATTAATGTGCTTTCGAAATTCTTTTAAATCATTTTATATGAATATCTTAATATATATATATATAATTATCGTTGATCTGCAAAAAATATCGTGAATCAAAATTTTGTTAACTTTAGACTTTAGTGAACCGACTTCTATTATTCTTTAACATCATTGTCGATTCGTTCACTTTCAGTAACTTTAACATATTGGAAATTGTTGTCATTTTTTGGCTGTTTGTTTAACCCAATTTATTACTATCACATCCAATAACTTTCACCCAATAACTTAATCCTAAATTGGCATCTTATCTGCCAACACGAACACAATACCACAAAAATAAGTATATACATATTTGATAAACATTTTCTTATGGGTTTATAAAATAATATATGAACAAAACAAATAATGGAAATTTTCAGAAATTCAAGTGAACTCTTTAATTTCTTGTTCATATACAAACAAACATTGAGCAAAAAACCATACGATTAACATAATATGATTTTGATTGATGACACATTTGTCACCGCCTCATATTCTTACCTAAACTCTTTCCTCTCACATATGTTTACTTTATATATCAAAACTTGCAATGGAAAACCTAAAAAATTATGCAACATTTCAATATTATCATCTCTCCATGTTTTTGAATTCGTTTAATCTCATTCTCGCTCGTACTCATTGTTCATATTCCAAGGCTTCATTCACACCATGATGATGATAGAGACAACTTTATTGTTTGCTTCTTTTACTGCTCTTTTTGGTCATATGTTCATGTTCTGTCGTCTCATGATGATGATATGAGTTATTCAAACGTATTTTATATATTTTTATATAATTTTTCGATGTGTGTGTATTTTTAAAATATTTTTATGTAATAAAAATAATTTTATAGCTAGATTTTTTTTGTTTTTTCATAAAACCGTTTATGAACTGAAGAATCACAGCGATTCACTTGGTTAGAAGCCTTGTCGGCAACCAAAAAAAAAAATCTAATCTAATCTTGACCGTTGAAATCTTAAAACAAAATAATATTAACCGTTGATTGTTTTTTTTCCTGTTAAAACAAATATTTTGTTATTTAATGGAATCTTGTATATACTAAATCACAAATCATCTGGCCAATCATGTCCTGCCCCGTGGCTTTGTGCTTCATAATTAGCTTCAAAAAAATTATTAGTAATAATCATTCCGAGTAATTGATTCGTTTAAGCTTTACATTTGGGTGCTCCTTTGAAGTTTTTTTCGTTTTTCTCTCTTCCTTTCGTCATCTGAAATATTTTTCTTTGTTCATAGATTCTCGAATATGATAATGTATAGTTAAATCATTATGAAGATCTAAAAAACTTACACCAAAAGAAGGAAAGAGAAGCAACATAAGGACGAGTCATATATATGTATATCTTCCATAAAAATCAAACTATATATAGTTTCATGAGAATCCAAGACACAAGTGCTATGGGAAAACATGGATGGATCGTAATCAATTTAAAAAACATCCAAACCTTTTTGACTGTCAAAGCATTGTTCTTGGCCCCGACATTGATACTTTCCCTTTAGGAAGAGCAGTCATGTCACCTCCAATATCCAGTGCTTTCTTGCCACACAATATATTTGAAAAATCAATTCAATGAAAACAGTCTCCACGTTCAATGTTTGATTGCAGATGTGTCTACGAAGAACGTGTTCTCTATCTCTCTCTCTTTGCAAGGCATGGTTTTTTCCTCTGTTTAAACAATTCTTAGGCAAGGTAGATGTGCGTATGTGTGGTCCCAAAGCCAAAACTCCTTTAGCCAACTTTCAAAGTTCTTAAACGTGACATGTCTTGTAATTAACACCATAGGCAAGCAATGCCCATGTAGCTCCTCGTTAGTATGAGCTTGTGATTGTTCGATATCTTCTAGCAGAGAAAACAATAATTAGTACTTGAGGTTCTTCACGCAAACTTACACATTCTAAAGATAGAGCTACCAACGATTGTAGTATCAATGCCCAATTATCTTAAACATCAATAGAAACGATCACCAATCATTAAAAAACCAATCATTAAAAAACGTATTGATTGACAAAACAGAACAGTGCAGATGAAGCTATTGAACCTATTCAGTATTTCAGAGATCTTTGTTCTAGACAAGCTCAATAATCACTCGACAATGAAATCGATAAAATTAACAAAATCTCACATTGATATAATTTTCGTGTCTGGCTATTGTTCTTAAGACAGTAAAATTGACAAAATTGGGATCCAAATTTTGAGCAGATGTGGGAGAATAGAAGAGCAATTCGAGTTGTTGAAGCAAAAGCTTTGGATGATATGTGAAGGAGAAGCATTCAATGGCAAGCAATTAAAAACAGCCAGATCTCAAGGGAGGAAATTCTAGGTCACGGTCGAGAAGGAAACCTGAAGGACAGTGGTACGATTACCTCAGTAGTGTTTCTCGAAAGCTTCTTGCTCTCTCTGACTTAACCCTTGATCTAAGAGGATTGTGGTGGTATTGATGTTGGGGAAGAAGAACCCGTATTCAGAACTTCCGATTCGCTGCAGCTCGAGCATCACCCAGACCCGTACCCAGACGTAGACCCGGTTTCCTGACCCGAAGAGCCACTCGTGACGGAACTCATTGACGGATCAGCGCCCATCGGCTTTGTTCAGATCTCCACCTACCTTTTTATAAGCAGTCGTCGCTTCCTCCACAGAAACCGATCAAGCAAAAGGCCTCCATTAACGAATCGTTATTTTTTTTTTCTGATTCCCGATTTCGTTTTTCCTTCAACGTGCTCTGTGTGCGAGAAAGAGAAATCTGAGCAAGGGAGAGCATGTGTAAGAATCGTGAGGTTAAAACTAAAGTCCCAAGCTGAGCTGTATTAAATAAAATGTTTTGATAGGTTGTTTTTTTNAGACCCGGTTTCCTGACCCGAAGAGCCACTCGTGACGGAACTCATTGACGGATCAGCGCCCATCGGCTTTGTTCAGATCTCCACCTACCTTTTTATAAGCAGCCGTCGCTTCCTCCACAGAAACCGATCAAGCAAAAGGCCTCCATTAACGAATCGTTATTTTTTTTTTTCTGATTCCCGATTTCGTTTTTCCTTCAACGTGTTCTGTGTGCGAGAAAGAGAAATCTGATCAAGGGAGAGCATGTGTAAGAATCGTGAGGTTAAAACTAAAGTCCCAAGCTGAGCTGTATTAAATAAAATGTTTTGATAGTTGTTTTTTTAATGATGTGCCAGTTCCTTAGAACTTAAAAAAGCTGATGTGTCTTCTCCTGGAGAGGCACAAGATGATTTATAGTATTGACTAGGTATATACCCGCGCTACGCAGCGGGATTTTTTTTAATACATTTTTTTGTTGGTTTGATATTCTTTTTTTTATGGATATAATTTTAATGTTTAATGTCAAATACTTAATAAGTAGTTTGGAAGAGAATGGTAGCTATATTAGTAAGATATATAATGAATATTCAAAAATAAGCACATGGCTAAAATTTACATTTGTGGAATGAAAAAGCAAACTTGACTTTCTAAATTCATGGTCATCGCTTTTTACTCGGTTCACTATCATTTTGGTTGATCCCGATTTCCCCCTACGGGTGATAAAATTGTATATTAAATTGATCCATATTATATTAAATTTTATTTTGATTAACACTATTCATTAACCAAACACTTAATTACTATTGTTTTGATTAAACATTCAACCATATAGTCAATTTAACAAGTGGGGAAAGGGCAAATCCAAAGTAACCAAAGCTTACAAAATTTGTTAAAATGATAGTTTAGTCTCTTGATCATACACGTTAGATACAAAAATAATGAAATATCACCATTTCATAAGTCCTAATTTCACTTAAATTGGGGAGGAATGTTGGAGATTTAAGTGTTATAGTTATTATATTAACCATTGTAACTTTTGGGTTTATGTTTGTTTTACTAAACCATTGCAACCATTAGGTTTATTACTTTACTTCACCATTGCAATCGTTTCTTTATAACCCTTGTGCTCTCTCTCCGGCCGACGCTGTTTTTATTATTTTATTATTCTCATAATTTATAGTGCGGGGTTAAAATGAGAATGTACCAGACCGATAAGCGACATCTATCGGTTAATATAGCTGGGTAACACAGCGAACCAAGGTCTCCCAATATGGATTTGTTTTCTTCTCCGTTTTTCTATTTTAGTTATTAGAAAGTTTATTCTTGAATCAATACTATAAATCTTCTTTGTGTGAAGAGAACACAATAGTTAGGATTATGATTGGAAACTTGTAAAGTCTGGATGACATAAATGTAAAGCCAATATATGTATTTCAATTGGAGATTATAAGAATTATTTTGAATTTTTTTATAGAAAAAAACAATGTACCTTTTCGTCCAAGAGTAACAAATCAAGACTCATGAGCGTTCCATTAAGCTTAAAGTTTCTGGCTTCCCACATCCGTAACACACGTACGAGAACATGTTGCATGCTTTTCTCTAAGACCAGTTTATCGAGAGGGATCTTTACCGGCAAAAGAGCGGTTAAATTTGCCTCTTGTGCAGCCATCGGGTTAAATCTATGAATAAGATAATTGAAAGAGTCAATACTTGCAACAATATGTGGATGTTAAATTTGTATGAAGGAATTGAGCAACGTACATTTAGATTCGAGTAGAAGAACAACAAAGAATTTGAGTGATATGAGTAAAAGAGAAACAACCAAATGGGTATTTATATTCATTTCGTTTTGAATGTTGTCTCTTCGTTTTTGGCAGTCAAACTTGATGATGTCTTTCCACCGCCCTGGGATAAAATACTGGAGAAATTTGAGTGACTATATGAGTTTGCGAAATATGAAAATGTTCATGCCGTATTCTTATGTGGACTAATAGATTTCTATTATCTAAAACAAACTATTTTAGGATCTGGTCAACTTTTGTTAGCGGCACAAGCAACTCATCCTGAAGCTATGTATCTTTATGGTATGACTTTAATCAATTAAGGGCAGTTGACTGAAAGGTCCAACTACATCAAACAACTCTAGAAAAACCAGGGAATGGAAGCAGTAAGACAATGTCAGCTTAATTGTCGTCCTTTTGTTCTAGAGTTGAGTGTGAGGCAATATCGTGATTATGATATGTTGCTATCTGAAATTGAAGTTGGGGATGATTGCGTCGTGGGAGAGTTCGATGATGTATGCGACAATTATTTCATCTACAAGGAAATCTTTCGCTTCATAGATTATATGAATTATGTCTAAGTTTTTTTAGATTTTTTTATGTAAACACATTTTTTTTTATGTAGACACACCATGTAGACACACATTCCATTTTATTCATATTAATCCATTTCTTTTGAAACTAAAAAAAAGACTCATGAAATGCACTCTGGAACAATGAAGTAAAAAGAAAACATGATAAAAATAATATAGTAAGGAAAATACTTTTATAAAGTGACTGCATTCGAGAGATTTCTGGTGCATTCGAGAGCTTTCTGGTTCAACTGAATAGAGCAGAGGAAGCTATTGAAGCTAACCAGCGGTGGATTAGTAAGGAAGACAAAGCGTACCATACAGATTTTACGTGCCTCAGTTTTATCATAAGCATTGCTTCCTTTCACATTAAGTGGCTCCAAAACCCTGAGCATCAGCCGCTGGACATTAATGAAACAAAAAATAAATAAACAATTGGTTGTGGGCTGCATTGAAAACTTGACCAGGTTGACTGGAGAGTGTTCGTTACGTCCGTGACCGCTTTGTTATTACATTGATGTATACTCTAGCTTTTACCACAATTGCATCAATTAAATATGCGGCTCTTACTCTGCGATAGTGGAAGCAAGAACTATTAGCTACATGCAGCCCTGCCCACCTTTTAGATTTGTTCAATTCTTGTAGCACCTAAAAAAAACATCATATATAACGTAACCCAATCACAGATTAGAGAAAACTTATGGTGCATCTTAGAGCATATGAAAACTTTGACCAGTTCAGATAACAAAAGTAGCCATTTTAATGAAATCAGATAGATATTAGAAATTTCAGGAAATCAGACCATACAAAATGTTCAATAGTTCAGATAATAGTTCAGACCATATGTTCAAAAGATCTGGAAACCTGAAGAAATGTAGAGAATGATTTACCTGCTCGATTTTCGTGTAGGAAACCAACCAGCAACGGTGATACCATGCACGATAGTTCATCTTTGATCTCTGCAACAGGCATGTGATTGATTAGGAGCCAGTTACTTCTAGTAGCAGAATAAGTGAGTGTGTGCCATATTAGTAGGAATTGCAAAGAGTGATGGACTTTTGAGGATCAACAAATTGAAAACTTGCGGGTGACCGACCATTTAATATATAAAATATGATAGCCAAATTGTCAAGATTAAGAGAAACCAATATTCATTTCATAAAATATATGATGAACCTTCATTATATAAAGCTTAAAAGTTAATACTGATCCACACCTCGCCTATCGATTCCACTAACTCAGACTCTTTGATGATAATCTCTTGTAGTGTGGAAAATCTCCCAGAAATCATCTTAATTATCTATTACCCCATAATAACTGGATCAGGAATAATCGATTTAGAATGACTTGTGCTGGATCAACAACTAAACCTAAAGACCAAGAATTTAAAAATCAAGAGATTTCGAAGGTTTAGCAAAGAGAAGAGAGATTACATGCGCAAGTCTTCTCCTTGGTGAGTTTGTAGATGAGAACGGAGATGCCAAGGGCATGAACAGCCTCGGCAGCGACGAAAAGAAGCAAGGAAATCAAGGTTTGCGACATAGAAGGAAAAAAATCGCAAGGAGAGAGGAAGGTTAAGGCGAGAGAGATAAAAGAAAAAGATTGCAAGGAGAAACAAAAAAAACTGATGAGCTGTATTAAATAAAATGTTTTGATTGGTTGTTATTTTAAATGAGGTGTCACTCCCAGAATCAGTAAAAAAGCTGATGTGTCCTCTCCTGGAGAGGCACAAGAGGATTTATAGTATTGATTTTGGCAACAGAAGAATTGTTCTCTACATGTAAACACACACCAAAAGAGAAAACTCACTCACACAAACGCCTCGAATTCTCTCTACCATACAAAAAAAAGAAGGAAACAAAAAAAACCAAAATCTCGGTGATTCGATCTTCAGTAGCCGAAGCCGGCGGGAAGATTATGGCGGGACAATCGCGAAAATGGATGATTCTGGTGGCGACGATTTGGATTCAGGCGTTCACTGGGACGAATTTCGATTTCTCGGCTTACTCTTCAGATTTGAAATCGGTTTTAGGGATTTCACAGGTGCAGCTTAACTACCTCGCCGTCGCTTCCGATCTCGGAAAGGTCTTCGGGTGGTCTTCGGGGCTCGCGCTCATGTACTTCCCGCTTTGGACGGTGCTTTTCGCGGCGGCGTTTATGGGATTCGTCGGTTATGGAGTCCAGTGGCTCGTCATCACTAACTTCATCTCTTTGCCTTATATTATGGTAATTTTTACTCTTCTTTCTTCTTTTACTTCTGCAACTAACTGTTTTTTTTCAATAATTTTTTAATATTTTCTCACTCTCTCTCTTTGATTGAGAAAATTTATGATTCGGCATAATTATATATTATTATCAATTAATCGAGTNTTTTTTTTTTTTTTTTTTTGTCAACTATCCATTATATTAATCAAGTTGTGCCGATAAGGTACGAATACCTCACCGACATGGTCTGATTACATGGTAACTGGGCCACAAAGGCCGATCCAGTAGACAAACCCTTACGTAAGAAAATATCTTACATAAGTGAGATACTGTCTTGAGGGGCCCATCACGAAGAGAAGCCCAAACGCGAGGGAGGGTGGATTCGAATCTCCACTCAGAGGGGTTGGCAGCAAAGGACGGATGGTCACCGTGCTCCTTCCCGAAAAATCTCCGATAAGACGAGAACCCGGACGCATAAACGCCGCTCCGAGCCATCTAACAACCTGAAAATAAACCAACAAACAACTAGATCGGTCTTGCAGGAAGTGGCACCGCCGGACCGATTAATTCCGCCGGAACCTGAAATCAGTCCCGCTACAAAGTCCCAGAAGCGGGTAGTGAGTAGTAGTTGAAAGAAAGGAGAACCCAGTGAAAAAACCTCCGTTTCATAGATCCGCCGTCCTCTAGCTTCACCTTTACAACTGATGATTTGATCAGACGTCCTTCGTTTCTCCAACCACAGAGAAAATCACACCCATGGACCGCCGAAGAAAAATAACCGAAGTCCTAAAATAAATTGAAATGCTAAACCAGAAACTTAGACCAGTCTAAACCAGATAACTAAAAGGAGCCGCTAAAAACGAAACTGAACCGGAACCGTGGACCAGGTCGAAAACCAGCAACCAAGCTGAAACCCTAGCTAACATCGGTGTGGAAGTCCGACGCCACCAGGGGCTGAACCGCCTCAAAACCAGACCTGACCACGCCGGAGATAAACAACAGCACCGGACCACCATCGCCTCAGAGCGGCTCAGCAGTAACCTCACGCCCCCTCTGAGCATCAACCGCCGCCAAAACGAGCAATCACCGCCAGTCCAATATCATCCACCAGTCTTGACTTTACCACCACCCCCACCCACCAGTCAAACCAAAAGCCACAACCCTCCACCCGAAAGCCACCACAAAACCTGAATTGCTTACCCGAAAAACAGAGCGACGCCGGTAGGATAGGGAGCAAATGCCGCGGACGGTAGAACAGGGCCACCACCGCCCAACCCAGACTACTTCACCGGAGAACACATGGCACCAAAGAAAACATGGTAGGGAGAGCTGCTTCACCTCCTACACGGAGAGCACGCCGGCGGAGTGGGACAAGCATTTAGAGGGAGACAAACCACCAGAAAGCCTGCCGTCTGTAGATCCGCCGTCCCCGAGCAGAGTCCTTCCACACAAGCCGACAGACCGGCGAGAGTCCCTTCCGCAAGCCCATCCATCCTCGAAATCCACCGCTTCGAAACTTATTTATCCATCAAATGAAAGTTCGAAACCAAATTGCACACAAACCACAATTCATTTTGGTTTATCATATACCAATCAAACCTTAACCAAATAAATCCAAAATAAAACCAAAACTAAAACCAATTTCAATCTAATTAAACTAAAACCACAACTAAACCAAACCTCTCTCCTTGTTTCACGACTCGAAAATTGCATAAAACTTAGCTAAAGTTGATCAGTGAATTTGGATTTGAAAATTCGGAATCAGTAATCGAATGTGGATGCGGAATCGCACACCTAGTTTTTGTAAGGATTTTTAGGGAAGAACTTTAGATGGGCTAGTTTCTATCTATGAATCAAAGATGTAATTTGGATATAAACTCGACGAATTGGATTTTATATTGAATCGATTAAGGATGTTTACAAGTAAGATAATCTCGAAGAGATTTTACAAGTATTTGGTGTATTTTTTTAGAAAAGAATTGTCCGCCTCTAAACCTAGGTCCCGACCTCTTCTTATACTCGTCGTCTAGTCGTGCCATCTCCGGATATTGCGTTCCTCGCGTATCCCGCAGATCAAGGAACGATCTTTGACTTCGTCTTCGCGAGCTGGAGCTTTGACTCGTTTTTAGGTTGGAGGTGGCTGTTTTGCGAGCCGACGAGTGGGCCATCTTTGTGGGTTTAGAGATTGTTTGATTGTTATCGGGCCCTTAATGGGCCAAATCTCGTAGGTCGAGATCTGGTACCAATAATTGCCCCCCATCCCATTAAGTTAATATTAGCTTAATGGGCGAGGAGAAAAAACGGTTCGGAATCGTATCTGTGATAGAGATCTCGATTTTAACGAGATCTTCGCGAATCGAACGGCCGAGATTCGGGAAGAGGAACCGGCTGCGCGGTTCTCGGTAAAAAGGGTAATCATTATGTCTTTCGGGATTGTACGATCGAGATTCGAGGAGACGAAAGATCTCCACGATCTCAACGGCTGGGGTTAATCCTCCTTTATAAACTTCCTTCTGCGCTTCCCAATAAACCACGATCATCACTTCGAATCGAAAGGTAATTTCTTACTCTCCTTCTTCTTTTCTTTTGCGATTTTCTGGGTTTTGGGATTTTTGAATTAACTTTTTTTAGCGAACTGCGTGCTTCGAGGTCCGAGTGGATTTCGAAGCCCTTTAGAGTTCGCTGTCAGGGGATCAGGTTGTGTCATCGTGGTTCTTTGACCGCATTTGTTTGAACTTTTATGAGCTCGGGTGATTCGATGGATCTCGGAGTGATTTTGTCACGAGGTTTCGCCCTGTGGCTCAGTTCGTGATGCGAGGTCGCGAGACTTTAGTGATACGAGAGCTGAATAGTTTTTACTCAGGGAGCGCGCGAGTTGAAAAATGTTCTTTTATTCATCTGGGCTCGTCGAAAGATGAGCGAGTTACAACATACGATGATAAAGATAAATAATAGTGTGAGCTTCGCCGCGAGGTTTACTGCTTTGGCGAAGTGATTTGGTGGCTGCACTCGAGGGTCGAGCTGCCTACGTACCCTGTCAAGGGATCAAGCCTTTACGTAGTTCGATTATTATGCGTACTCAGTCGTGATATCGTTTTAAATTCATGGAATTCCAAGATCTTTTTTCTGGTACGTCGGTTTTGGCTTTCACGAGCTTGTAGACGCCGTTGCGCACTATTTCGATGACGCGGTAGGGACCTTCCCAGTTGGTTCCTAGTTTTTCGGCACCTCGCTCTTTGGTGTTTTCGTATACCTTTCGCAAGACTAGGTCGCCCACTTCGAAACTCATGTGCTTAACGTTGGAGTTATAGTAGCGGGCAGCGGCTTGCTGGTAATTTTGGATTCTGACCAATGCTTGGTCTCGACGTTCGTCGATGAAGTCCAATTGATCTCGCAGCATTTCTTCGTTGAGTTCGCTATTCGATGGGCATAGAGTTCGCCTAGGACTTGGTACCGAGACTTCGGCTGGGACTATTGCCTCCATCCTGTATGCTAGTGAAAACGGTGTTTCGTGTGTAGCTCGATGGGGAGTGGTGCGGCAGGCCCAGAGGACCCCGGGGAGTTCATCTGCCCATCTCTGTTTTCTTGAGTCAAGTCTTTTCTTGAGGTTGCTCAAGATCGTTTTGTTTGCGGCTTCGGCGTGACCGTTCCCCTGAGGGTACCTCGGGGTCGAGGTTGTTAGACGGATTTTCCACTTGGCGCAGAAAGCTCTGAAGCTGCGAGATATGAACTGGGATCCATTGTCGGTAACGATTTCGTATGGAATCCCGTGTCGGCATATGATATTTTTCCAGACAAAGTCTTTCACTTCGACTTGCGTGGTTTGCTCGAAGGCTCCTGCCTCGACCCTTTTGGTGAAGAAATCGGTAAGGACTAGTAGGAAACGGAGTTTCTTTCGCCCTGATTCGACGAGCGGTCCGACGATGTCCATAGACCATCGCATGAACGGGTAGGGGGCTGAGAGCGAGGAGAGTGTTTCAGTTGGCTGATGGATGCTTGGGGCATGTCTTTGGCATTTGTCGCATTTCTTCGAATAGTTTTCGCAGTCTGCGACAATGGTTGGCCAAAAATAGCCGTATCATTTTATTCTGACAGCGAGGCCGCGGCCTCTGGAATGACTTCCGTAGTGACCGTCGTGCATTTCGCCCATGATTGCGAGGGCTTCTATGCCATGGACACAGATGAGATTTGGCTCGGAGTCACCCCGCTTGTAGAGTTTGTCGTTTATTACGCAAAAGCGCGAGCTTTGTGCTCTCAGTTTTCGGGCTGCCCACTTCTCGGGTGGTACGGTCCCATCTGTGATGTACCGGATGATTGGGATTCTTCAATCTGGTTTCCGGATATACTCGTCCGATTCCGGGTCACCGGTGGTTTCTGGAGCGACCTCATCGGGCGATTCGGGCTCGATTGGTAAATCAGGACCGTGCTCGCCTATGCCTATGGGGTCGTCCTCGTCCTCCGGGAGTGCCGTAGGATCAGGCTCGTGTTCTTCCGCGTCTGAGAAGACTTAATCGGTTTCCATGTCTACGGCTCGGCCGTTATTTCGTTTATGGTGAGAGCTTTGAGGGCGATCTCGATGCTCGGTTTTTCGATTCCTTCGGCATGAATTATTCTTTTAACTAGCGGGTCCGAGGTCGAGGCGAGTGTGGCGAGTGCGTCAGCCGAAGTGTTTTCGCCTCGCGGGATCCTTGTAAGCTCGAATTTTTCGAGTTGTTCGGCTAACCCGCGAACTACTTGGAGGTATGCATCCATGCGTTCGTCTTTGGCCTCGTATTCACCGTGAAATTGGCACGTGATGAGCTAGGAGTCGCTGAAAGCATCGACCTCCCGAGCTCCAATCCCGAGTGCGAGCCTGATTCCGGCGATGAGGGCTTCGTATTCTGCTTCATTGTTGGAAGCGACGAAGCCCAATCTAAAGGATTGTTCGATTACTTCGCCTGTTGGCGAGGTAAGTTTGATGCCGACTCCGGATCCTTGTTTGGATGAGGATCCATCGACGTGAAGCGTCCATTTCTTCGAGGGGTTTGTCTCGTTAGCGACTTCGGGCGCTAGTTCGATCATGAAATCCGCTAAGACTTGTGCCTTAGCGCAGGTGCGAGTGCGATATTCGATGTCGTACTCGCTGAGTTCGATTGCCCATTTGGCGAGGCGTCCCGATTGACTCGGGCTATGGAGAATAGTTCTGAGCGGTTGCGATGTCATGACTACTATTGAATGAGACTGAAAATACGGTCTGAGTTTTCCGGCCGACATCACGATTGCTAGAGCTAGTTTCTCCATAGCGGGGTATCTCGTTTCGGCGTCGATCAACGTTTTGCTTACGTAATAGATCGGTTTTTGCTCGTTTTGTTCTTCGCGAACTAGGACTCCGCTTAGAGCTGTCTGAGATACTACGATGTATAGGTATAAGGGTTCTCCTTCTACTGGTTTGGCCAGTATCGGGGGTTCGCTTAAATACGCTTTGAGTTGTCGGAATGAGTCTTCGCATTGCTCGTCCCAGAGAAACTTTTTGTTTCCTTTGAGGAGCTGGTAGAAGGGTAGGCATTTGTCTGTTGATCGGGAGATAAACCTGTTTAAGGCCGCTATCCTCCTTGTTAATCGTTGAACCTCTCGAGTGGTTTTTGGCGATGGCATTTCTAAAAAGGCCGCGATCTGTTTTGGGTTTGCTTCGATGCCTCTCGTGGTTACTAGGTAACCGAGGAATTCTCCTGAAGCGACCCCGAATGAGCACTTCGCTGGGTTAAGTTTCATTACGTATCTGTTTTGTCTTTTGCCTTAAATCTTGTTTTGCTTTATATTTTTCTCAATTTGAACCAAACTTAGTACATATTTCAGAAGAGAAGTGGCCAAATTAACAATGACCTTTTTGTTAAAGTAACTTAATCGTTCCGCAAAATGAAGCCATCTCTTTCAAATAATTATGAAGCATATGCAATGTATATTTTTATTTGAAAAAAAATCCGCGCATACGCGCGGGTAATCACCTAGTACACTATTATACATGGTAGGTGATATTTTACCCTTTTTTTTCCAACTGTTGCAGTCATAATGTGCTCGGTGGGATTAATATATTGATATCATTTGATTCTCTGTAAAAATGTTTTACTTTGTGTTATCCAAGCATTTCTTTACTCACCTTTTTGTCCACAATACGAGGTTGCTTATGATGGTTGTTGGGTGTTTTTACTGTCCGAATTACATAGTCTAAGATGATCAGCTTCTTCTCTCCATTATCAGCTTCCTAATGATTTTGTTTGAATCATCCCTAGGTTCCTACATTAACAGTTTTTTCTTTTCTTTCTGTGGTCCTAGAATCCAGAAGAATTATGTTTTCAAAAGTACCTGAGACGAGAAAGCCACTGTTGTCAGTAGAGATTGATAAAGTTGCTCAGGTATGTTTCTCTCTTTGCGTTCTGGCGTTTGTCTATTTACTCTTACAGGTTGTAAGGTTTTGGAGGTCGTTGCACATCTGATAAAAAGTTCAAACAAGTTTGGATGGCGGTTTTAATGTCTGTTTCCATTAACTTCGGCTTCTCGCTAATTCTCAGGATTACCGGGTTCATCGAGATGAAATATACACAAAACTGGTTCAGATAATGAGAGAAAGGCTATTGGCGCATCTTCATGGGTTGCCTAAAGTTGTTGAGGGATGGAACAGACCGCCAGACAACAACAAACAAACCAAAGAGTTTGCGTGGCCACTCACGAGGGTGATTTATTCTCATTCACTAATCTTATAAAGATAAAAGTATATTTTTTAATTTGAATTTAATTTTACAGGAAGTGGGCTACCTTCATCGGGGTACTCGCCTCATATACCACTATCCTCAGATTTTAATCACAAATCTCCCTCTATGGTAAAAAGTCGATTTTACCCTTAATGAATGGTTGTAAATGTTAAATAAAATTAAATCGGTAAGAAGACAACGAAAAACACGGAAGCTCAGTGGTTGCGAGCTCCACGCGCGTCACCTGCGCTCGCGCGGCCAGGGTTCGAATCCCCTCTGCGGGGTATAACCTGGTAATACTGGGTAATACTCGGGTGTAATACTGGGTAATACTAGGTAATACTGGGTAATAATAGAGGGTGTAATAGTGGGTAACACTATAGTAATACTAGAGTGTAATACTAGGCGATACTGGCGGTTATATTTTATTTAAAAAAGTTCAGGGATATTTTTGTCGTTTCACTTAAAGAGAGGGGTATTGTGATTAACTTAGGGTAGTGATGGTTAAAAATTCCCACATAGTGATATATGAGGTGATGATCCCCTTCATCGCGTCTTGTCTGAGACATTGCATGAAGCGGATGTTCAAGCAATCTTTAGGTGAGGCTATATGCAACTGTGGTAGGAACGACATTTATATGATGTGAGAAATGAACGTTTTTATCTTTAATTTCTATCTATATGATGTGAAATCCGTATTGAACAATTAGATATCCGTGGATATCCGGATCTGTAATATATATATATATATTAAAATATTTAAATAATGCTAAAATTAAACTTTATATAACATTTTGTAAAAAAATTATTTTATTTAAATTATTAATATATATA
>PKML01026414.1:0-13786 GCA_002933935.1 Eutrema yunnanense | reverse complement strand
GAGAGTAAGTTTTAATTTCGAGAGTATCGTAGAATAATGGTCGATAGATCTGGATCATGGTGTTGATGATTCAGTTAAACTTTGGTTGTATCCTGGGACTCATGGATCTATAAAACCCCGTCACACTACGGGAGATTCTTAGAGTTAAGGAAAGAGATTTATCTCGCCTCCTCAGATCTTGTATTGCTTTATTGTTTATAAATCTCATGTTCCTTAAACTGTTTATTTACATATTACTGTGATTAAATCTTTCCTGTCTGTAGTGTAAATTTTGGTCCTACACTTAGCTTCTGTAATAATAATTGGTCTCGTTTTAATCAGGCTGAAGCTTCACGTTGAGCTTATCCTCAAATGCATCCGGTCGTTACCATCCGACAATGCCATTCAATCAGACATCCCAAACTGGGGACAACTAGATGAATTCTTTGCGCAAAACTTTAGAGAAGAAGAAGGGGAAACTGAATGTTGAAGTCGTCATTGTACAGCAATTTGTTTCCTCTCACTTCCTTTATAAAGTCGAAAACTCAAAAGTTTGGGTATGAGGATGGACTAGTACTCGTCCTGTAGATTTAACTTACAGGTAACAAATTCCTTCTCTCTGCCTCCATTACGGATGAACCACTCTGCAACCAAAGGCATTTACCGAACGTTTGTGGAAAGCGAACCATGTAGCATCTTGAAAAGCATAACCACGTTTTGTTCAGCTACTGTATAAAAACTTGAAGAGAATTCTTGTTGGAGGTGGGCTTAGCACCCCCAATTAACTAGGCCCATCTCAGCAAAAAGGCCATTCTCGATTGCATCAACTAGAAGTCAACGGTTGACCAAAGGAGACACCGAGCTGGCATCCCGGGCTCCCACTTCAAACCCTGCCGAGCTCACGAGAACGCACCCCAGGCTCGGGTTAACCTCTTACCAACCCAGAGCTGAGAGATCAAAGGAGGAGAGGACACGTGATGGGTAGTTCGCCGAACAGTGTGCTACCTTTGTAGGAGTATGGGACCAGTCTCGACATCTCACCAACTCCGTGTAAAAATCCGAGGGAAAGACGACATGTGGAGGGTAGTTCGGTGAACAGTGTGCTACTTTCGTAGGAGTATGACACCGGGCTCATCATAACCTATATGCCAGAAGACCTGGAACACGCCTCTTCGAGAGGTCTTACCCCCCAAAAGGCGCCGAAAGCGCCACGTCGCTCCGGAACTTCGAGGAACAGGAAGTCAACCCCCGCTATATATACCCCTTAGTATGCATTTATGGGGGGGAAGGAGGCATTTTATTACTCTCTCTCACTAGACTTTATACCCGACCTCTCTGTATGGTAACAAAGCATCGCCGTTTAGAACACCGAACTGGATTCCTGTCGGAACTAGTTCGTAAATCTAAACCGTTCATCCTTTTCAATCATTAATACAAGGAATACGGTCCTCAACCTGTTCATCATAACACCCGACCTGTCCTTTCTCCTCACGATCTGCCCCGCGATTAAGTTAAACTCGTTCCATTAACGGAAATCTCGCCTCTCAATCTCTTAATATATCTCTAATCATCCTTAGTGATCTTCTGGATCAACAATTGGTGCTAGAAGGAGGGGTAAAGAGATTTTTCTACACGCAAGGAACAGTTCAACCACGGCAACAATGACGGTCATGCCTCCAAGAGTACTATCGGAACAGACGACAGCCTCGCCATCAGCCCAAACAACAGCAGCCTCGCCATCAGCTCAGATAACGACTGACAGATCAATTCCTCAAAGCCAGCCCCTTGGAACTCCGCCCCCGGCTCCAGGGTCCACTCCGCTTGACAGCTCCGCCGCCCGAAATACACCTCAGACGCCGGAGGACCAGCCCACTCTGTCCGCCGTGATGCAGACATTACTCGCCAGAATAGACGAGCTCACACGAACCACCGATCAACGGTTCGCCACATTAGCAGCCTCCCGCGACCGGTCAGACAACACCGGGTCCCCCGCCGTTCAAACCAGAGAACCGATCTCTCGGGCAGACACCCTACGCCTCCAGAGAAATCTATTCGGAGACTCGCCGTCAGAATCCGAAGGACCAGCCGGACGATTCGCCCCAACGGCAGACGGCTTCCCAGGCAACGAAGCACACCCTCGACACACCAGCTCGGAGCGTTACAGGGACGCCGAATTCGAAGCTATGAAGGAGACGATCCGTGCGATGTCTTCTAAGATTCACCAAGCCACCAGCGCGGCTACAGAAATAGATTGCGTCCTGAGAGAAACGAAAAATACGCCGTTCACACGTCGGATCGCGTCCATCCCACTCCAACACCTCGACAAACTCAAGCTCCCGCCATATGCAGGCAACACCGACCCGGCCCAGTACCTGACGGCATTCACCATCGCCATGGGGCGCGCACACTTTGCCCCATATGAGCGTGAGGCTGCCCACTGCCAACTTTTTGTAGAAAACCTTACCGGTCCCGCCTTGACGTGGTTCTCCCGGCTGAAAACACACTCCATCGACAGCTTCAGGGACCTCTCAACCATCTTCCTCGAGCACTACTCTATATACATCAAGCAGTTCGCATCCAGCGCCGACCTCTGGGCATTAAATCAAGGACCAAAGGAGTCGCTCAGATCTTTCACCGAGCGCTTCCAGGCCACAGCTTCGCAAAGCAACGTGACCGACGAATCAGCGCTTCCCGCCCTGAGGAAGGGCCTACGGGCCGATTCGGCCTTCAAGGACGATATGAAGCTCAACAGGCCGCGCTCGTTGGAAGACGCCTTACACCGCGCCGGGCTCTACGTTGAGCTCGAGGAAGAAAAAGCAGTCGAGGAGCAGCTCCTCGCACTATGCCCTGGTTCCAAAAGAGCGACCCCATGACGGGTATCAGGAACCTCGTCAGCATTACGATGACGAGTACCAACGCAGCAAAAGAAAGCAGGCCGCCACTTTCCTCGTCAAAGAATCGCCGGCCGTCCTCCACATGCATGACCCCGCTCTCTTCCCCAACCCCGCGCCGAAGTTACCCTGGAAAAAATACGTGCGCGATCCCAATCAAAAGGACCAACGCTCCGACGAGCCAAAAGACAAGGAGCCCCGAGCAGAGGAGCAATACGACAGGATGGCCTTCTGCGATTTTCACCAAAGAAAGGGGCCCCCGACCTCTCACTGCCGCGCGCTCCAAGAAGTCATGTTGAACCAGTATCAAAGGGGAGAAATCCGCGTACCCGAGCAGTTGCGCCCGCGAGCCCGGGACGACGACCGGCGTCAGCAGCGTAACAACCGAGGCCGCGAAGATAACCGTGCTAGGCCCGATAACCGCGCCCAGAATGATGACCGTCACCGACGATCTCCCTCTCGAGATCAAGAAGGGGGCAGGTCACCTCCCCCGACGCGGCCGTTGATAGGAATGATCATGGGAGGGCTCCTCTCGTGCAACGACTCGGTTCGGTCCATCAAACAGCACAAGAGAAAGACTGACGCCTCCCTAAAATGGCACTCCGGCCTGGAAATCGACGCGCAGGACACAAGTAGGAAGGGGATCTGCTTTACCGAGGCCGACGCGGCCGGAGTTCATCAACCTCACAACGACCCTCTCGTCGTGCATATTCGCGTGGCTGACTGCGACGTCAACCGGGTCCTCGTCGATACGGGCAGCTCGGTCGACCTCATCTTCAGGGATACCTTGGCAAGATAGAATATGAACGGGGCCGAGATCAAACCGCTCTCTATCCCATTAACCGGCTTCGCCGGAAACAGTGTCAATGGAATCGGCACCATCGAATTGCCGGTCTATGTAGGTTGGGTCACCAAAATGGTCAAGTTCGTTGTCTTCGACATCACTCCGATCTACAACATCATTCTTGGAATCCCGTGGGTGCACACGATGAAGGCAGTCACTTCAACATACCACCAGTGCCTCAAGTTCCCCAACCAGGCCGGAACATACACCCTTCGGAGTAACCAGAGGGTCTCTCGCGCTTGTTTCGCCATCTAACACAAGCTGCGTTACGCCGCGCCGGTCTGCTTAACAATCAATGCGCGTCAGCCCGGTGTGCAAAATAACCAGGACCTCCCAGGCCAGGATCTAGTCGCACATGTCAACATCGATCCGCGCGACCCTACCCGCTGCGTCGGGATCGGAGCAGACCTAGAAGGGAGCATCAAGGAAGAACTGGTTAAGTTTCTAGGGCAGAACGTCTCCACCTTCGCTTGGTCAATGGGCGACATGCCTGGCATCGACCCAACGATCTGCAGCCACGAGCTCAACGTGGACCCGACCTTCAGACCAATCAAGCAGAAGCGACGGAAGCTAGGTCCTGAGCGCGCGCAGGCCGTCAATGACGAAATAGAAAAGCTGACCGCGGCTGGCTCAATCACCGAGGTCAAATACCCGGACTGGCTAGCCAACCTAGTAGTATTCAAGAAGAAGAATGGGAAATGGAGGGTCTGCGTAGATTTCACCGACCTCAATAAGGCGTGCCCAAAAGACAGCTTCCCGCTCCCCCGAATCGACCAGGTCGTCGAAGCCACCACCGGGAACGAGCTACTCTCCTTTATGGATGCCTTCTCGGGATACAACCAGATCCCCATGCACCCTGACGACCAAGAGAAAACCGCGTTCATCACGGACCGCGGAACCTACTGCTACAAGGTGTTGCCCTTCGGGCTCAAAAATGCCGGAGCCACCTACCAGCGGCTCGTCAACAAGATGTTCGCCGACCAGATCGGCCGCACTATGGAAGTCTATATCGACGACATGCTGGTGAAATCCTTAGTAGCCCGTGACCACGTCGCTCATCTCCGGTCCTGCTTCCAGACGTTGAACAAGTACAACATGAAGCTGAACCCGGCCAAGTGCTCCTTCGGCGTCACATCGGGAGAATTCCTCGGGTATATCATCACGCAGCGCAGGATCGAAGCTAACCCCAAGCAGATCCGGGCCGTCATCGATCTCAAGTCCCCAGAAATCATACGACAAGTGCAACGACTCACCGGGAGGATCGCCGCGCTCAACCGATTCATCTCCCGCTCAACTGACCGATGCTTACCGTTCTACCAGCTGCTCCGAGCTAACAAACGATTCGAATGGGACAGCAAGTGTGAGGAGGCCCTCCAGCAGCTAGAAGAGTACATATCAACTCCTCCCATCCTGGCCAAACCCGAGGAGGGTGAGACCCTCTATCTCTACATCGCCGTATCTATGTCGGCAGTCAGCGGGGTGCTAGTACGAGAAGACCGGGGCGCCCAAAGGCCCATCTTCTACGTCAGCAAGTCCCTGGACGGCGCAGAGAGCAGATACCCAACTCTGGAGAAGCTCGCATTGGCAGTAGTCGTCGCGGCCAGGATGCTCTGGCCTTACTCACACGATCGCCGTGCTGAGTACTTATCCCCTCAGAACCATTCTCCACAGCCCAAACCGATATGGCAGAATAATGAAGTGGGCTGTCGAGATCAACGAGTATGAGATAGAATACCGGGGACGGACTGCGGCCAAATCCCAAGTCCTGGCCGATTTCCTGGTGGAACTGGCACCTGAGCTAGTAAACGAAGAGCTCCCTGAGAAGTGGAGCCTGCACGTCGACGGGTCAGCTTCCAAACATGGCTCCGGCATCGGCATACGCCTCGAATCCCTGACCTAGGAGATCTTAGAGCAGTCCTTCCCAGCATCAAACAACGAAGCTGAGTATGAGGCTCTGATTGCCGGGCTTCGCCTAGTAAAAGCAATCGGGGTAAAAAAAATTCAGGCCTACTTCGACTCCCAACTCATCGCCAATCAATTCAGTGGAGAATATGAAGCCAAGAATGACCGCATGGACGCTTACCTCAAGGTGGTCCAAGGCTCTGCAGCAGATTTCTCCGAGTTCACCCTGACCAAGATTCCCCGAGGTGATAACACTTCTGCGGACGCCCTCGCAGCACTAGCCTACACCTCGGATCCAACTCAACGACGAGTAATTTCCGTTGAAAGCATTGACTTCCCCTACATCGAGCTCCCAAAAGGGGTATGCCTAATCAACCCCCAAAACGAAGACCTCGACGAAGACGTGCCGATTCCCGAAGAGCTGCCACCCCCTCCACCCGAGCCCGAACTACCGGACTGGCGCGTGGACATACTCATGTACATCGTAGACGTCACCCAACCTCCAGATCGGTGGGCCGCTCGTCGACTAAAGAAAAAATGCGCCCAATACACGATGCTGGATGGCAACCTATTCCGGTGGAGCGCTTCAGGAATTCTGCTCGGCTGCCTCCACGGGCATGAAACTATTGACGTGATGAGAGAAATGCACGAAGGCGCAGACGGAAACCATTCCAACGGCCGGGCTCCCGCCCTGCGAATTCGGAACCAGGGCCACTACTGGCCAACCATGCTTCAGGACTGCGAAAAATTTGCAGCCCGGTGCGAAAAGTGTCAGCGCCACGGCCCACTCATCCATTGTCCCACCGAGCTGTTGACCACCGAGGTAGCGCCCTATCCGTTCATGCGATGGGCCATGGATATAATCGGACCGCTTCCCCGATCTCGTCAAAAACGCTTCCTCTTGGTGATGACCGACATCTTTACCAAGTGCTTCGAGGCCGAAGCCTACGCCAGAATCACGGCGGACGACGTCCGCAAATTCGTCTGGAAGTTCATCATCTGTCGGCACGGCCTGCCGTATGAGATCGTGACCGACAACGGTGCCCAATTCACGTCGGTACTATTCGAGGATTTCTGCGCCAAATGGAAGATCATGCTGAGTAAGTCCACCCCAAGGTATCCACAAGGCAACGGACAGGCCGAGGCAACTAACAAAACCATCCTCGACGGCCTCAAAAAACGACTGAACGACAAGAAGGGCTCTTGGGCTGACGAGCTAGACGGAGTTCTATGGTCTCATCGCACGACACCAAGGACGGCAACAAGTCGCACACCATTCAGCCTGTCCCATGGCATGGAGGCAATGGCTCCCTCTGAATTCGGAATCCCCACTCCCCGACGTGCTATGCTCACTCATCATGTCGATCTGAACGACGCCGTGCACTTGAGCGAGCATGACTTCCTCGAAGAACAACGCGACCAGTCCCTTCTCCGGATCCAAAACTACCAGCAGCTCGCCTCCAAGTACTACAATAAGAAGGTCCGAGGCCGGTTCTTCTCCGAGGGTGACCTGGTCCTACGAAAGGTCTTCGAGAACACGACCGAGCTAAACACAGGAAAGCTCAGCGCAAATCGGGAAGGCCCTTACCTTGTCTCCAAAGTAGTCAAGCCCGGCGTCTACGAGCTGGTCACGATGAGCGGCGAGGCCGTCCCGCGCTCGTGGAACTCATTAAACCTCAAACGCTACTATTACTAAGCCCCCGGGCTCCGCATCCCGCTTTACCTTTGTAAACAAACGAACTACGATTGGTTTGATCCCTTTTACTAAAGGGTACGTAGGCAACCCCTAAACAGGGCTCAACGATAAATCTAATAAAATATTTTCAAGATTAAAAAAAAAAAAAAGAGCACAAAAAACAGAGTACGGTTTCGACCTGCTCCTACAAAAGAACACGGTCCTCGACCTGTTCCAAACAAAATAGGTTCCGCGACCTTATTCCACAACTCAGCCTATAAAAAAAAAAAAAGGGAGGAGGGGACCAAGCTCCGATGCTTGTGCTCCCCCAGCACACAAACTATAAGTGCTGAAGCCGACCTCCAATGCTCGCACCCACACAGTACACAAGCCGTAAGTACTGAAGCCGAGCTCAAAGCTCGCACGTCTACCGAGACGCACAAGCATTAAGTGTTTAAAGCTGATCTCGCTACTCGCACCAAAAAAACAAGGCACACAAGCTTTAAGTGTCTTAAGCCGAGCCACACCTCGCAAACAACAAAAAAAATTTTAGATACACAAGCATTAAGTATCTTAAGCCGAGCCATACCTCGCACCCAATACAAAGACACCAGAGCACGGTCCACGACTTGTTCTCACACAAAATATAACAAGGGGATATGGTCCGCGACCTATCACTAGAAGAAAACATCGTTTTTGCCACTGCTGGAATCGTCTCAAAGTAGTCGCAAATCAGGGTTTTGAGACTCTTTTGCGACTCGAGCAGGTAGTCGCAAAACGCTCGTCGCTAATTTTTGAAGTCGCAAATTAGTTGCAAAAAAACGACTAAAGTGTAACTAAGTAAACATTTGTAAATTCGTGACTAATTTGCCACTGCCGTTGTAGTCGCAAACATTTTAAGACCACAAATGTTGGGCTCTTATTAGTCGGTAAATGTAGTCGCTAAATAGTCTCTTTTTTTGGTTGCGACTAATTTAAAACTCCTATGTGATGACTAAAAAGAGTTGCAAATTAGTGGTTAAAATTTGTAGTCACAAGTTAGTCGTAAAATTGTATGACTATTTTGCGACTATCTTTTATATTTAGTCACATAGTAGTCGCAAATATTTGTGACTAATAAGCGACTACCGTGATTTCCAAATTAAAAAAAAAATCCCAAATTATATTTTTGATTTCTAAAATATATATGTTTTTTTGGGTTGAATTTCTAATTTTAATTTACAAAATCAAAAATAGTTTGAATTTGCTTTACATAAAAAAAAAAATACACATTTGCCGGTTATGTCGGTGATCTAGTAGTAGTCTCGGGGTTCTTTGTGTATCCATATGCGTTTTTGTCCAGTTATAATAAGAACCATGGCTTTCAAAAGTTTTTGAGTCAACTTCCCATCATCACGATCAAACCTACAAAATGGAAAAAAAAAAAAACCAAAGCAGTTACGAGTAAGACAGTTGTTATAGATAAACTAGATCAAACCAATTACAAGAGGTGTCCTAGACTTGTAATTGTAAAGAAACCCATCTATTCAATCTGAAAACAACAGGTGCAAGACCAACAGAAACAAGTCAAGATGAGAAGACTTATCGTCATTGACATCATCATCAACCCAGTCATCTTCCCATTGCTGACCAACTTCCTTCACTTCCTCTTTCTCCACCTAATCTGCACAAACATAAAAAAAAAAAGATCCTTCCATACCGCATCAGACTTGCAACGCGGAATCAGTTAATGGGCAGAAAAATAATCAAAACAAATCCATAAGCCAAAACCAAAGAAATCTGAAGAAGATCCATTCCACATCAAAACTACACAACTCATTGCAAAAGAAATCCAGAAACCAGATTGTTACATTCCACACCAGAACTACCCAAATCATACAACAAGAGACTAAATTTTGCATAAACAAATTACTACACGACTAATGAAGCCTTGGTAATCTCAGAACAACCTTAAATTTAATCAGCCAGTGTTCTCATGAAACAGATCGAGAAAAAGAAAAATAGTTATTTGCAAACACTAACACTTGACACATACACACATACCCTCCGATAACTCCAAAAAGTATGTCATCATTTTTTTTTGCAGCCGAGAAGGTTTCCTCCGGCAAGGGCACTCCGACCAAATCCAAGGCTGCTCCTCCGACAAGCATTTCTTGGAAATTAAATTCCAGTCCTGTGATACACATCAAATCAAGACAAAATCCCTAGTTTCTCTGACTGAAAATAAGATAGATTGAGCGAGACATCGAAAACCAAATCCCGAAACAATGAGACAAAATCTGATGGCTAAAATCCCTTACCCATCCGAAATTTCTGTCGAAAATCAATCTGAGGCTACGAGAGAGAGGCAGAAGAAGAGAGAATCAGCGCGAATCGGTGGAGAAGCATCGCGAATGATGTCATCCGCCACAACGACCTCCACTGAGACAGGATGAGTATGATGAGATAAAAAACCCGATCCAGAGAACCACCGAGGTTCCGGAGATCAGAAAAACAGGATTAGAAGATGATCGAAGAAAGAAGGATCACCTCGGAATGCCTGCTTCAATGGTGGGAACAGATCCGTGATGATGATAGAGAATAAAGGGAGAAGAGAGAGAGAGAGAAGGAAAATGTTTCTTTTGATTACTTTTGGAAGTTAGCCACGAAGGCAGTACAAGTAGCGTGACAAACCCAAGGTCTAAACACGTGACCGGTTTACATAAAGAAACACAAAACCATAAAATGTAATGTTCGGTTTAAGCTATCAAACCAACTTATTTGCAACGTGAAAGATAAAGATAGATAAGGAGAGTAAAACCTGTATCAATACTCCCCTGTTGACAGCATCCTTGTCCTCAAGGATGAAAGATAGGGTACTTGGCAACAAAGTCCTTGTAGAACTCCCATGTAGCCCGCTCAGGTGGGAAACCTTTCCACTGGACAAGTACCTTGGTCACAGCAGCATTTCGATGCTTCACCATTTTCTTTTCAAGGATGGTGTCTGGTTCTTTCGCATTTCCCAAATCCATCCAGTACTGAGGTAATGTAGGAGCAGATGATGGGGGATTAGGACATAACTTGAGTTGACTTACATGAAAGACATTGTGAATGGCAGCATTTGATGGGAGCTGAAGCTTGTAAGCTGCTGGACCAACACACTCAGTGACACAGAAAGGACCGTAGAACCGTGGAGATAGCTTATGAGGTATCTTTCTGTTTTTTAGAGAATGTTGGCGGTAAGGCTGGAGTTTCAAATACACATAGTCACCCATCTTAAACTCCCGCAGAGAACGGTGAGAATCAGCGAGTTGTTTCATCCTATTCTAAGCTCTTAAGAGATGAAACTTCATCATGGTAATGACTTCCTCTCTCTTCAGGAGACTCCTATCAACCACTGAAGAAGAACTTTCACCCGGGAGATAAGGTAGATGGAGGGGAGGTGGCTGACCATAAACAATTTCGAATGGGGTGCTC
Organism: Eutrema yunnanense; assembly: GCA_002933935.1. Classification (NCBI taxonomy): domain Eukaryota; kingdom Viridiplantae; phylum Streptophyta; class Magnoliopsida; order Brassicales; family Brassicaceae; genus Eutrema; species Eutrema yunnanense. The sequence goes on along the minus strand of PKML01026414.1, from coordinate 3,039 downwards.
CGTATAGCTGTGTGATAGGTAGTATTGTACCACCATTCAGCCAGCGGCAGCCACTTGCTCCATGTGTGGGGAGTATCCGACGTCATACACCGTAAATAAGTTTCAAGGGTGCGATTTGTCACATCTGTCTGCCCATCGATTTGGGGGTGGTAGGCAGTAGAGAACCTTAGGTCAACCCCGTGCACGCGAAACAACTCCTTCCAGACTTCACTCAGGAAAGTGGGATCACGATCACTGATTATGTCATGCGGCATACCGTGGAGCCTGAAAACCTGATCCAGATAGACTTGAGCAACATCCAATGCTGTGTAGGGGTGTGACAATGCCAGAAAATGCGCATTCTTATTGAGTCTATCGATGACCACCAGAATACAATGCTTGCCGGAAGATGGTGGAAGTCCCTCAATAAAATCCATGCTAATGGATTCCCAAACACCAGCAGGGATTGGTAAAGGATTGAGTAACCCAGGTTTAGCTGCGAGGTCATATTTACTCCGCTGGCAAATTGAGCAGTTCCTCACGTAGCTCTGGACTTCGGTACTCATTCTCGGCCAATAAAAGAGAGACTTGACTCTGTGCAGAGTGGCATCTCTTCCTGAGTGCCCGCCAATGGCAGAATCATGCAACCACCTCAGTATGTGTAGCTTGACTTCCTTATCATCCCCAACCACTAATTTACCTTTTCTGCGCAGCTCCCCATTGATATAAGTGAAGGCTGGATGGGATTTGGGATCAGCTTTAACCTCAGAGATTAACTTGGCGAGAGTGTTGTCTGTTTCCCAAAGGAGCTTAAGTGAATCGAAGAATCCCTGATGAGCTTGGGATAAGGTAATGTGCAGCAACTCTGAGCCGGTGACCCTGGATAAGGCGTCTGCGGCGTAATTCTCTTTACCCTGCTTGTACTGTATCTCAAAGGTATAGCCCATTAGTTTAGAAAGCCACATATGTTGAAAAGGGGTCGTTACCTTCTGCTCCAGCAAGTACTTCAAAGATTTCTGATCTGTTTTAATGATGAATGGCCTGTGAGCAAGGTAAGCATTCCATGTTTGTACCCCATGAACCACAGCCATGTGCTCCTTTTCGTTGACTGAGAGGGATTGGTGTCTTGGTCCTAAAGCTCGGCTTATAAAACAGATGGGGTGACCCTCTTGCATGAGAACTGCGCCAATGCCTGTGTTAGATGCGTCGGTTTCGACAACAAAAGTCTTGGTGAAATCGGGTAGTGCCAGGACAGGAGAGGTAGTGAGAGCTGTCTTTAGTAGCTGAAAAGCCTCATCCGCATCTGATCCCCAAGAGAACCCCTCTTTTTTTAGTAAAGTGGTAAGAGGCTTAGCAATGATACTATACCCTTTAATGAACCTTCTGTAGTAGTTTGCTAAGCCCAAAAAAACTTCTGAGATGTTTCTGAGTAGTAGGGGCAGGCCACTGCTCAATGCTCTTTATTTTACTTGGATCAGTACTCACTCCTGCTGCAAAGATGAAATGCCCCAAATACTCAATAACAGTTGCTCCAAAGGTGCATTTTGACGGCTTAAGGAAGAGCTGGTGTTGTCGCAAGATGGAGAAAACCGTACTCAAATGTTCAAGATGAGTATCCCAAGATGGACTGTAGACCAGTATATCATCAAAGAAGACAAGGAGGTACTTCCTCGCAATAGACTGGAAAACATGATTCATCAGGCTTTGAAATGTAGAGGGAGCATTTGTCAGCCCAAAAGGCATAACAAGGTATTCATAATGCCCTGAATGTGTTTTGAAGGCTGTCTTGTACACATCTTGAGGAGTCATCCTTAGCTGATTAAAGCCGGCCCTGAGATCCAACTTTGAGAAGTATTTGGACCCGCCAAGCTCATCTAGGAGATCCTCTAACAATGGAATAGGATACTTATCCTTCACAGTTTGCTTGTTGAGCCCCCGGTAGTCCACACAGAGGCGCCACGTACCATCTTTCTTTTTTACCAAAACCACTGGAGATGCATACGGGCTGGTACTGTATTGGATAATGCCCTGATTCAACATCTCCTTTACCATGTTATCAATCACATCCTTCTGCAGTGATGAGTACCTATACGGCCTCTGGTTTACGGGGTTTGCTCCCACTTCCAGTGGGATAGTGTGATCAAAACCTTGTCGGAAAGGTGGCAATGCAGTTGGTTCTTCAAATAAGTCACTGTAAGAGATGAGCAGAGGTTGAAGTGATGCCTCTCCTAGAGATTCAGTGCCACTGGCAGAGATATGAGAGAACAACGCTTCCGGAGAAAGAGTTGTTTCTGCGCTATTCTCATCTATCTCCCTGATTTGTATCATAGCTATTTGGGGTTCTTGCAGCAGCAACCTATTCAGACTTCCTCCTTTGATGACCTTAATACCAGATTTGGTGACCCCTCGTAGCGTATGTCTGATGCCTTGAAAGGTAAATTCCATTCGCAGATTGAGAAAATCCCATAAAATGGGTCCCAAAGTAGACAACCACTGTACCCCAAGTACAAGATCACAACAATCCAGAGGTAGAGTGCGTATCTCGGTGGTGAAGACATACCTCTGAACTCCCCATGTGAAGTTAGAACACTTGAATCCAGTGAGAAAATGATTACCGTTAGCAGCAGCTACGGACATGGGTCTGATGGGCTCCAATGGGCAATTGAGTTCCTTCGCAACAGCCAAATCCAGGAAATTATGGGTACTTCCCGGATCAACAAGTATGTGAATCTTTCTCTTACCGTAAGTTCTCACTACGCGTATACAGTTGAATGTGGTGGATCCACTTAAAGCATTAACAGATATCGTAGGTGATCTCTCTATGGATTCTTCACTGACCTCTTCAACTCTCATCTCTACTTATTCTTCATCATCATCAGTGAGTTCCTCATCGTCACACTCCATCACGAATATCCTTGCCCTCTTGTGTTTTAAATGGTGTCTTGGAGTATATGGCTCCTCGCAAAACATACATAGACCTTTGTTCCGCCTGTCCTGCATCTCTTCGTAAGTATATTTCCTGGTGGTATGCTCTGGAGAAGACTTAGCTGGTGATTGCTG
>PKML01026252.1:57890-71994 GCA_002933935.1 Eutrema yunnanense | reverse complement strand
GGAGGTATCAATATCCCCAATACGATGTAGTAAGGATGTTATCAATCCATAATCGGGATTATTCTAAACACTAAGAATGCAAGGTTCATAAGTAATTTAAGCTAAACAAGATAATTGGTGATTAAGTATTCAAGTTCAAATTAAACGAAGCAATAACTAAATGATTTGTAATCCAAATAACAAAAGCGGAACTAGAGATGAGGTTAATGATATAAGGTGATCCAAGTCCAATTAGTGGTGTTCATTTACTCAAGAAGCTAATTCCTAGGCAATAGATCTCTAATCTAGATTAGTTCTCTTTCAAGCAACTAATCACTATGTTAATTATCAAGTCCATTAGCAAATCATCATTTGTGGATTAACAACTAGCAAGCATTAAGAATCATAACAAGATCAACCAAAGATATGCCCTAAATAACTAATATCTTAGGTTAGGAACATAAATCCTTGTCTAGTTGGTCTTGGCATTTCATCAAACACTTGGTGTTCATGAAATGCCTTGTGATCTAGATCTACTCTTTCAAGCTAGATCTAGCATTGGGGACTCTAGACAATAAGGAATATAAGATTATCTAACCCTAAACACCACTAATCAAACCCTAGATCACCCTAATCTACCTTATCCCAAGGTCCTTAAGACTACTCACTAATCATCATGGGTTTAACAAATCCAAGAAAAGAAGTGTTAAAACTCATGATCAAGATGATTGGATGATTAGAAAGTAGAAGATAGATGGATTCAATCAAGAAAACAATACTCAAATTGCATAAGTCAAAAGGATCAATCTCTTACAAATCACTCTTAGAGAGGATTTTTGCTTAAGAAAAGACTTAGCCCCTCCAAATTAGGTTTTTGGGCTTAAATAGTGAATAGTGACGAACCGGGTCGACCTGGTTTAAATGGATAAAGAGTTCTGGTTTTGCCAATACCGAGGTCACTGCTCGGTGTAACACCTCGGTATTGAGCATTGGTTAGTGCACCGACGAGGAGCACCGAGCAGTGGCGTCGGTATTGAGGAGATGTTGTATGGTGATCTTTAGTGGATACCGAGGTCACTCCTCGGTATCGTTGCTCGGTATTAAGGACTTTTTCCCCCGGGTTTCTTCCTGTGGCAGCACCAATCAGTTGCACCGAGCAGTGATGTCGGTACAATCCCCTGAAGCTTCAATACCGACGTCACTCCTCGGTGTTATACGTCGGTATTGTGGCTGTTTTCCCCCGTCGAGCTATACCGATCAGTTGCACCGAGCAATGACCTCGGTGCAACTCCTCTGCTTTCGATACCGAGCACCAGTATCGACCAGTGACGTCGGTACGGTTTCCGTCTCCTCTCCTCGGGTCTCGAATCTCCTCTTTAGCACCTGAAATGCGATCAAAAACATGCAAGGACTCTCTAGGACTAAATGTGGACACACTAGACTCCTAAAATGACTAAAATGCTAAAGAGATATCATGAACTACATGTAAATGACTCGAAACCTAAATGAAACGGATGCTAGAATGATGCAAAATATGATGATATCAATTCCCCCAAACTTACTTCTTTGCTTGTCCTCAAGCAAAAGCATCACTAAAAGAGTTGAAGTCCAAGTGCAAACTCTAAAGTATGATCAAACATGTCTACTCAAAAGGGGTTAGCCATGCTCATCCTTACATGAACCAAGCTCAAATCTCAACCTACACAAGCCTTCAAATCATCCAATCCTTTAACATTTATTAGACTTTTTCCAAGTGAATCATGCTTATGCAAGGCAAGTGAATGCATTTGGCTAGGGTAGAGGTTTCGAGATAAAGGTGATCTCGATACAAGTGACGGTTTCCGAGCGAGGGTTTCTCTCAAAAGGAATCAACTAATGCAAAATGCTAAGAGTAAAGCCCAATAGATGCATACAAGGTTGACTTCCATCTACCCAAATGTCCCATATCGAACTTGACCCCTAATCTCTAAACCCCAATGAAGATCCTCCTAAGCTACCCTTTTTGCAAGGCATTTTGCCTTCACTACTCATATCATCTCACTTTCCTTCTCTTCTTAAACACTTAGGGGATTTCCTTCTTCACCAAACGGTTTGGCCTTCAACATTTTTCTTTACTTAGCTCTTCTTTATTTTCTCTAGTCTCTCTTGTTTCTTTTCTTTGCTTAAGCTTTTTTGGCTTTCCTTCTTTCTTTTGAAGACTAGAGACTATTTTCTTTTCTTTTTCACTTAGAGCCTTTTCCATAAATGACTATAGCCAACCATTTCAAGCTTTTTGCTTATCCCCTATTCTTCTTCATCCCTTTTTCTCGTGCCCGAAATCTCCTTTCTCTCCCTTGTCCCAAGTTCCCAACTTATCTAGCCTTATCCTATGTCTAGCTCATTGATGCCGAGCTAGTTCTACATGGAAGTTTTTCCTTGTCGTTCTAAACTCAACACTTTTTGCCTAGTTGATTCGAAAATAGGCCTCACAATCACTCACAAGTAGTATTTCGCTTGAAAAGAGGTTGGGTTAAAGGAGTGGTTAACCGTTCCAATGATGAGAATCGGCTATTCGGGCTAACAAGAGAGTGGCAAAGCGGATAAGATAGCCCAAATATGTATGTGGTAACCATGCATTCACTATGCAATACACAAACATGATAATTACAATGTCGAATTATGGTTATCACTTAAGTAGGAATGGACTCAAATCAACTTGATTTGGCTAAGAACTAAGTAATGAGACATGAAATCCAAACATTGTTCGACCTTAATTTTGCACACGAGATCTAGAGCATAGGACTTAAACTCTTTAAAGCAATACTTCGCAAAGAGGAATCATTCTAGCTCCTAATGCGCATACAATGCATTATCTACGTGATATGCATTCTAGACTCAATCCTACATGAAGTGCAAATGCATCCTAAATGACTTCTTTTTGTCTTTTTATTTTCAAATTTGTTTGGTTTTTCTATACCTTAGATGTATGCATGAGACTCAAGATGAAAATATAAAATAAGACAAAGCAAATGTTATTAGATACCGGTCCCTCCCCCAAACTTAAATCACACCGTCTCGATGTTAAATAAACCTAAGGAAAGGACCAAAAACAAGAGATAGCTATACAATGCAAGACTTAAAAGAAAATATATACAAGAGTTTTGGATTCGTACCTAGAAGCTTGGAGATGGGGATGTAGACCCCATTGAGTAGGATGGATTACTTGAGACGGGAGACGGAGACCGTATCGCTCTCCTCTTTGTTGCCCTTTCCGGTCGGGCCGTGGGACGGCTAGAGCCAATGGCTAGCTCCCAATCATCTCCTCGAGGTGCGAGGTTAGTATCCATGACGACATCTCCTCCTTCACCGGCCCTTGATGAGCTCGTTCCACAACCTCCATCTTTTAGCTCATTGATGGTTCGACCCATGGCTTTCACCGTCTTCTTCAAACACTTGATCGTTTTGACCATCTTCTTTATGTTTTTGTTTTGCCACTTGCACATTCGTTGGAGGAGACGAGTTTGGTGGTGAGCGTGTCTTGTGGCTTCGTGTTTCATGCTCATGAACTTCCTTAGCCCCATATTCTCAAAGAGAGCCCACACTTCGTCGCTTATACCCATCCTCTCCATTTTCTCCGTATCGATAAATTTGCCCTGCTCGAATTTCATTAGGCAAAATTTGTCGAAATAATCTTGCTCACTTGGCTTTGCCCGTCCCGGCATGGGGACATCTCCACTTGGGTTCTCTCTCTCGACCTCTTCTTCGACTTTCTTCCCCTTTCCCTTTGCCGTGGTCGTGGCTTTTGAAGTTGTAGTCGCGGTTTTAGCTTTTGCCTTGACACTAGCTTTGGCAATCCCTTTTCCCTTTTCCGCGGCAATAGCTTGGGCAATTCCTTTCCCTTTCCCAACTGTTGAAACCTTGGTCCGTGCCCGTGTCGATGGAGAGCCCTTTTCCGACATTGTACCTACAAATATGCTTGAGACTATTCATGAGCATAGGTACAATTTCTTATCAAATCAACAAGGGGTCACCAAAAGATGATCTAAGAGCAATGAACGAAGGTCATAATTCGCACCTAACAAACAAATTATCCCAATTCACAATCCCTAATTCTCAAAATCATAATTTCTCAAATACCCAATTTCTCAAAATCTTGCATATGAATCATCAAGTTTAAGCATAGATAAACCATCCCCAAGGTATTTGCATAAATGAACGACAATATCAAACCATATTCAAGCAATGTTTATTCAAGAACAAAATCATGGTTTTCAAAAATTTAATTCAATAATACCTCGGGGAATTTGGATTAGATGCTTGAAATGATGATAAATCCAAAAAGAGCAGTGAAAATCGAGATTATGGGGCTTTGAATCACAAAATTTGGTTGAGAAAAGAGGGAGATTGAGAATTTTCTCTCTTGAAATCGCGAAAGAGAAGGTAAAAAAAATGGGTCTGGTCGCGTGGAAGAGGAAGAAGAAAGAGACTTACCTGGGTCGGATCGGATCTTACCTGGATCGGGTCCAAATTTTTTAAACTTTTCGGCGAACATCGATGTCACTCCTCGGTGTCACACCTCGGTATTGGTCAATACCGAGGTCACTCATCGGTATCACTCGTCGGTGTTAAGGAGGTTTTCCTCCTGTTTCCGTACCGGGCTGTGGTACCGACCTGTGACGTCGGTATTGGTCCCTCGTTTTACACGGCATACCGAGATCACTCCTCGGTATCACCCGTCGGTATTAGCCTACCGAGGTCACTCCTCGGTACCACTCGTCGGAGTTAAGGAAATTTTCCTCCTGTTTCCATACCGAGCTGTGGTACCGACCTGTGACGTCGGTATTGTTCTGGGTAAGTCCATACCTAGGTCACTCCTCGGTGTCACTCCTCGGTGTCACTGCTCGGTATTCTCCTTTTTGTCTTTGAACCCCTATGCATACTCAACAAAAACATCAAAAAGATCTAGCAAAAATAGAAAAATTTTGAAAAAGATAAACAAAAAGAAAATATGTACAATGATAAGCTTGGGGTGCCTCCCAAGAGCACTTTGTTTAACGTCACTAAGTTCGACGTTTGTTACCGTTCTCAAGCTAGAGGGACATCATCGAGGGGGATCGATCCTCCTTTCTCGACGATTTGATCTGCCCGGTAGGGTTTGAGTCTTTGGCCGTTTGTAATGAAATCTTGGCCTTCTTTGTTAACAAGCACAACGGCCCCATACGGCCTTACTTCCTTAACCTCAAACGGACCCGACCACCTTGACTTGAGCTTCCCGGGAAAGAGCTTCCACCGGGAATTGAATACCAACACTAGGTCCCCAACCTTGAAGTCCTTGTGCACAATCCTCTTGTCGTAGAATGCTTTGGTCCTCTCCTTGTAGATTCTTGAGCTCTCATAGGCATCGAGCCTAGTCTCCTCTAACTCGTGAAGTTGGATCAACCGCCTCTCTTGTGCGGTCTTGATGNTGCAGCAACTGCTTTAGTACTATTTAGGGTATTAAATTGAGCATATCAATTTTGGCGCCGTTGCCGGGGACTCAATTCGCCATTAGATTTTAGCTAAGAAATTCGTCTAAATCGCCCGTGTATCGATCGATACCCTTGAGTATCGATCGATACCCGTCGTAAATTTCAGTTACTTACGCTCTTTACTTTTGGATTTCAGGTGCATGCCAAATCGAGAAACCAGAAGCAAAAAGAGCAATCCGCTAGTTGATCTATCACTGGAACAGCTAGCACACGTGGAACGAACAAACAGGAAAGCAAAGAAATCAGCTAAGATGAACAACAATCAAGTGGGATTAGTTCGTGATGCAGCTGGTGCTTACAGAGACCAAGAGGGTCGGTTGTGCAATGAGCAAGGACAACGTCTGGATGGAGAGGGAATCGTCATACACCCTGCTCCTGTTGTCGCTGAGAATGCCGCTGGGAACGCAGGGAATGTTGTGGTTAATCGTGGAAGAACGATTGGTGAGTACAACAGGCCAGAGCAGTTTTTCGCTAATCGGTCAGCGATTCGTCCTCATGCGTATGAGAGGAATGACTTTGAGCTGAAACCTGCTTACTACACTATAGTAGGACAGCATCTCTTTCATGGTCTTCCTCATGAACATCCAATGGACCATGTAGAGAAGTTCTAGGACTTGGTCACTAGCATCAAGAGCAATGGAGTGTCCTACGACTACCTCTTCTGCAAGCTCTTCCCCTACTCTCTAGGTGGAGATGCTACTTACTGGCTGAGGCAGCTACCTGCTGGATCGCTGACTAATTGGGAGGATACTAAGAGAGCCTTCCTGATTAACTTCTACGATGATGGACGATCTGAAGATCTGAGGAATAAGATCTCCACTTTTTCTCAAGGACCTGCTGAGGCGTTCAAGGCTGCTTGGACAAGATTCAGATCGTACCAGAGAGATTGTCCACATCATGGATACTCTGATGTGCAGCTGTTGGGTATCTTCTTCAGAGGAGTAGATTGGAGATATCAAATGGGTCTGGACGCTTCCAGCAATGGTAATTTCAACACCAGATATCCTAAAGATGTTATTGTGTTGATTGAGAACTTTGCCTCTAGTAGTAGCACCAAGAGCGCAGATTTCGAGCGTAAGAGGCTGGCTGGTAATCAGGATGGGTCGCAGATCGCTGAAGTTAAGGCTCAGCTGGATTCGATGCACAACCTTCTGCTGGGAAAGACAACGAAGGCCGTTCATTTTGCTGAAGAAGTTGAGGTATTCAATGAGAATGAATCAGAAGATGTCAACTACATTGGTGGTTCTGGCTTTCAGGGACAGAGGAACCAATTAACCAACAATCGGAGCTTCAACAACAACTTCCAGCAAGGAGGATTCAACCAGAAGCCAGCCCAAAACAGCGGCTACACCAGGAACTACTGAAGTTCTTCTTACGAACATGTACCTGCTAAAACATTAGAGAACAAGATTGAGGCCATGCTTGAAACACTTGTTCAAGAACAGCAGCAGATCACAGTGACCTTCAATGGTAAGATGGACGCCATGTACAAAGATCTGAGTGTAAGGATCGATGCTCTCGGTATTGGTCAGAAGTAGCTGGAAACTCAGGTATCTCAGACTTCAGAAGGTTCGAGAAGACAAGAAGGTTTTCTTCCAGGAAAAGAAGAGAACCCAAGGGCACACATCAATGCCATTACATTGAGAAGTGGTAAGGAGGTCACTTCAGGAGCAAGAGTATACCAAACTGCTGAAAATTTCGAATGGTCTGACGATGAAGACACTGAAATCGCCAAGGCATCGATCGACACTACTCATCATCGATCGACACCGATCGCGATTCTCAGACGAGAAAACTCAAAATCCCGTGTATCGATCGATACCCCCCTGTATCGATCGATACCGAACCTGAAGACGATGCCGAACTTGAGGTTACGAAGGAGAAGGAGAAGGAGAAGGCTAAAGCACTACTAGAGAGAGTCTACATCCCGAGGATACCTTATCCCAGAGCTCTTGGGAAGACTAAGAAGGAGGTAGAAGACGCTAAATGCAAGGAAATTTTGGACAAGCTGGTTGTTGAACTTCCCTTCATCGATGCTATCAAGACTTCTGCAGCCTTCAGAATATATGTCAAGAAGATGGTGTCCAGCAATGTGAACCTTGAAGACGGTTGTCTGATGATCACTCATGAGTGCAGTGCAATCCTAAACAACATGATCCCAACGAAACTTCCAGATCCAGGGAGGGAGCTTTGTCTTGGATTGCACAATCGCTACTGACAGGTTTGAGCGTTCTCTTTGTGACCTTGGCTCAAGTGTCAACCTCATGCCATACTCGGTTGCTAAGAGAATGGGAATGACAGACTTCACTTCTACGAGAATCTCACTGATACTCGCTGATCGTTCAGTCAGACTCCCAGAAGGATTGCTCGAGGATGTTCTGATTATGATTGGGAATTGCTTAATCCCAACTGATTTCATTGTCTTGGAGTATGATTAGGAACCCAGAGATCCTCTCATCTTGGGAAGGCCATTCCTAGCAACAGCTGGTGCTCTGATTGATTGCAGGAATGGGAAGATAAGTCTTAACATTGGTGAGTTGGTCATGACTTTTAACATGGAGAAGATGATGAAGAGACCAACCATCGATGGACAGATTTTCTTCGTTGACACCTTCTGTGATATTGCTGAGGAGTACTTCCTGGAGATGCATCCTGAGGACCCATTGGAGAGGGCATTGGTCTGTTCGGCTGAGTCATAGGTTAAGCCAAACGATGCTGCTGCTGAATACGGAAAGATACTCGATTCAGCACGACCAGTATCGATCGATACCCTGCGGCCAGAAAGAAGTTTGGCCGAGAGAACTATGCAAGCTGCTGGGCTTGGAGATTGGAGCGAGGAGAACGCTCCTAAAGTGGAACTCAAGCCACTTCCTGCGAATTTAAGGTATGGTTTTCTTGGTCCTAATTCCACGTTCCCAGTAATCCTTAGTGTTTCTTTGAACAACGCAGAGGTTACCTTACTGCTAAGCAAGCTGCGCAAGTATCGCAAAGCTCTTGGCTACTCTCTTGATGACATTTTAGGTATATCACCAGATCTGTGCATGCATAGGATTCATCTTGAGGACGAGTCAAAGGCTTCAATTGAGCATCAAAGGAGGCTGAATCCGAACCTGAAGGAGGTGGTTAAGAAAGAGGTCATGAAACTCTTAGATGCATGAGTTATCTATGCCATCTCAGATAGCTCTTGGGTCAGTCCAGTGCACGTTGTTCCTAAGAAAGGAGGGATAACAGTGGTGAAGAATGAGAAGGATGAGATGATTCCTACAAGGACTATCACTGGACATCGAATGTGCATTGATTACAGGAAGCTGAATGCAGCCACACGGAAATATCACTTCCCATTGCCATTTATTGACCAGATGTTGGAGAGGTTGGCTAGTCATCCCTACTACTGCTTCCTTGATGGATATTCAGGTTTCTTCCAGATTCCTATCCATCCAGATGACCAAGGGAAGACCACTTTCACCTGTCCCTATGGCACATTCGCATACAGGAGAATGCCATTTGGGTTGTGTAACGCTCCAGCCACTTTTCAGAGGTGTATGATGTCTATCTTCACAGACATGATTGAGGATTTCATGGAGGTGTTCATGGATGATTTTTCAGTATATGGATCATCATTCAAGGACTGTCTGGCCAACTTGTGTAAGGTACTCCAGAGATGTGAAGAGAAACACTTGGTCCTTAATTGGGAAAAGTGTCATTTTATGGTTCAGGATGTCATTGTACTTGGGCACAAAGTCTCTGAAGCTGGAATCGAAGTTGACAAAGCCAAGATTCAGGTCATGACAAGTCTCCAACCACCGACTTCTGTGAAGGATATTCGGAGCTTCCTTGGTCATGCTGGGTTTTACAGGAGGTTCATCAAGGATTTCTCCAAGATAGCACGCCCACTCACAGCTTTACTTTGCAAGGAGATCAAATTCGATTTCACACCTGATTGTCTTGCAGCCTTTGAGGAAATCAAAAAGGCTTTGGTGAGTGCTCCTATTGTGCAACCTCCTGATTGGACTCTGCCTTTTGAGATCATGTGCGATGCTAGCGACTTTGATGTTGGGTCAGTTCTGGGTCAGAGGAAGGATAGGAAGCTGCACGTCATCTACTATGCCAGCAGGACTTTGGATGATGCTCAAAGGAATTACAGCACCACAGAGAAGGAACTACTTGCAGTTGTCTTCTCTTTTGAGAAATTCCGATCCTACTTGATTGGGAGCAAGGAGGTTGTTCATACTGATCAAGTGGCCAGGTCTGATCGTCTTCACTAGGTAACATGTTATTTACCCCTCTTTTCCCTTTTCAGGTTTGTTTTAAGAGATCGTTTTTGGCGTGAAGTGCAAGTCAAGTTGTTCAATAGGGCTTTCCAGGAATAGGGTGTATCAATTTGGTATCAGAGCCTAGGTCAAGGCCACTCCGGTTCTGACCCGGAGGGTCAGTGGTTTTCGCTCTTTGTATTAGTTGGGTATAAGGATTAGATGGATTCTATTCTATGTTATTTCCTATTTTTATTAGGTGCAAAGTTGGATCAACAATCGCTTCGCGATGGAGTCTTCAAGTGAAGTTCATGGTACCATAATTATGTCTAAGCATGTTGATGCAAGAAGGGGAGCCCTAGAGAGTAAAGTAAAGGGTAATTGCCAACTATTTTAGAAATGCGAGGTTGTGGACGTTGGGATGTCACGATCAAACCTCAAGAAGAAGGATCCTCCAAAGTCTGGTCAGAAATCAAGGGAGGCGGGGGGAGAAGCAACCTCGAATTCGAGGACGAATTCATTTCAAGTAGGGGAGTTTGTAGCATCCCAAGAAAAGGGTTTTGCCCAATTTCTTTTTTTTTTACATTTTTTTCTCAAGAGGCTAAAATTCCTAAAGCTTATTTCTACTTTCCAGCCCAGTGTACTAAACCCAACATAAAACTCCTAACCCCAAAACCAAGCCCAATCTTGCCATTATTCCCTAAAACCTTAAACCCTTGCATATTCTCATTTCCTATATTAGGAGCTTGTAGAGAAGAAGTTAGACAGAGAGTTTCATCACCGGCGAAGACTTGCCGAAGTCCAGCCACCGTCCAAAACCATCGGAGAGAGCCAGATCCGCCAGAGGAGAGAGAAGGAGGAGGAAAGGTTGTTCGCGACCAGCCACCTTGCGACGCAATTTCTTGGCGAACCGGAGCGAACCAGGAGGCGATCTTGGTGCTGTTAGAAAATCTCGAATCCACCTAGTCAGAGTCGTTTTGCGATCCAAATTTTGAGGTAAACTCCGCAAGTTAAGGATGTTTCTTTCTGGCCAAGAAAGTGTTCTTTCTTGAAAATGGAAAGTGCATTTATGGTGATCCGTTTATGGCAAATACATTTATGGTGATTCATATATGGAAATTGCATTTATGGTGATCCGTTTATGGCAAATACATTTATGGTGATCCATATATGGAAAGTGCATTTATAGGGATCCATATATGGAAAGTGCATTTATAGGGATCCATTTATGGAAAGTACAATTATGGAAACTTGTATTTTGGAAAGTCTCTATTTTTGGAAAGTTATATTTTCGGAAGGTTCTATTTTCGGAAACCCGATCCTAAACCGTAATTTCAAACGCAAATTTCGGGACGCTCATTCCAACTATTTCTTCAGACGAATTGCAACTTCAATAGAAAAGCAAATGTGATGCGGGACTTGTGGATCTATAAGTTGTCTTAGGTATAGTTGTGTATATGTGTGATGAACCTAGAGTTAGATATTGATTGATAATTAAAACGAACATGAATGATTGGATGAGAACGGATGTATGTATTGTTGATAGGTGTTAGTCTAGGCGCGTTAGAGCGCATGATTGAACTTGACCAATGAACATTGCGGACCATGAACTGATTGTTTACTGCTCTTCACGAAGGACGTTTCGAGAAGTAAGACCATCGCTTGACTACCAACATATGAAGTGTTGTCAGTACAGGGGCCGACGAGCATGTGATATTGCGGCAGGCAAGTCACCAAATTTAAAGTGTAACGTTCTCTGGAGTGGGAACTTGTGTGCTAGGTTTCTATGTGATTGTGCATTTATGGGGAGTCATTTATGGAAAGTTCAATTATGGGAACATTTATTTTGGAAAGTTGTATTTTCAGAAGGTTCTATTTTCAGAAACCCGATCCTAAACCATAATTTCAAACGCATACTTCGGGACGCTCCTTCCAACTCTTTCTTAAGACAAATTGCAACTTCAATAGAAAAGGAAATGTGAGGCGCGACTTGTGGATCTATAAGTTCTCTTAGGTATAGTTGTGTATGTCTGTGCTGAACCTATAGTTAGAGATTGATTGATAATTAAAACGAACATGAATGATTGAATGAGAACGAATGTATGTATTGTTGATTGATGTTAGTCTAGGCGCGTTAGAGCGCATGAATGATCCCGATCCATGGACATTACGGACAATGAACGGATTGCTTGATGGTCTTCACGAAGGACGTTTCACGAAGTAAGAACATGACTGGACTACACATAGAGGAAGTGTGGCAAGTACAAGGGCCGACGAGCATGTGAGATTGTGGCTGACAAGTCACCAAATTTAAAGTGTAACGTTCTCGTGAGTAGGAACTTGTGTGCTAGGTTTCTATGTACTTGTGAAAGCTTCATGATTGTTGTTTGTCTAATATTAGGTTAACTAGACATATATGTGGTTATGTTTAATACTGCGTATATATCAAGTGGGCAGATATGATCGTTTTCACTGGTTAACTTGTTACTCACTCCTCTTTTCCCTTTTCAGGTTTGTTTCAAGAGATCGTTTTTGGCGTGAAGTGCAAGTCAAGTTGTTCAGTAGGGTTTTCCATGAATTGGGTGTTTCAATTTGGTATCAGAGCCAAGGTCAAGGCCACTCCGGTTCTGACCCGGAGGGGCAGTGGTTTTCGCTATGTGTCTTAGTTTGGTATAAGAATTAGATGTATTCTAATCTAAGTTAGTTTCTAGTTCTATCAGGTGTCGAGTTGGATCAACAATCGCTTCGCGACAGAGTCTTCAAGTAAAGTTCATGAGACAATAATTATGTCTAAGCACGTTGATGCAAGAAGGAGAGCCTTATAGAGTAAAGTAAAGGGTAATAGCCAACTATTTAAGCACTGCGAGGTTGTGGATGTTAGGATGTTAGGATGTCACGATCAAAAATCAAGAAAAAGGATGCTCCAAAGTCTGATCGGAAATCAAGTGGGGGAGAAGCAACCCCAAATTCGATGACGAACTCATTTAAAGTAGGGGAGTTCGTAACATCTCAAGAAAAGGGTTTTGGCCCAATTTCTTTTTTCTTTTTTTCTAAAGCGGCTCAAATTTCTAAAGCTTATTTCTACTTTCCATCCCACTGTACTAAACCCATCAGAAAAGTTATAACCCCAAAACCAAGCCCAATCTTGTCATTATTCCCTAAAACCTTAAACCTAGACATATTCTCTCCCCTTATATAGGGAGCTCGTGGAGAAGAAGTGAGACAGAGAGTTTCATCACCGGTAAAGACCTACCGAAGTCCAGCCACCGTCCAGAACCACCGGAGAGAGCCATATCCGCCAGACGAGAGAGAAGGAGAAGGAAAGGACGTTAGCGACCAGCCACCTTGCGACGTAATTTTCTACCGAACCAAAGCAAACCAGGAGACGATCTTGGTACCGTTGGAAAGATCTCGAATCCACCTTGTCAAAGCAGTTTTCCGATCCAAATTTGGAGGTAAACTCCGAAAGTTACGGATGTTTCTTCCTGGACAAGAAAGTCTTCCTTCTTGAAAAGGGAAAGTGCATTTATGGTGATCTGTTTATGGCAATTACATTTATGGTGATCCATATATGTACTTGTGAAAGAGGAACTGTGGCCAGTACAGGGGCCGACGAGCATGTGAGATTGTGGCTGACGAGTCACCAGATTTAAAGTGTAACGTTCTCGTTAGTGGGAACTTGTGTGCTAGGTTTCTATGTACTTGTGAAAGCTTGATGATTGTTGCTTGTCTAATCTTAGGTTAAGTAGACATATATGTAGTTATGTTTAATATTGCGTATAGATCAAGTGGGCAGGTATGATTGTCTTTACTAGGTAACTTGTTACTCACCCCTCTTTTCCCTTTTCAGGTTTGTTTTAAGAGATCGTTTTTGGCGTGAAGTGCAAGTCAAGTTGTTCAGTAGGGTTTTCCAAGAATAGGGTGTATCAATTTGGTATCAGAGCCTAGGTCAAGGCCACTTCGGTTCTGACCCGGAGGGTCAGTGGTTTTCGCTCTGTGTCTTAGTTGGGTATAAGGATTATATGGATTCTAATCTAAGTTATTTCCTAGTTCTATCAGGTGCAGAGTTGGATCAACAATCGCTTTGCGACGCTGACTTCAAGTCACACTACTAAAATTTAGGCGCATAGCTAGGGAATGGCCACGGCCAATCCGTAGCTAAAATAAATTAGCCACAGAAAATCCACGGAAATGCTATGAATTGTGAAACAAAATATCTTTAGCTATTTTGTGGTTATCCGTAGCTAATTGGCCACGGAATAACCAGAGATTTTATGTGGCTAACTTAGCCATAGAATAAGCGAGGGATAGTATGTTGTTGTTCAGCTACGAAATAAGTTTCTAATCATTTTGTGGCTATTTTTAGCT
>PKML01026252.1:29833-50360 GCA_002933935.1 Eutrema yunnanense | reverse complement strand
AAATTTTGGACAAGCTGGTTGTTGAACTTCCCTTCATCGATGCTATCAAGACTTCTGCAGCCTTCAGAAGATAGTGTCCAGCAATGTGAACCTTGAAGACGGTTGTCTGATGATCACTCATGAGTACAGTGCAATCCTAAACAACAGGATCCCAACGAAACTTCCAGATCCAGGGAGGGAGCTTTGTTTTGGATTGCACAATCGCTACTGACAGGTTTGAGCGTTCTCTTTGTGACCTTGGCTCAAGTGTCAACCTCATGCCATACTCGGTTGCTAAGAGAATGGGAATGACAGACTTCACTTCTACGAGAATCTCACTGATACTCGTTGATCGTTCAGTCAGACTCCCAGAAGGATTGCTCGAGGATGTTCCGATTATGATTGGGAATTGCTTAATCCCAACTAATTTCATTGTCTTGGAGTATGATTCGGAACCCAGAGATCCTCTCATCTTTGGAAGGCCATTCCTAGCAACAGCTGGTGCTCTGATTGATTGCCGGAATGGGAAGATAAGTCTTAACATTGGTGAGTTGGTCATGACTTTTAACATGGAGAAGATGATGAAGAGACCAACCATCGATGGACAGACTTTCTTCGTTGACACCTTCTGTGATATTGCTGAGGAGTACTTCCTGGAGATGCATCCTGAGGACCCATTGGAGAGGGCATTGGTCTGTTCGGCTGAGTCAGAGGTTAAGCCAAACGATGTTGCTGCTGAATACGGAAAGATACTCGATTCAGCATGACCAGTATCGATCGATACCCACCTGGTATCGATCGATACCCTGCGGCCAGAAAGAAGTTTGGCCGAGAGAACTATGCAAGCTGCTGGGCTTGGAGATTGGAGCGAGGAGAACGCTCCTAAAGTGGAACTCAAGCCACTTCCTGTGAATTTAAGGTATGGTTTTCTTGGTCCTAATTCCACGTTCCCAGTAATCCTTAGTGTTTCTTTGAACAACGCAGAGGTTACCTTACTGCTAAGCAAGCTGCGCAAGTATCGCAAAGCTCTTGGCTACTCTCTTGATGACATTTCAGGTATATCACCAGATCTGTGCATGCATAGGATTCATCTTGAGGACGAGTCAAAGGCTTCAATTGAGCATCAAAGGAGGCTGAATCCGAACCTGAAGGAGGTGGTTAAGAAAGAGGTCATGAAACTCTTAGATGCATGAGTTATCTATGCATGAGGTGGTTAAGAAAGAGGTCATGACCAAGAGAAGACTACTTTCACATGTCCCTATGGCACATTCGCATACAGGAGAATGCCATTTGGATTGTGTAACGCTCCAGCCACTTTTTAGAGGTGTATGATGTCTATCTTCACAGACATGATTGAGGATTTCATAGAGGTGTTCATGGACGATTTTTCAGTATATGGATCATCATTCAAGGACTGTCTGGCCAACTTGTGTAAGGTACTCCAGAGATGTGAAGAGAAACACTTGGTCCTTAATTGGGAAAAGTGTCATTTTATGGTTCAGGATGGCATTGTACTTGGGCACAAAGTCTCTGAAGCTGGAATCGAAGTTGACAAAGCCAAGATTCAGGTCATGACAAGTCTCCAACCACCGACTTCTGTGAAGGATATTCGGAGCTTCCTTGGTCATGCTGGGTTTTACATGAGGTTCATCAAGGATTTCTCCAAGATAGCACGCCCACGCACAGCTTTACTTTGCAAGGAGATCAAATTCGATTTCTCACCTGATTGTCTTGCAGCCTTTGAGGAAATCAAAAAGGCTTTGGTGAGTGCTCCTATTGTGCAACCTCCTGATTGGACTCTGCCTTTTGAGATCATGTGCGATGCTAGCGACTTTGCTGTTGGGTCAGTTCTGGGTCAGAGGAAGGATAGGAAGCTGCACGTCATCTACTATGCCAGCAGGACTTTGGATGATGCTCAAAAGAATTACAGCACCACAGAGAAGGAACTACTTGCAGTTGTCTTCTATTTTGAGAAATTCCGATCCTACTTGATTGGGAGCAAGGTGCTTGTTCATACTGATCATGCTGCTCTCAAGTATCTGATGAATAACAAGGATCTCAAGCCTCGTCTTTGTTGTTGGGTTCTCTTGCTACAAGGATTCGACATCGAGGTTAAGGATAAGAGAGGCATAGAGAACGGGGTCGCTGACCATCTCTCGCGAATGCGGATCGATGCTGACGTCCCAATTGATGATCAACTACCTGAGGAAGCCATTTACTTCATTGAAACTTGTTTCCAGACGAATCTCGCACAGAACCAGCAATTTTCACGAGTTGCAGGTTTCGGTATCGATCGATACCCTACTGGTATCGGTCGATACCCTGGCGATCCCGAACCTGTCTGGATCGTTGATCATCCTGGTGTTTCTGAAAACCATCTCGTCGCTGCAGTCGATTCTGATAGTCCATGGTACGCTGATATTGCCAATTACCTCGCTGCAGATGCAGAGCCAAGACACCTAAAGAAGTATGACAAGAAGAAGTTCATGCGTGACATAAGGAGATTCTATTGGGATGAACCTTACCTGTACAAGCACTGTTCTGATGGTATCTACAGGAGATGCATTGCTGAATCAGAGGTTCTAGATGTCTTGTTTCACTGCCATGGATCTGATTATGCATGACATTTTGCAACTTTCAAGACAGTGTCCAAGGCTCTTCAAGCAGGCTTCTGGTGGCCTACCATGTTCAAGGATGCTCATGCTTTCGTTTCACAGTGTGATGCTTGTCAGAGGAGGGGGAAGATCAGTAAGAGACATGAGATGCCACAAAATTTCATCCTTGAGGTTGAAGTTTTCGATTCCTGGGGCATTGACTTTATGGGTCCCTTTCCTTCATCACAGAAGAAAAATTACATCCTGGTTGCTGTGGACTATGTGTCCAAATGGGTGGAAGCGATAGCTAGTGAGAAAAATGAATTTGCAGTGGTTCTTAAGCTGTTTAAGACCATCATTTTTCCTCGCTATGGAGTGCCTCGAATTGTGATAAGTGATGGTGGCTCTCACTTTATCAACAAGGTTTTCGAGAGGTTGTTGAAGAAATATGGTGTAAACCATCGTGTAGCTACTCCATATCACCCTCAGACAAGTGGGCAAGTCGAGGTCTCCAACAGGCAGATCAAGGAGATTTTGGAGAAGACAGTGAGTGCTTCTATGAAGGATTGGTCTACAAAGTTGGATGATGCGCTATGGGCATACAGGACTGCTTTCAAGACACCGCTGGGAACTACACATTTTCAAATGCTGTATGGGAAAGCATGTCATCTTCCTGTGGAGATTGAACACAAGGCTGCCCGGGCAACGAAGATGCTGAACTTCGACATCAAACCTGCTTCTGAGAGGAGATTAATTCAGCGGAACGAGCTGGATGAGATCAAGCACCACGCTTATGAGAACTCAAGGCTGTACAAGGAGAGAACCAATGCCTATCATGATAAGAAGATCATCTCCAGACACTTCGAACCAAACGACCAGGTACTTCTGTATAACTCTCGTTTGCAATTGTTTCCTGGTAAATTGCGTTCTCGTTGGTCAGGTCCCTTCACAGTCAAAGAGGTCAGGCCACATGGTGCTGTAGTGCTGCTCAATCGCAAGGGCGAAGAGTTCACTGTCAATGGACAAAGAGTGAAACATTATTGGGCGAAAGCCGAGATTCCAACAGGGCAGATAATGCCTTTGGATGATGCACCAACAGCCTGAATGGCGTTACAGTCAAGCTATTGACGTTAAACGAGCGCTTGGTGGGAGGCAACCCACTGGTGAGTCTGCCTTTGAGTCGTTTTTCTTTTTATTTTCGCTTGTTTTGTGTTTGTGTCAGGATAATCAACGAGCAACTCGAAATCGCCTTAGCATCGATCGATACCCAATCGGTATCGATCGACACCGATCGCGAAAATACGGTTCATCAAGTCGAGTTAAGCTTGGTATCGATCGATACCAGGCTGTGTGTCGATCGATACTTGACGTTCCAGCAAGGTAACTTATGGTTTCTCTTCGTTTATTCTATTCTTTTGTCTTCTTTTACCTACTCTAGGCTAGATAACACTGGGGACAGTGTTGTTCAAGTCTGGGGGAGGTGTCTGCTGACATTGTTTTCGTTTTTCTTAGAGTCAGTTGTTTTATCGAGTCAAAATTGTTTTTATTGAGTCAAAATTTGTTGGAGATTATGATCATGTGCTTGAACCTATTGATTTGATTTTGTTTTTGAGTGCACAGTGTTACAGGATCAGTTTTAGATCGACTAATGAAAAATCCAAAGACTGACCAGTTGACTAGAAAACATCCATGTCTCCAGCAGAGTTCTTCTGAAGCCTGAGCCAAATTTTTGCACTTCATCAATGTGGTTAGTGTTCATAGAGCTTGATTCATCATTCATATCTGATAAAGGAACCCATGTGTTTAGAGTAATAGTATATCTCTCCCCTGTTATAAGTTGATAGATAAGAGCATAAAAGATTGAAATGATTTTCTTCTGAGTAGAGGGTTAGGAAAATTTCCAGCGATCCCATTATTCTACTTAAGAGGAGATGATCACACAAAGGATTGGAAGCGAGGCTAGGATTTTCCTATGATGCCATTATTCGCCTGCATCCTTTGATACATTGAGAGGGAAGAACCGGGGATTTGGTGGCAAACACCATCAATACTCGCGTCTCATACCTTGATGAGTATATGCAAAGCTGAAAAGAAAAAAAAAAAAAAAAAAAGAGAACATAATAAGAAATAAGTCTGGGGGAGAGAAATTGATACAAAAAGTGTGAAAAATGGTGGTTCCTTTGTCATGATATTGTCTGGTAAAGAGTCTAGAAGGTTCTTGAATATTAGCTGCAGCGATGAAACTGGCAATGAGGGCTTTACTTGAACAATGCTGTGGGATAATGTGTGGAGTCTGGAAAAGCTGCGAATGTCTATGGAGAAGTACATGGTGGTTATATCAAAAGCTGATTTTGTAACATTTGGGTGCTTGGGAAAAGGGTCATTTCGATGGTTCATGAACAGGTGAGTCTCCGCGTTTTCAAATCTCTTTCTCTGTTTAGTCTTTTATTTGCTTGAGGGCAAGCAAAGGCTAAGTCTGGGGGAGTTGATATATCATGGTTTTTACCCTGTTTAGACCATGATATAAGTCCTTTTTATAGAGTTTTTATAGTATTTTGGAGTCTTTTAGAGTCTTTTACAGGTCTTAGCACGTTTGGAGCATTATTGGATTTACTGGAGCTTTTTGGAGCACTTTGGAGCAGAGCTAAAGATCGTGTTGCTGAGTACCTGATTTCACGTCGAGTATCGATCGATACCCCCTGGTATCGATCGACACCCATCGCAGCAAACACAACCCGCGAGTCTTTTCAAGACTGGAAGAATTACAAAAGTGCCCAGAAGGCTTTGATATTTACAAGAAGGCCCAAAACATGTATTAGCTATATAATTAGGTTTTTAGTCATCTGTTTAGGCTATGCTTTATTTTGTTCTGGTTTAAGAGAGATCTTGGTGAGAAGAGAGACAAGTCTGAATTTCCCCTCGTCCGAGATTCAGATCTCAAACATCTTGTTACTCTTTCTTATTATCTATTTGAGTATTTATTCAGTCATGTTTATTGATTCAATTACCATGTCTGAGTAGATCACCTGTTAGGTTTGGGGTTTTCTCATAGGGATTTCTTTGAATGCTAGGTTGATTATCTGTTAGGATTTATTATCTGAATTAGTTCTTCACCCTAGGTTGTTCTCAAAGCTAATTCTGGATTGATCACCTGGAACTTAGATCTTAGGATAATTGATTAGGCACGAGAGTGCGATTAATTACCTGATAGAACCTTAGGTGAGCAAATTGATTATTCGCAAAGAGATTTGGTTTAATTGATTTGTGAACATATCAAACATGTTATTAAAGCTGATTTATACTTTAGGATTCGTAAAGAGATTTGGAATTCCTAGGATTTAGATTTAGATAGTTTTCGCAACGAGAGTTGGTTAATTATATTTTAGTGATTTGAGTTCTAGAACAGCGCTAAATCTGAATCATGTTAGTTAATTAGGCTGCATTCATTGATTTCCTGAGAAATACCCTGAACCTATCTGCCTCCAACTGAATTTACAACACTTTTATTTGCATACTTGTTTTCAATTACAACTTTTGATTTAGCTTGTTTCGGATCTATACAATCTATTGTGTGATAACTGAGTTCTTGTGTTCGACCCCTGATTTACTGCAGCAACTGCTTTAGTACTATTTAGGGTATTAAATTGAGCATATCACATGACTTCCCATAAAGCAAGTTGAATGGTGTAGTCCCTATAGGTGTTTTAAAGGTGGTCCGGTATGCCCATAAAGCATCATCCAACTTGTTGGCCCAATCTTTCCTTGAACCCCCAACCGTCTTCTCAAGTATGGCTTTGATTTGCTGGTTTGACACTTCTACTTGGCCACTCGTTTGAGGATGATAAGGTGTTGCTACCTTATGCTTCACACCGTGCTTCTTTAGTAAGTTTTCAAACACCTTGTTGATGAAATGGCTGCCCCCATCACTAATGACCACTCTTGGAACTCCGAACCTTGGGAAGATTACGGACTTGAACAGTTTTAGAACGACCTTGGCATCGTTAGTCGGGCTTGCAATGGCTTCCACCCATTTGGAGACGTAATCGACCGCCACTAATATGTATTGGTTACCATATGATGACGGGAAAGGTCCCATAAAGTCGATGCCCCACACGTCAAACATCTCCACCACAAGGATTGGGTTTTGGGGCATCTCATCTCTTCTCCCAATATTCCCTTTCCTTTGGCATGCATCACACGTGGAAACAAAAGTGTGTGCATCCTTGAATAACGATAGCCACCAAAAACCAGATTGCAAGACCTTTGTAGCGGTTTTGTAGGATGCGTGATGCCCGCCATAGCTCGACCCGTGATAATGGAGTAGGATCCCTTGCACTTCTTCTTCCGCTACGCACTTTCTATACAACCCATCCGAGCACAACTTGTACAAGTAGGGCTCATCCCAATAGTATCTAGTAACGTCGTGGAAGAACTTCTTCTTCTTATACCCATCCAAAGGCGGTTCCTTCCCACAAACTAGGTAGTTGACTAGATCCGCAAACCATGGGAGCTTTTCATCTAGTAGACCGCTAGCATCCTCCATACCATTCACGGCTTCAACCGCCCTTCTCAATACCTTCACAACCATGAGACTTTCTTCGGGAAGCTTGTCTTCAATGGGGACGAGGTCTTCTATCCTCATCCTAGACAAGTGATCCGCTACTCCGTTCTCTATGCCTTTCTTGTCTACTATCTCCAAATCGAACTCTTGGAGTAGCAAGATCCAACGTAATAGCCTCGGTTTCGTGTCCTTCTTTGCATGAATGTATCTTAAAGCCACGTGATCGGTGTAGACAATCACCCTTGAACCCACAACATAAGATCTAAACTTCTCCATGGCAAAGACTACGGCTAACAACTCCTTCTCCGTGGTTGCATACCTAGTTTGAGCATCGTTTAGAGTTTTACTAGCATAGTAGATCACATTGGTCTTCTTGTCTTTCTTTTGACCCAAAACGGCTCCAACCGCATAGTCGCTAGCATCACACATGATTTCAAACGGAAGGTCCCAATCCGGTGCTTGGACTATAGGGGCACTAATCAACGCTTTCTTGATCTCTAGGAATGCCCCCATGCACTCCTCATCAAACACAAACTCGACCTTCTTGCAAAGAAACCGGGAGAGGGGTCTAGTAATCTTTGAAAAGTCTTTGATGAACCTTCGGTAGAACCCCGCATGACCCAAGAAAGACCGGATGTCTTTGACCGACTTAGGCGGCTCCAAACTAACCATCACCTCAATCTTGGTTTTGTCCACCTCTATGCCCTTCTCGGAAATCTTGTGTCCTAGCACGATCCCCTCACGTACCATAAAATGGCACTTCTCCCAATTGAGCACCAAGTTTGCTTCTTCGCATCGTTGCAAGACCCTACAAAGATTAGACAAGCAAACACCAAAAGAAGATCCATACACGGAGAAGTCGTCCATAAAGACCTCTACCATGTCTTCAATAATATCGGAAAAAATGGACATCATACAACGTTGGAAAGTTGCGGGAGCATTACACAACCCGAACGACATCCTTCGATATGCGAAGGTACCGTAAGGGCATGTGAAAATTGTTTTCTCTTGGTCATTCGGGTGTATGGGTATTTGAAAGAAACCCGAATAACCGTCTAGGAAACAATAAAAAGGATGATTAGCGAGATGTTCAAGCATTTGATCTATGAAAGGTAACGGGAAGTGATCCTTTCGAGTAGATGAGTTTAACTTCCTATAGTCAATGCACATCCTATGCCCGGTTATTGTCCTAGTAGGAATCATTTCATTCTTGTAATTTCTAACAACCGTCATCCCCCCTTTCTTAGGCACACAATGAACCGGGGAGACCCACGTACTATCCGATATTGGATAGATAATGCCCACGTCCAAAAGCTTAAGAATCTCTCTCTTTACAACATCTTTCAAATTAGGATTTAACCTTCTTTGATGTTCAATAGAGGTCCTTGATTCATCCACTAAATAGATTCTATGCGTGCACAAACTTGGGGAAATACCCTTGATATCATCGAAAGAATAGCCAATTGCTTTCCTATACTTCCTAAGTTCCACAAGAAGGGAGGATAGTTCGTTTTCATCTAGACTCTCGTTCACAATAACCGGGTATGACTCGTTTGGACCTAAGAACGCATACCTTAATCCCGCGAGAAGTTGCTTTTGGTCCACCTTTGGGGCTTTGAGCTCGCTCCAATCGTCATCCTCAAAACTAGTCTTACCATTGCTAGTCTCTTCGACGGCTAGAACCAACTCTTCTTGAACCGTGGTACCCCGGATGCACAACTCAATAAATGTGGTGTTCTTGTCGACCGGTTTGTGAGAATCCATGAGAAGCTCATAACCTTGACTTTCCTTGCTCAAAAACCCATGATCGCCGTGCTCCTTCGTCAAAACCACTTCTAACTCGTCTTCTACTCTCATTTCTTCAAGTAATTCATCGGCTAACTCGTCCATGGTCTCAATGTAGAAACATTGGCCGTCTATAGTGGGCTTCTTCATCACTTTGTTGATATCAAACTCAAGCACTTCTCCTTTACCCAAATGGAGATCTATCTTGCCCTTCCTCACATCGATTATCGCTCCCGCGGTTGCTAGGAATGGTCTACCAAAGATAAGGGGGTCTTTTAGTTCCTCATCCATTTCAAGAACCACAAAGTCCGTGGGGACGATGAAATCCTTCACCACAATTGGTAGATCCTCAAGTAGACCAATAGGAACTCTCACGCTCCTATCCGCCAATATTAGAGAGATGTTGCATGCTTTGTAGCGTGTGAAGCCTAATCTCTTAGCTACCGAAAATGGCATGAGGCTTACACTTGCTCCAAGATCACATAAACAATGATTGAAAGCTAGAGGACCAAGAGCACAAGGTAAGGTAAAGGATCCCGGGTCTCCTAGCTTCTTGGGTACCATCTTCTTTTGTATAATGGCACTACACTCATGAGTTAGAATGACCATGGATTCCATTTCCTTAGCTCTCTCATTCACAGCATCTTTCAAAAATTTGGCATATTGGGGGACAAGTAAGAATGCATCCACCAAAGGCATTGTGAGTTCCACTTTCTCCATTTGCTTATCAAAAATAGCTTTATACTTGTCCATGAGTTGTTTCTTGAAACGACCGGAAAAAGGTAGCTTTGGGATGTATGGCTTAGGGACGAACACATTCTTCTTTGGCTTCTCTTGAGCAACAACAACTCTAGGCTTGATCTTCTCAACTTCTTCAACCTTATCGTGCTCCTTTACTACCTCATCTTCTTGAAGTTCCACCCCCCCCCCACTTTGGTCCTCAATGTCCGCATTGAGAGGGGCTTCTCTTGTAGGCAAGACCGTGCCACTTCGCAAGGTTATGGCATTGACATACTTCTTGGAATTCTCTTCGGATTTGCCCGGTAGTTGACCTTGTGGACGTGAAGAAGAAGCAACACCTTTGTTCTCCATGTGTTTGACCTTGGAGTTCAAAGCCTCAATCTTTGTGTTGAGGTCATTGTAAGAGCAATCCACCTTTGTATGGATCTCCGCTTGTCCCTTAAGTAGTTGTTGGAACATGGAGCTCAAATCAAGTTCTTGCGGTTTAGACGTAGGTGTTTCAAAACCGGGTGGAGCTTTGTGTTGAAATCCACCTTGGTTCCCTTGGAATTGGTTCCTTGGGACAAAGGCTTGATTTTTGGTATTAGAAACTTGCCCTTGAGGTTAAAATTGTTTTTTTGGGGCTCCTTGAGGTTGAGTAGGTTGTGGAGGGTAGACTTGATCTTGTGGGTTCTCCACATTTGTGTTCCGGTAAGAGAAGTTGGGGTGGTTCCGATAGTTTTGATTGAACCCTTGCCTTTGGTAGTTCCCTTGGTTTTGGAAGTTCCCTTGATTACCCACGTAGTTAACCTCCTCTTGAGTGTTCATGTATACGTTCTCCTCTTGAAAATAACCTTAGTTCTCATCATAAGCATCCACGAAGTTGACCGTCTTTTGGGAAGACACTAGTAGTTTATCAATCAAATTGACTTGCTTGTCCAACTTGTCGTTAAGAGCTTTCATGTCTTTGTCCCGTTTGTTCTCATCAAAGTCACTAGTGGTCGTTGTGGCGCGGTCATAGTCGTCGCCGTAGGTACCGTCACTTTGGGCCAAATTCTCGACAAGCTCCATTGCTTCCTCAACGTTTTTAGCCAAGAAGTTCCCGTTAGATGCCGTGTCAAGTAGCATACGGATTTTAGGCAAAGCACCACGGTAGAGTGTGCTTAGGAGAGAGACGTTGCTAAAGCCGTGATGTGGGCATTGAGACGTGTAGCTTCTAAATCGCTCCCAAGCCTCATTGAAAGACTCATTGGATCGTTGTGTGAAACTTGAGATCTCGTTGTGAAGCTTGGCGGTTCTAGCCGGTGAGAAGAATTTGGCGAGAAACGCGTGTTTGCAATCATCCCACGAAGTGATAGATCCTTGTGGCAATGTCTTTTCCCATTGGTGAGCCTTGTCACCCAAAGAGAATGGGAAGAGACGAAGCTTGAACCCATCTTCGGAGACCCCATTGATCTTCGTGAGACCACATATCCGGTCAAATTGGTCAATGTGGTCCAAGGGATCCTCCATGGACAAGCCATGAAATTTGTTGGCTTGAACCATGTTGATAACTCCCGGTTTTACTTCGAAGTTATTATTCTCCACCGGTGGAGCTTGAATGCCTTGGCGGTTTTGGTGAGCATTAGCGGCATCGCCTTCTCCAACAACGTTTCTAGCTCTTGGTGGATGGTTGGGACCTCTTGGCCGGGCGGGTGGATGGGGGTCGTTGTGGGCGTGCCCTCCTTGTGCGGGATGGTTTCCATTGCCACCCCCTCCTTGGTTGTTCCCGTTTCCATCCCCATTCCCACCGTTCCTTTGGTGGGGAATGGGTTCATTGATGTTCCCAAGTGGAACATTCTCATAGTGATCCATGTTGGTCTCAACTTCTTGTTGTCTTACACGTGCTTCCCTTGTTCGAAACCCTCGGTATGATCGATGTATGTCGTCTCGTGGTCCAACTAGATTGTCGTTGCCTCGAGATCGTGTATGCATGCACCTATAGGTTTAGAGAGAGAAATGGAAAGCAAACAAGATTAGTAACTTTGTAGCAAATAAAGCTTAATCTCACAAAGAGCCTAAACTTCAATGTTAAAACAAATCCCAATATGGCAATGGCGCCAAATTGATACAGGACTTTTTAGTCTCTAGGAGATATCAATATCCCCAATACGATGTAGTAAGGAGGTTATCAATCCATAATCGGGATTATTCTAAACACTAAGAATGCAAGGTTCATAAGTAATTTAAGCTAAATAAGATAATTGGTGATTAAGTATTCAAGTTCAAATTAAGCGAAGCAATAACTAAACGATTTGTAATCCAAATAACAAAAGCGGAACTAGAGATGAGGTTAATGATATAAGGTGATCCATGTCCAATTAGTGGTGTTCATTTACTCAAGAAGCTAATTCCTAGGCAATAGATCTCTAATCTAGATTA
Organism: Eutrema yunnanense; assembly: GCA_002933935.1. Classification (NCBI taxonomy): domain Eukaryota; kingdom Viridiplantae; phylum Streptophyta; class Magnoliopsida; order Brassicales; family Brassicaceae; genus Eutrema; species Eutrema yunnanense. The sequence goes on along the minus strand of PKML01026252.1, from coordinate 38,300 downwards.
GTTCTCTTTCAAGCAACTAATCACTATGTTAATTATCAAGTCCATTAGCAAATCATCATTTGTGGATTAACAACTAGCAAGCATTAAGAATCATAACAAGATCAACCAAAGATATGCCCTAAACAACTAATATCTTAGGTTAGGAACATAAATCTCTTGTCTAGTTGGTCTTGGCATTTCATCAAACACTTGGTGTTCATGAAATGCCTTGTGATCTAGATCCACTCTTTCAAGCTAGATCTAGCATTAGGGACTCTAGACAAGAAGGAATATAAGATTATCTAATCCTAAACACCACTAATCCAACCTTTGATCACCCTAATCTACCCTATCCCAAGATCCTTAAGACTACTCACTAATCATCATGGGTTTAACAAATCCAAGGAAAGAAGTGTTAAAACTCATGATCAAGATGATTGAATGATTAGAAAGTAGAAGATATATGGATTCAATCAAGAAAACAATACTCAAATTGCATAAATCAAAAGGATCAATCTCTTACAAATCACTCTTAGAGAGGGTTTTTGCTTAAGAAAAGACTTAGCCCCTCCAAATTAGGTTTTTGGGCTTAAATAGTGAATAGTGACGAACCGGGTCGACCCGGGACAAACCGGGTACCGACCCGGTTTAAATGGATAAAGAGTTCTGGTTTGGCCAATACCGAGGTCACTGCTCGGTGTAACACCTCGGTATTGAGCCTGGGTTAGTGCACCGACGAGGAGCACCGAGCAGTGGCGTCGGTATTGAGGAGATGTTGTATGGTGATCTTCAGTGGATACCGAGGTCACTCCTCGGTATCGTTGCTCGGTATTAAGGACTTTTTCCCCCGGGTTTCTTCCTGTGGTAGCACCGATCAGTTGCACCGAGCAGTGACGTCGGTACAATCCCCTGAAGCTTCAATACCGACGTCACTCCTCGGTGTTATACGTCGGTATTGTGGCTGTTTTCCCCCGTCGAGCTATACCGATCAGTTGCACCGAGCAATGAGCTCGGTGCAACTCCTCTGCTTTTGATACTGAGCACCAGTACCGACCAGTGACGTCGGTACGGTTTCCGTCTCCTCTCCTCGGGTCTCGAATCTCCTCTTTAGCACCTGAAATGCGATCAAAAACATGCAAGGACTCTCTAGGACTAAATGTGGACACACTAGACTCCTAAAATGACTAAAATGCTAAAAAGATATCATGAACTACATGTAAATGACTCGAAACCTAAATGAAACGGATGCTAGAATGATGCAAAAGATGATGATATCAGTGATTACCACAATTGGGTGAAAAGATTATCTTTTGGGAGTTACCATATTGGGAAAACCTTCTTTTGAGACACAATCTTGATTTTATGCACATGGAAAAAAAATTCTTCGATAATCTCATCAACACGGTGTTGAATGCACCCGGAAAGACGAAAGATAACATTAAAACGAGGATGGATCTCCCAGAGATATGCAGAAGACCAGATTTAGAGGTCACACAAGGAAGGGTGCATGTGCCAATCTTCAGATTGTCAAACGAGGGGAACAAAAAATTCCTCACTTGGTTAAAATATGATATAAAATTTCCAGATGGATATGCTTCAAAATTTATATGATGTGTTGATGAAAATAATTGGACGCTTTCTAGACTAAAAAGCCATGATTGTCATGTCATCATGAAACGACTTCTCTCATTTGCGTTTGCAGAACTCTTTCCAAAAAGTGTCACACATCAATTGCAGGTAATTTATTGTTTTTAGTTCATTTAAATATTAATATTGTTGACAAAAAAAAATTAATATTTTCACAAATAAATTAATAATAATAAGTTTAATTAAATTATATGTGTAAATATTGCACTATTTTTCCGGGATATATCAGCGAAGACGTTGAATATCGAAGATGTTGCCGTTTTGAAAACAAATATCGCGTTGAAGCTTTGCAATCTAGAGAAGATATTTCCTCCAACGTTCTTTGACGTTATTGAGCGTCTCCATGTTCACCTGCCATATGAAGCGTCTTTAGGTGGTCCAATACAATATAGGTGGATGTATACGTTTGAGAGATACATGTACTATCTGAAGAAGAAGGTTAAAAACAAGGTACACATTGGGGGCTCGATTGTTGCACAATGTGTGAATGAAGAGATTTATTATGCTACAACCAATTATTTTGGATATCAAGAAGTTCTACACTGCGATGAAGGTCCAGGAGAAGTCCGATTTACGTATGCTTATGAAGATGTCCCGAATTTGTTCCACCATGTAGGGCGAGTTAGTGGAAAATTTGATAATGGGTGTTTAACAGATGAAGACTACAATGTGCTTCAAACATTTTTGATGCTCAACTACGACGAATTTGCTCCTTACGATAGGTATATATTAATGTTTTTATCTTACCGATTTTAATAGATAACAAAACAATATATTAATATTAATTGGTAACGTAAAATTAAATTAAATCAGGATGTTTGAAGAGTATATGACGCTAAACATCTCTGATATTACTCCAAACGCAATGCATAGATCAAAAGACAAACACTATGCGGAACATGTAAAAGACTATGTAAGTTTAAATTTCTTATGGTCATTGTTATTATATATTACATATCATTGTCATTATATATGTAATTGTGCTAATCTATAAAAGTGTTAATTAAATTATATATAATATTTGCAGATCAACGACGCCAGCGAAACATATGTTTTTCCGTTGTAGATGATGGAATTTGTACAAGGTTCCACGCATAATTTCATATCTTGGCCTAAGTAATACACGCGGGGATACACTTTCATACGCATATGCATGGACAAGATAAAAGGACCCAAAATTATGGTGTTTGTGTCCGTGGAACCACCGAGACAGAATATTACAGACTTATAGAGGAGATAATGATGATCGAGTACCATGGTGCTGTTGGGCTTAAGACAATGATTTTCAAATGCAGGTGGTTCGGCACGACAGAAGATCGTGGGATGCACAGACATCTGTCTGGTATTATCGATGTGGCACCGCGTAGATAATACCAGAAATATGACCCTTTCGTATTACCAGGACAATGTGATCATGTTTGTTTCATTCCTTATCCGCGTGTGCGTCAAACCGCAACAGATGATTGGTGGGTTTGTACAAAAGTGATACCACGAAGGGTTCGCGATTCAATAGAAGTTACTCTATCATTACAAGACGATACACATAATGAAGTAGTGGCACCTACTCAAATGCTGCGAGTTGAAGCTCATGCTGTCTAAAATGATTCAGATTTCGAAGAATTATCTATGGTTGATCCCGGTGATGTGTACGTATCGGAAGATGATATAGAAGAGTCGTGTGATGATTCTGATTCTGATTCCGATTACCACTCCAATTAAGTTTATACTACACCGCTTATGTATAATGAATCGTTATAATGTTATATATATGTTCTCTTTTATCGTTCAAAACTCTAGTAGTTGTTGATCCGTAAATCACACAAAAGGGGTAAAACAGTACTTTAATCGGAATCTCGTTTATTGATCAAGAGTCGGCGTTACAACAGAGTTTAGTAAGATTGCAAAGATGGAGAATTTGAGATCGGTATGTAGCTCTCTCGAATTCTCTCTGGTCTCTGCAGAAGTTGTGGATTATTTGAATGAATGAGCCTCCTCCTCTATTTATAATGTCTTGAGACGGTTTCAAAGGAGGAGATTTCATTTTCTTTGTTCGATTGGGAGAAGGAAATCTCCCGATTTTCTCTCTGAGATAAGGATATTTTCCTGATATCTCGAAGATTTGATCGAAGGGAATATTTCCTTTTCCGAGATCGGTACGAAAGGTAAATATTCCGGTTTTCATCTGTTGTAACGGACTGGGCTTGCGCCGGGCTCATCTTGGTAGCCGAGATGGGCTTTTAGCGAGATTCCGAGCTCGGCCAAATGTTTTCGGGCTGACCATACTCGATCCTGACCATCGTAAACCGGTCTTGATTGAACCGGTCTCGGTTCGAACCGAGTTAAACCAGGGGGTGCTAATCTCCCCTCTAACAATTGGTCCCCCCCTCAGTTCGGCGAGGGAGTTTATGAGTTCGGTGAATTTCTAAGGAGTATTCTTTAGCTCGGTAAGGACTGAGATCGGTAAATTTCTTTTAAAATCGAGATTCTCGCGGTTGAGTCGATTTTTACGAACTTTCGAGTTCGGTGGGCTGATTCGCAATCGTTTTCAAGTTCGGAATCTTTGATTCGCGGATCTCGATATCGATCCAGTACGTTTGAGTTCGATAGATTCTTCTCGAAAAGGGGGCGTCGCTTCATCTTCTCCAGTTGTGGAATTCGAAGAGTCGCGTGTCGATTCGTCTCCATCTGTCACGGATTTCGAGGCATCATCATCATTGCTTTCTATTCTATAAATATCGGGAGGTCCTCGTTCTCTCCTCACTTCTGCCTTGCTTCAAAAAAGAAAAAGGTACTTTCTCTCTCTAAACGCTTTCCCTTCTCTCTAGAATTTGTTTTCTTTCCGTTCTCCGATTGTCTCCTCCGCCGTGATTTCTCCGATCTGCTCGAAGATTTTCGAGTTCTTTGTCTCGTTCTTCATCAACTTCTTCATTTCAATCGATATGGATTCGAAGACTTCTTCTTCTCCTGTTAATCGCCGAACTTCGCTGCCAAGCTCCCCAGATCTTGAACCGTTCGTTGGTGGCTCTAATTCGGGTTCGGATGATATTCGGCAAGAGTCAACCGGTCGTGACCCTCATCGTTCTGATGCCGGACCGAGTAATCCGAGGGTGGCCGTCGAGATTCCTCACCTTATTGACGAAGACAAAATTGAATTGGATGATCAAGTTCGGGCAGATCACGAATTCGCAGTTCGGCTGGCTGAAGGTGACGATGCCGCTTGCTTAGATGATCGGGCTGCTTCGCCAGCAATTTGTCAGGATATAGGGGATGACATTCCCATATCGGTTGCTAGGCGGGTGATCGAAAGGCCTGCGAGCATTAGACCGTCTCGCTCTACCGCGGAGACGGTTCAGATTACATTGGAGAGGTGTAATGCTCCAAATGATCTTCTTTTTAAGATCCCGAAGGAGACCGATCGTCTGTGGGATGCTCCTGATGGGTATGTGTGCGTTTACGAGGAGTATTTCAGAAGCTGCGGTCTCCAATTTCCTATCCCGGAACTCTTCTACAAGTACTGCAAGAGACGACACGTCGCAATCTCTCAGTTAATGTCGGCTACGGTAATAAACCTCATGGGTCTCCTCTCTCTTGGAGAGGAGTGCGGCATCGCTATTACGGCCAAGATCTTTGAGAGGCTGTTTCGAGTAAATCTGTCGAAGGCAAAACCTTGGTATTTATTGGCTAATGCGAAGCCGGAAGCCGATCTTGTTACCGGGAATAAGCCGAGCAAGGTTAACAACTGGAATGCACGGTACTTCTTTGTGAAGATTGACGAATCTTCTGGTGAGCGTCTGGATGGGAGTTACCGAACTCAGGGGAGGACCCCTATCGGTAGATCTTGGTTCTTGATTTCTATTTACTGCACTATTTTGCCTAAGTTATATTTTTTTCTTTTTCTTTTCAGATCGTCACACGCCGGGCTTCCTTATCACCACACCGGGGTTCACTTTCGTCCACGCGAAGCAGTTAAGTGAGGTTGGTAAAGTTCGGTGGCCTGAAGCCTACCAGGAGAAGCTTGACTTGAAAGCGAAGAGAGCTCTTAAAGGTATGTCAACGATCTTCTCTTCGCAGTTCGGTGGTTTCCTTTTTTTTTTTTTTCTTTTCCACAGCAAACCCATCTCGTAGACGGAATATGAAGTTCGATGATATCCCTGATCTCTCTGCCGAGATGGATGACGAGATGGATGCGGACGTTCCTTTGGGGGCCGAACAGATGAACCCTGATGTTCCGACAGCAGATGAAGAGATCGGTGAAAGAAGCGTTCCTGCTGGGGAACAGGTTCCTCTGGTTGCCGAACAGGCGAATCCCGAGGCTCCGGCTGACAATGAAGGGATTGGTCAAGGGGAGGTTCCTGCTGGGGAACAGGTTCCTGCTGGGGAACACACTTCTCTTCCGGCTGAAAAGAAGAGAAGAAAAAAGATAAAAAGAGGGTTTCGGCAGGCTGCTGGATCAACTGCTGGAGTCGGTACCGATCGTGCCGAAGGTGGTGAGGGGAATACTGAGCCTCAGCGGGCTGAGGAGGATACAGTGGTCCTGTCGGATGATTCCCCGGGGCCGAAGAGGCATCGAACGTCTGACCCAGCGGCCGACTCGTGGGATTATGCCGAAACGTATCGGCGAGTGAGTTTTGGCCCAGATTTTCTCCCTCCGGTTGATCGTCTGCATAAGTCCGAGGCCTTTAAGAAACTAGCTCAGACCACTGCTGAGGTAAGACCGGACATCTCTCTCTTTTTTTTTTAGTGTCGTTCCTTCCTCTTAATCATGTCTTTAAAGCTCGTTATCTTGGCAGATGGTTGCCCAAACGAATGAGATCGTCGGGTCTTATGCCGCGAACTCGGAGACTCCCGTCGTAAAGCTTTTGAGGCGAGAGTTCAGGTGGTGGAGCTTCGTAAGGAGTTGCATGTCTCCGAGGACAGGGTGGAGGCAGGCGACCGTGCGGTAGCCGAGCTGACTCGTGAGATTGCCGTACTGAAGAGATCCAACGCCGAGCTGGAGTTGGAAAAAGACGCGCTTTCGGTGAAGCTGTTCACGGAAACTTCGCGACTACGGGCTGGACGTTCTCAGCAGATCGCGAAGAGGAAGGTGGTGACAGAAAAGTGCCAAGTTCGGCTACAGAAGGTCAAGGATCATCTGTCGGCGATCGATCGGGCTAAGAAACCATTCCTCGCTGTCAACCAAGTCCATGGAATCCTTGGTTTTTGCGATAGCCTCAAAAAGAAGCACGATATCATAGTCCCACCGTCCCGCATCGAGAAGCTCGAGAAGCTTAAGGCCGAAAAGTCGGCAGAGTATGCTTCGATCGATCTGTGCGAGCTGGAAGATGCGGACCTAGTCGTCTCGCCTTTTACCGATCCGATGCATCCGGGGATTTCGCCTTCGCCGGGTAATGAAGTCCCGCCAGGTCTTGATGAGTTCGGATCTAACAGAGCTTCGATGTCGGCGGAGCAAGCTGATGCGATGCGGAAGCAAGGCGTTTAGGTCGCCCCTTCTCTTCTTTTTTTTTTTATCTTTTTGTAATCTCTGTTTTCTTCTGCCCGATGGGGCTTATAACTCGACCTCTTGGACATGAGGGTTTTTAAAGTCCGGTATCCATTTTGCCTGAGGGCTTTTGAGATGAATCTTCGACATTTTGTTGACTTTTTATACTTAGTTCTCTGAATCGTGCTTTAGATATATTTGAAGTCGTACTTTATACGAACTTCTCAAACTTGTCGTACACAGTGGTGCCGTAAACAGTACGGTCTTAGCCGGGTGAAGAGGATGAGTTTGACTGAACATGTTCGAGGTCGGCAATCCATATCGTAGATTGGCTTATTGTTTTTGCGATTGTTGAGAAATCGGCTTACTGTTTTTGCGATTGTTGAGGAATCGGCTTACTATTTTTGCGACTGTTGAGAAATCGGCTTAAATTTGCGAGGAAGGACGTTCGGCTTGACCTTAGAGTTTAATTTTAAGAGTACGTGAACAGCTCGTCTTAATATGCTCTAGGTTTCTCACATTGAATCCGAGTGTGCGAGACGGACTCGGCTTATTTGGCTCGGATAATCTGAGAAGTTAATGCGAGACTGATCTCGGCTTTGAATGTGGAAAGTGTGTTATCCATTGCATCATGAGGATGCGTGCGAGCTAAACTCGACTTATTTGATCGCCTGGCCAGGACGTCGATATGAAAACCGTTGTGGTTGAAAATACGAACTGTTGGAGTTCGGCAAACATAAAGTTCGACTTGAAAGTACGAACTGTTGGAGTTCGGCAAACATAAAGTTTGACTTGAAAATACGAACTGTTGACGCTCGGCAAACGTAAAGTTTGACTTAAAAATTTGAACTGTTGAAGTTCGGCAAACATAAAGTTTGGTTTAGAAAATACGAACTATTGAAGTTCGGTAAACATGAAGTTTGGTTTAGAAAATACGAACTGTTGGAGTTCGGCAAACGTAAAGTTTGGTTTAGAAAATACAAACTGTTGGAGTTCGGCAAACGTAAAATTTGACTTATAAAACAAGAACTGTTGAAGTTCGGCAAACTTATAGTTTGACTTGAAAGCAGGCGATCGATATCAAAAATTCAAACTGTTGAAGTTCGGCAAACTTATAGTTTGACTTGAAAATTCGAACTGTTGAAGTTCGGCAAACATAAAGTTTGGCTTAGAAAATACGAACTGTTGAAGTTCGGTTGAAATGCCTTTGCATAATAAAATTTTATTAATGTTACAGCTGCGCCTGTGAAGGCTGCCTACGTACCTTCGAAAGAAGGATCAAGCCATTCGTAGTTCATATTACATATTGGAATCGAGCACATGAGTAGTAGCTCGGTGATCTTTTTTTTTTTTTTTTTTTTT
>PKML01026252.1:0-29828 GCA_002933935.1 Eutrema yunnanense | reverse complement strand
TTTTTTTTTTTTTTTTTTTTTTGGCGCTTGATGGCTGGCCTAGATGTAGTATCGTTTGAGGTTCATTGAATTCCACGGACGCGGAATGGGGGTTCCGTCTAGCTTCATGAGCTCGTAGACGCCTGGTTTGACTACCTTCATGACCTGATAAGGTCCTTCCCAGTTTGTTCCGAGTTTGCCGCCATTCTTTTCTTCGGTGCCTTCGAAGACTTTCCTCAGTACAAGGTCGCCATCGGTGAAATGACGTCCGCGGAACTTTTTGTTGTAGTACCGTGCTGCTAAGTTCTGATAATTCTGAATCCAAAGTAAGGCTTGATCGCGTTGCTCTTCGAGATTGTCGAGGTTGTCGAGCATGATTTCGTCGTTAAGATCGGGGTTTTGCACGAGCATCGTTCGACGAATAGTCGGGATGGTGAGTTCGGCGGGGCACAGTGCTTCTACGCCGTAAGCCATATAGAAAGGAGATTGTCCCGTTGAAGATCATGGGGTCGTGCGATATGACCACAAGACTCCGTCGAGTTTATCATACCATGTCCCTTTATGAGTATCCAATCGTTTCTTTAGGCCAGCGATGATCGTTTTATTTGTTGTTTCGGCTTGACCGTTTCTCGGCGGGTATCTCGGTGTAGAGAAACTTAGCCGAATTTTCCACTTGGCGCAGAAATCGTTGAATAGTGTCGATATGAATTGGGGACCATTATCTGTGATAATTTTGTACGTAACTCCGTGTCGGCAGATGATGAATTCCCAGACGAACTTATGGACGTCGGAAGCGAGGATGACGGGATATGCCTCGGCTTCTACCCACTTGGTGAAGTATTCCGTCATGACGAGGATGAATTTTGGTGGATCGTCTAAAAGGGCCGATGATGTCCATCCCCCAGCGCATGAATGGGTAAGGGGCTGTTGAAGTTGTGAGCAGCTCGGTAGGGAGATGTATCATTGGGCCGTGTCGTTGGCATTTGTCGCACTTTGCGACGAACTTCTCGCAGTCTGCTTGCATGCTCGGCCAATAATAGCTTGCTCGTTTGATTTTTAGGGCTAGAGATCGGCCACCTGAGTGATTACCGCCGTCTCCTTCGTGTATTTTCGTCATTACTTCTTCGATTTCGTCGCCTGAGATGCATTTGAGGAGTATTCCTGCCGCACTCCAGCGAAACAGTCCATCTTTGATAAGTATGTAGCGAGGGGCTCGCATTTTGAGGCGTCGAGCGGCCCATCTGTCCACTGGAGTGTCTCCATCAATGATGTACATTTTTATTTCTAGCGTCCAATCGGCAGGAGTCTGCTCGTTGAGCTGTTCGAGGTTTATTGGCTCGTGAAGGCCGTCTGTCTGTTCATCCGCTTCGTTGTCCGATTGGTCCGACTCGTTGAATTGTGGCACGTCATTGTTTCCTTCGGCAATAGCAGTACATTCGGGCTCGGTATCCTCGCCAGATTCGACAACCGGAGTTTGTTTTTGTCGGCATAAGATGGGTTCGGTAGCAGGATTTTCCTCGTAATCTCGTCTACGAGTCGTGATAATATATTGCTCCGTGCTTTCGATACTTGGTTTCGAGATACTTTCGACTGGAATCGTTCGTCTGAGATGAGGGTCCGAGCTTGAAGCGAGGGCAGCGAGTGCGTCGGCTGGAGCGTTTTCTCCTCGTGGTATCTTGGTTAGTTCGAACGAAACGAATTCTGCAGCGAGTTGCTTGACGAGCTTGAGGTACGCATCCATTCGATCGTTTTTGGCGTCGTACTCCCCGCTAAATTGACTTGCGATGAGCTGTGAGTCGCAATAGGCATGTATGCATGTTGCACCGATGGCTTTGGCTAAACGTAGTCCGGCAATTAATGCTTCATATTCTGCTTCGTTGTTTGATGCGTTGAATGCCAGACGGAACGATTGTTCTAAGATTTCTCCCGTTGGAGATTTGAGGCGAATGCCTATTCCAGAGCCACGATTAGACGCAGATTCGTTCACGTGAAGGATCCATTGCTCGGCGATCACGACATCGGTGTTGACGTACTCTGGAGATAACTCGATGAGGAAATCGGCAAGGACTTGCGACTTGATACTTGTTCGGCTTCTGTAGTCGATGTCATATTCGCTGAGGTCGATAGCCCATTTAGCCAATCGACCGGATTGGCTCGGACTATGGAGGATCGTCCGGAGTGGTTGATTGGTTAAGACGGTGACTGAGTGTGACAGAAAATAGGGGCGTAACTTCCGAGCTGAAATAACAACGGCGAGAGCTAATTTTTCGAGAGTCGGATATCGTCCCTCAGCGCCGTCGAGTGATTTGCTGATATAGAAGATCGGTTTCTGCTCGCCTCGGTCTTCCCGGATAAGCACCCCGCTGACAGCTGAAGTTGATATTGCGATGTAGAGGTAGAGAGTCTCGCCATTTTCGGGTTTTGCTAGAACCGGTGGGGTTGATAGGTATTCCTTGAGTTGTTTGAATGCTACTTCGCACTTGTCATCCCATTCGAGACCTTTATTACCGCGTAACAGTTGGTAGAAGGGGAGACATTTGTCGGTAGATCGGGAGATGAACCGATTGAGTGCAGCGATACGTCCTGTGAGCCTTTGTACTTCCCGCCTTGTCGTCGGTGATGGTAAGTCGAGGATTGTCGAGATCTGTTTAGGATTGGCTTCGATCCCTCTTTGAGTCACGATATACCCGAGGAATTCTCCCGAGGTCACGTCGAACGTGCATTTGGTCGGGTTAAGTTTCATGCCGTACTCGTTCAGGATGTCGAAGCAAGTGTTGAGATGTCCGGCGTGATCCTTGGCGATCAGCGATTTGACGAGCATATCGTTGATATAGACTTCCATTGTTTTGCCGAGCTGGCTGGCAAACATTCGATTAACGAGCCGTTGGTAAGTTGCACCGGCGTTTTTTAGGCCGAAAGGCATGACCTTGTAGCAGTAGATACCACGGTCGGTGATGAAGGAGGTCTTCTCGCGATCGTCTGGATGCATGAGTATCTGATTATAGCCTGAGAAGGCGTCCATGAACGAGAGGAGTTCGTTACCAGCGGTGGCTTCGACGAGTCTGTCGATGTGCGGGAGTGGGAAGCTATCCTTTGGGCAGGCTTTGTTCAGGTCGGTAAAGTCAACGCAGATCCTCCATTTTCCGTTCTTCTTCTTGACCACGACTGGGTTCGCTAACCAGTCTGGGTACCGAACTTCAGTTATCGATCCGGCACTAAGTAGTCTCTCGACTTCGTCGTTAACGGCTCGAGCCTTCTCGGGTTCGAGCTTGCGTCGCTTTTGCTTGATCGGTTTGAAGGTGGAATCAATATTGAGCTCGTGGCTCGTTATCTTCAGATCGATTCCGGGCATGTCCGTAATTGTCCAGGCGAAGGTCGAAACGTTTCTTTTGAGGAGTCGAATCAAGTCCGTCTTGATGTCTTCGTCGAGCTCGGCTCCGATCCCTACGCATCTCTCTGGATTAAAGTCGTCGATATTGACCTGAACGATTGTTTCGCGCCGTGGCAGGTCGGGATCGTTGGGAATTTTGTTCTTTTTGATCACGTAAGTCCGGGGCGCAGTCCTTAGTTTGCATTCGTTGATGAAACATGTCTGGGACATCACCTGGTCGCCTTTAAGGGTAAAAACTCCGGAAGGCGTTGGGAACTTGACGCATTGGTGATATGTTGATACGACGGCTTTCATCGAGAATATCCATGGTGTGCCGAGTATCACATTGTAGATTGCGGGTTTGTTCAATACCAGGAACTTGACCATCCGACATATCCCTCCGGTGTACATGGGAAGTTTGACCGTTCCAGCGGTCATGGTTTGCTCGCTCGAGAATCCGGTAAGTGGTTCGATGTTCGGTCTGATTTGATTGTCGGGAAAATCCATGTTCTTTAGTGTATCCTTGAAAATCACATTAACCGAGCTTCAAGTGTCGATTAAGATTCGCCCGACTACAACATCGCCGATGAGTGTTTTGACGACCAGCGGATCGTTATGTGGCATATGGAGTCCTTCTGTATCGAACTCAGAGAAGGTGATCGGCATTCCGCAAGGTGTGGTCTTGTGTGTGTGTTTTGCAGCCACAGCCTCCTTACTGTACGTCTTTAGAGGTCGGACGGAATAGTTGCAAGTTTCCAGTGCGCTCATGATCATGTTGACACGCTTCCGAACTTGCGGAGGTTGTTGAGCCTCCACATTTTCCTCCCGATCTCGTTTCGGTTGTTCGTCGTCGGTTTTTTCTTTAGGCTGTTCGGTAGCTTTGTTCGGTTTGAAATTATGTCTTCTCCCGCCATCGTTACGGCGAGGTCTATTCGAAGGTTGGAAGGCTCCTTCGACTGGAACTTCTCCCTTTTTGTATTTCATCATCAAGAATTCATGTAAGTGCCGGCATTATTCGGTTGAATGATTTCCAAATCGGTTGTGGAAATTGCAGTACGATGCGGATTCGGTTTCATACTCCTTTGGTTCGTCCGATCGAACCCAATTGTTTGACCAGGACTGCTGAGTTTGGACCGTGTTGACGAGTTGCTTTGGAGGAACGTATTGTTTATCCTTAGCAGCGGGCTGCTTGAGTGCATACCGCCTATCTTTCTCAGATATTTCCTCTTCTTCCATGATGAAGATGTGCGCCCTGTGCAAAATGTCTTCCAGGGTCTTTGGGTTATTGCGCTTGATCTCCCTGTGGAAGTCTGATTCGTACCAGGTCGCTTTGTAAAGAGCCTCGATCGCGGCTTCGTCGTCGATCGTACAGTGGGATACGACCGCTTTGAAACGTTCCATGAACTTGCGTAGAGGCTCGTCCTGCTTCTGTTCGAGAGCCTAGAGTTCGGCGTTCTTTGTTTTCTGCTTGATGAACATGGTGAAGCGCTTGAGGAATTTGGTAGTGAGCTCGTTGTAGCTATTGACTGAGTTCGGCTCGAGCGTCGAAAACCAGTCGAGCGCGGTTCCGGATAGGTTTTCTACAAACAACTGGCACATGGCTGCATCTTTTTCATTTTCCGACCCGAAACGAAAGCGGTTCATCGTGATGACAAAGGAGGTTAGGAAATGTTTAGGGTCGGTAAACCCATCGTATGGAGTGATTTTGACTCTCTCCAATCGCCGGACTGGAGTGTTGATGACTTGGTCCGTGAATGGGTCCTCTGCGACTCCTGAATCACTCGGTCGATCTCCGGTGCCGAGCTTGTCGCCTGGTGGACCTTGGATCGCATGTCTTGTAATTGGGCATGGACTTTCGCGAATTCTAGGTTCATGGCGATTTGGTCCGAGATGGGGATTTCCGAATCGGCCGCGGATCTCCTAGTTGGTAGGTCGGTCGCGCCTGCGAGTTGAGTGTTGGTTAGGTCGGGCAGAAGGTTCCGGCGTAATGTGTTTTCGCTGGCAGGGGTGATCAGGTTTGGATAAAGGGTGCCGATCTGGTTTCGGCGTTCGAAGTGGGATGCTATCAGTGAAGTGATCCGCTCTTCATTCTTTTTGTTGATTTCGACGAACTGTGCTGCCATGGCTTCCATAAAGGTCGTCGGGTCCGTGAATGCCGAGGTCGCTGGAGGCAGTGGAAGAGTTCTCGGGGGATTGGTCTGATTATCCCCTCCAATAGGTAAGGTCGGAGGGAGTCCTCCTCCGGTAGTTGGTAACTCGGTATCGGTTGGATTGAGTTCGTCAGTCCGAGGGTTTCGATCGTCGTTATCCGAGCTGTTGTTGTTGACCGCGGAATTGTCGATTGGAAGAACCATTGCCGAACTTAATCAAACGATATCCGGAAGTACTGTTCTAAAAACTTCCCCATAGTCGGCGCCAATTGTTGATCCGTAAATCATACAAAAGGGGTAAAACAGTACTTTAATCGGAATCTCGTTTATTGATTAAGAGTCGGTGTTACAACAGAGTTTAGTAAGATTGCAAAGATGGAGAATTTGAGATCGGTATGTAGCTCTCTCGAATTCTTTCTGGTCTCTGCGGAAGTTGTGGATGATTTGAATGAATGAGCCTCCTCCTCTATTTATAATGTCTTGAGACGGTTTCAAATGAGGAGATTTCCTTTTCCTTGTTCGATTGGGAGAAGGAAATCTCCCGATTTTCTCTCTGAGATAAGGATATTTTCCTGATATCTCGAAGATTTGATCGAAGGGAATATTTCTTTTTCCGAGATCGGTACGAAAGGTAAATATTCCGGTTTTCATCTGTTGTAACGGACTGGGCTTGCGCCGGGCTCATCTTGGTAGCCGAGATGGGCTTTTAGCGAGATTACGAGCTCGGCCCAATGTTTTCGGGCTGATCCATACTCGATCCTGACCATCGTAAATCGGTCTTGATTGAACCGGTCTCGGTTCGAACCGAGTTAAACCAGGGGGTGCTAATCCCCCTCTAACAGTAGTGTTTGATCTTAATATAATTAAATTTGAATACTAAACATGTCTTTAAGGAGAACATGTTTAAATTACAACTCCAATTAAATTTACAAAAAAATTCTCTTGAATATAATGAAGAAATATTTTTTTTTCAAAATTGTTTATTATTTCTTTCCAAATCCGTTTATTTTCCATAGATACGAAATAACGACACAAATAAATCTGTGTCTGTGACTTTTCTATTATTATTACTAGATGAATACCCGCGTATACACGCGGTTTTTTTGTAATACATTTTTTTATCTCATAAATTAGTGACCTTCTTAATAACGTGCAAAAATCTATTGATTATCCCCATTATACATAATTGAAAATAGAGAAATTTATGTGTTATCTTTTTAAATATTAAGTTGTTCTAGAAATTTATAGTTTAACCCGCGCGTACGGATGTATTTTAGACTATATTATGTTGTTCTCACCTCTCTCTGATCAACTCCTATAAAAACTTCCTAGCTCTCTCTTAACCACAATCATATAGATGTTCTTTGTTTCATGTCGTTAAAAATCATCGTTGTAACATTAGGATATTCGTTAATCTCTAAACCCTCTTTGAAAACTCTTTTGCTATTTTGGATTTGAATTTTATGCAGAAACTTAATTAAACGATAACAGTTGCCAATGAAATCATCAAAACACAATCCTAATTCAATCCCTCTAAACGATGTACACACACAAACATACTCAAATAGACTCTTTAAGCGACAACAATTCACTACTCACTCCTTCCTCTGTTCCACTTAGCTTCCTACATGGTTTGGTGCCAAAATTTCAACAATTTTTTTTTTTCGAACATGGTAAAATACATTTAGCTATGTTTAGCTGGTCATAAACATTTAGATGGAAAATGTACTAAAATGATTTAGTATATTTTTTTATTATTATTTTAACCATCAAGTAGCTAAACAAATTGTCATACGTATCCACAAACATAAACTTTACATTATGAAAAATCAAATGGACTTTAGTAAATTATAATCAAAAGAGCTCTTAAGCTATGCGATAACACTGATACTTATTGATCAGCTATTATATACTAAACATAATCACAATGAGACTAATAGAATAATTTTCGGTTTGGTGTCATAAAGCATCAAGTTACTCTACGTACCACTCGCCAAGTGAACTTTAGTAAATTATACTCTACCCGATCAAGCAAGCAATACAAAAACAAACCAATACAAAATTTCGATGTCCACTGAAATAAAGAGGTCGAGAGCTTTTATAGGTCATTTCCGATTCTCTATTGAGTTAGTAATTGACAAAGTATTTTATAGTCGCTCTGATCTGCTCCGATCTGCTTTGCTTCCTATTTTCCTTACTTCCACAAACAGATATACCTTTCTCAACTCTTCTCATTTGCGGTGGTGATGGTCCATTTCTTTTCCGCAACGTCTCGGCCTCCGATTCTGATTTCCGGACACGTGTTCTCCTTCCTCTTTGTTTATGTGCTGTCTCTGCTCCCTCTCTTTCTCTTTGTCATTAATCTCCTCCTCCTCCTCTCTCTCTCCTTTCTCTCCTATTTTTCTATTTTTCCTCCTCACAGCTTCTCCTTGCTTCTCTCTTTTTCTCCCTTTCACGACTTCTTCTCTTCTTCTTTCTTTCTATCTTATTTCTCATATTCTCTCTCTCTCGGCCTCTTACGGCGGCTCCCCTTCTTTTCTCTCTTTTTTTTTTGGGTTCCGTAATCTAACTTATATAACTTGTACTATATAAGAAGAGTTACAAGCATACCTCGATTGTTTTAGCAACATCAAGAGGTGTCTGAAAATCATCATTCAAAACCAGCGGATTTGCTGCAGGAAAAAAAAAGAAAAAAAAACAGACATGCCAATGTAAATGAAACACCAAAATCATACCCAAAAAAATAAATGAAACACCATAGATAGATTGCTTAAACTTTTCAGTCATCAAATTGGCAAGAAAGAGATCAAAAACTTACCATCGTGAGACAGAAATAACTTAACCGTATTTTCGAGACCTTTTATTGCAGCATGGTGCAGAGGAGTCCCAGCATTGCAACCTGATACCAACAAACAAACAACACAAAATGTCCAAATTATATTTAATGAGTTTCTCCATTTCATTCACTGAGAAGAATTAGCTCAAAAGACAACAAATTTCACTTTGGGACTAAAGCACAAACTCTGCAAAAACAAGAAAGGTTAAAAAAAATGGGGAAGAAAGAAGATTCTTGATTATAAATAATTACCGGAACGATAAGCATTGACATTGGAACCCGACTCAAGCAGAGTTGTTGATACATCATATAGCACTGCTTTCGTACAAGTTAAGATTAATGGCGTTCTTCCTTCTTCATCAACACACTACATCCAAAACAATTCAGAAAAACTAAATCTTACAATTACTCTAAGGGGATTATTTCAAGGGATTTGATCAAATGATTAAAAGCTGAAAATATGGAGTAAGAAAGAAGAAAAACCTCGAGTCATGCACCTTCATGGCGAAGGGATTTGATAGCAGGAGCTGGGAGAAAAGCAACAAACCTTCCAAACTTTTGGAGCGAAGATCGAGGGACAGATGTAGTAGGATGAGGTGTAAAGACCAAATCAACAATCTGATTGTTAAACTCATCATTTTGGGGGAATGAGTTTGTTACGAAATTTGAATCTCCTGGATCCAAACTCGTCAGCCTATTTCCGAGGACCTCTAGCTTGTCTGTGTTGCGGTTTCCGTCGTAATCAGCAGGAACCTTGTAGCATTCTTCAACCTTTACACAAATCATATTTATTTATTTGATTCAGAACATAAGTGAATCTGAAAGCAGATAGAAACTCAATGACAACGTTTGAAGCAAGAAGGAATGACAAAGTCCAGAAACTGATGAAGCCAGAATTAGCAAAGAGCCTTGAGCAATAGATGAATGCTATTTGTCATGAACGGAACACCAATCGAAATAATCTGAAATATCTCCGCCCAGACCCGACCCCTTTCTCATCATCTCTTGTCAACTTTCTCTTTAAACGGTTCAAATTCAAGTTACATAAGATATTGACATCGCATCCCTCAATCCGTCGAACGAACGCAAAAGCCGTGACATATGAAGAATAGGAATATCTAATGATATATTATGAGAGGTGAGGAGAGCACGAAAGGTTTGGAAATTTGGTTGTTAAGATCACTAACGAAGATGATGAATCAATACTATAAAATGAGGCAGGTAAGACGAGGAATAGCTTTGGAATTTTTTGTTGTTCGTATGTAAATTAAATTCATATTGACTTTTCTGATTTTGAATAAAGGAGACGAAGAGATCAGCAACGTATTTCTTCATTTTTTTAAAAAAAAAATTGTGATAGCTGATGTGTCTTAAGAATAGATGATCATGTGTCATTTTTTTGTGAGACTCACTCAGTCTTTATATAATAGATCCTACTTAAGTATGTTTATATCTAGATAAGATCATGGAAATATTAAAATCTTTTATAATGGATAAATATATTAGAAACCTTTTTTAGTTTTAATACTATTTTAAGATATATTAATTAAGAAGATACTATGAGTCATTATTTATACAACTATTAAAATTAAAACAATACGAAAGAACAAAATTATATTTGAATGAAAAGATTAATTGGAAGATATTGCTGCATAAACAATTAAAGAACATCAAAATATTGAACAAACCTAAGTATCTTTATTCTGAAATTTTGGCTGAAATTTTGGCGAAAAGTTTTGGTGAAAAATTTTGGACAAATACCCTAATTTCCTTAAGAAAACTTTGCATCCTCCATTATTTTTTTCTGTCGCTCAGTCTCTCCTCTCTCTCAAAATATTTTGCAGCCTCAGTTAGTCTCTTCTCCATGTCTCTCAATCTTTCCTATCTCTCAATATATTCTGAAGCCTCCGTTAGTTTTTTCTCTTCTGCAGCAACCATTTCTCGGTCTCACTCCGAAACCAGGTATTTTTTTGTATATCTGTTTCTCGATCTCTTCTGATTTGGGTATTCTCAGATGGATTTGGTAAATTTGTTATCTGATTTACAGTGCATGTGATTTAGTTTTGTGTTTCTTTTAGTTTCTAAACAATCTTCAGTTTTTTTTAGTTTTGTGTTATACTTTGGTTGGAGAAAAGTTTGAGTTTGTTAATTTCTTTTGATTTTTGCTATTGGTTTTGCTTTTCCAATTGGTTTGTTTGTTTTTGTAATTTGTCTATTTACTCTGTTATTTTATTTATGCTTATATGACTATCTTTGTTTTTAGATATGCCTAAAGCTAAGCTATCACGGTTATCATCGTTGCGGCATCAACAGCCACCTTGCCCACAACAACCTACAGTTCAACATCAAGGTCCCCTACCACCTGGAGCTACTAGTCTGTCTTCAATTGTTAAATAGCAAGGTCCCCTACCATCTGGAGCTACTGGTCTGTCATCAACTGCTCAGTCTTCAGCTGGTGCTAACACTCGAGGCTCTAATTAATGCGCATGCACGGCAAGACCAGACACGGCTCCATCCTCAGGAGCTCGATGGAGCTTTATGGTAATATACTATATGTTTTATATTGTTATCTTCTGTTACATTCTAATATTTATCTAATAATATACACTATGTTTTTCTTATTTCAGGTTCAAAATTGACCCGTCAGTTTGTAAGTACATCCGGACAACAATTTTATTGGGCTTCGGTGGAATATTGGAATGGTCCCGAAAGAGAAAATAGATAAATGGTGGCAGGATTTTGTGGTTAGTTTTGATAAATTAGTTTTGATATATTGGTAAGCTGCTTTCTAAAGATTTTTTGAACCTCCTTACTAAACATTTTCTTACTTACAATTTTTTTATTGTTGTAGCAAAATTATTATTGGGACAAGGTCCATCATGATCTGGTATATTCATTATGGTGGAAAGAGTGTATGGATTCAATAGGTGATCGAATCAGCAAGAAAAAGAGAGCTGGAAAAAACCAAAGTATGTCAGTGATATCCAGTGGACTGAAATGTTGGAGCAGTGGGATACTGAATATATGATCGAACTTTGCAAGACCAACTCTGAGAACCGCCTATCGAATCCTGATGGTTTAGGGGAGCACAAGCATTGTGCTGGTTTTGTATCATTTGTTCGTGTTGGGTATAATATGGTAAGGGTTCATTTCCCTTAGTTGGATAATTTCAAAGAATTTTGATAATTCTAGTGTTATGTTTCTCATCAGATGATCGAGGCTGGAATAGATGAACCACCAGCATACACGGACCTTGTGCGCAAGACACACACGCGCAAAGATGGGACATTAATCGACAAACGCGCGGAGTCTATTGTAGTTGGTGTTGAGTTAGCTGCTACACAAATATTAGCTTCTGATGGATCTCCTAATAGCCAAATAGCATCATATGCCTCTGTTCCTTCTCGCTTCCAACTAAACGAAGCATATCTCAAGATAAATTATGTAATACAATTAAATTAGAAAGATCCTTGAAATATATCGTCGCTTTGAGTAAAATATATATTGATTTCAACCTGTTACTTTTTTGTGTTATTAGTTTCACATCCTAATATATTTTGTTATTGTTCATTGGTTTGTTACTGCATCTTATCCTTGTTAATTTTAAGTTTTAGGATGGACGATTAATTGAGGCTTCTTTCATATATTTGAGTTTGCAAATCTAAGGTCTGAATGTTAAGAGATTGTTGTGTCAATAGAATACGTGCATGATTATTTGTTTCCTAATTCTTTGTTTTGCTTTTCTTTTATCTACATGATCTGTTATTTGTAATTTTTAATTGGTTTTGCTAGTTTCAGACATGGAATTATTTTGGATTGATTTTTGTGAATCTTTTCATTTCTGAGCAGGTTGTTCCTCCTAAAAAGGGTCATATTTATGGCCTCGGTAGCGCTCAATATCAAGAGGTTGCGCCAACTGAGACTGTCCATACTTCTCTTGCCCGCAACCTTGACATAGAAATGAGGATCACCAATGTGGAGGGTAGCTTACAATCTGTCAAGGATATTGTCAACACTGCCAATGAGACAGTCAACACTGTCAAGGAAGCGGTTGACACAAAAATGGCAGAAATGCTAACTGCACAAAACGTGATTCTTCGGAGTCTCGGTTTTGACCCCGAAACACTTCAACCAATCAGACCAGCTCATGTCCCAGCCACTACAACTACTGCCCCGTGTACGTTCGAGAGGCCCTCTGACACACCGGGAATTAACTCCGGCGTGGGGTTTTACCCTTTATATCTAAGCTGCAAGTGCATAACACACGAAGTAGTATTTAGGGATCGAATCCACAGGGATAGACGTTGTCGATTTCTAACGAGTTTTAACTTATGTCTAGCCGTAAAATATATTTTGGGTTTTGTTACGGTTGTATCTATGGAATCTAAACTAAACTAAGAAGGGCAGTAGCTACCTAATTATTCTATCGAGGTTGTGAATCAATTAAAGGAAGCGTTGGGCAATCGAGAATTTTCTAGGGTTTATGGCCGATTTTTACAAGGAAATTTCTAGGATTTCTAAAGCGACTTTTGTCGACTTTGGGTTATTGAACTTGGAACATGTACGCTGCGTGTAGTCTACCCCCGTAATCCTACACACCTACTCACTTCAGTATTCGGACGGTAGCTTTCGTCTCCGTTCGCGCAAAAAGTGAATGATACTCTCGAAGGTCGTTTACGCCCACAATTCCTCCGTAAGTAAACTTTCAAATTCTTACGACGGATTTGCTCCTCTACCCTAGGTCAAGCGATTAGATACAACACTGTTGTGGCTCTAAAACACCTAATATCAGTTGCTAAGACGGTTAGTCAAGCAAGGCATTAACAACAAGGATAGAACGAAGAACCCTAATCGGTATCCTAGACTAAAAACCTAATAAGAATCGAACAATAAATTCCCTTTCAAACCCCTTTCACCCAACAAGGAGATTACTCAGCCATAAATGAGGTAATCATATTCAGTAAATTAAATAAAAACAGTAAGTAAAAAGGGATGAAGACAGCTTCTCTATCGAAGAACACGAATCGACAATCATTTGCTCCAAACGAAAGAAAACAAGTGCACAAGTCTCAAGAGCTTCGCTTCAGCCTTCAAGCGTAATAAGAATGTAATGTGTTATTCTAAGAGGCATAAAATAAGTATTTATAGAGCTAATCTTCGTTTTAGGGTTTGGTGTGAAACGACGGTTTTGGCCTCGGTGAAGAAATGAGTCGATTTGGTCGCGACATGCCCTGGTCGCAAGTGCGGGGCTTCTGGGAGTGGCGAAACGCCTCCTGGCCTCGGGTGGAGACTGTCCAGGAGTGGCGAAATGCCTCCTGGCCGCGGCTCCAGCTCCTCCAGGCGCGGTTGGCTTCTCCTCGTGGCAGCTTCATATCCCTTCAGTGCTTCGGTATATTTAAAGATCCAACCATTGGATTGCCTCCAATCCAATTGCATTTGAAATATGGTTGTCTCTACTTTGTTGTGTCCAAATTTGGGGATGATCAGACGGTGAAAAGGTCTCCATTAGCAGCAAGACTTCTTGACGGTCCAAGTTTATCCAAAACGTACTTTTTCTCCGAAATGCACTCTTTTATTCCGATTTACCTGAAACGTCTTTCAAATCTCTAAAATATTAAAATCACTTTAAAATCTTTGAAAACATAGTTAAAAACACCTGCAAAAGAATATGAAAATGATCCATAAAAATGGTCAAAAACCGGTGTTATCAACTCCCCCAGACTTAGATCTTTGTTTGTCCTCAAACAAAACAGAAATCTAAACTCGGAAAGAGGTTTTCGAAAATATAGGAACTAACAAAATTCTCAGTGACCGTCCATCTAAACAATAACCAACGTAATGCATCGATCGGGCTTAGTCTAGATAATTCTCACCAAAGTACTACAACACTAGTCCACGGTATCCGTCATGCGAAAGTCTAACCACATAGATCCTAACTTTCAGTCAACTTCTTAACATTCATTAAAGATTGCGTGATTCTTACTAAAAATATTAGACAAGACCATCGATGCTAGGCATTTAAGGGCAATTTAGAGGTGAGGCTAAAAGTGTTTCGGGTTACTGTATTTTCTTCAGAGGATGCTAGATATTATGCAAAACAGCAAGAGAGGATGGAGTTGTTTGTACCCACAGTTTTCAGTTACTCCTTGCTCACATAAGTGTTGCTGCAAAACTCCTCATTAGTTGGGACTCTTCTCCCTTTGACAGAACTTTTCTGCCGTTCCCACAGACTTAGATTTTTCTCCGGGTAATGATTCGAACGGCTTCTTACTCCTCACATATTGAAACATAGTTGCCTTGGTAAAAATATAGGCTACTATAAGACTCTTAGGCTTTTATTTCCTTTCCTTTCGGTTTTTTTTTTTTTAGAAAGGGGAAACGCCTTTACACGGGAGCCTTGAGAGTACAAAAATTACCATTTACAAACGATTTCCAAGGAAACTTTTTAGCTTGATTATTCGATACCTCCACAACCGAATCCCTCTAGTCTCTCGTCTTCTCGAGTGACTAAAAATTGTGTCAATCCTCCCTCTCCGGCGTTTTTGCACATAAGACAACAAGAGAATTGCATGAGGTTTGAACAAAGGTTAAGTTTCGGGTGGGATACCGGCTAAAGATGAACCAACCATCTAGGACAATAAAGAGTGGTAAAAATGAAAAAAATGTCCTAGATGTATGACTCGTTGTCTCGCCTAAAACAATTGATAAGAAATTAAATATAGATTAAGTCCAAATACAATGAGCTAGTATATCATGTCAGAAAGAATTTCTATGGCTCGAAATCCTCTGGGGATGTCGCATTGAAAGCACTCTAGCTACCGCCTAGTCTAGTACTAAACCACAAAAGAGATAGCACGAGGAAATAGCGTAGAAGCACACTGGTCAATATCATCATAGATTTTGTTCTTATGTTCCTGAAAAATACTTAATAAAAATACTACACGAGGTCTTAAAAATTCAGCGAGAATTAAAAAGATCCAAAGAAAAGAAAAATAGATTAGTAATGGATAAACATCCTCTCCCATACTTAAATCACACTGTCCTTAGTGTGAAAAAGTTGGTGAAAGGATGGAAAAATCATTAAAATAAAAGATAAGGTGATAGAGATCGATTAAACTGTGGTGGTGAAGTGCATGGCTAGGCGTCGCCAGAGCCATCTGTCTCGGATTCGGGCGTGTTTCCATCGAACTGGTGGTGCTCTTCGAGGAAACGCATCATGCGCATGTATCGTCTCTCTTGTCGTGTTATCTTCTTCTCCACGGCTGCGTATTCTGGTATGTGTTCGTGAGACGAACTCGCGGATAGTGCACGGGTCTGTGATTGTTGAAGTAGTCGAGCATGCTCTGCCTCGGCTTCAGGGTTGGCCTTGGCCACTACGAATTATCCAATCGTGTACGTTAGGCGTGGGGCTGTAGGTATGTAGTCCATCTCCTTCGGTATACATCTAGGTGTTGCTCCTTCTCGGAGTCTAGGGACAGAGTTAGAAGGTAAGAAGACAAAGTAGGACTCACCGACATTAGTGCAATATTTGTAACCAAATCTGTCAGGCTCGAGTGAAGCGCGAGAGATCGTGCGGTCTCGGGAGAATTGCATCAAGTCGAACCAGCTTCCTTGGAGTGGAACCTCATTCGAGAAATCGAAGTGCACGGCTTGTAGAATCATTGTGATGATGCTTCTGAAGGCGGTAGTAGTGTCCTAGGGTTTTCTGGCGGGCGCGTCGTGTTTCACCTTCACCAAGTTCTTCGCGACGATACAAGCATATCAAGAATAGCGCGGGTCTTCGGTGAAAGGTAATTGAAGGGTGACAAGCTCGCCTTTGAGGACATTCCCCACGTTGGCTCTCAAGAATATGGTGTGCGCTAAGAGCTTTTGTGTATAGCGGACAGCGGGATGCGTGAGTAGGGCAGCTTTGGATTGTCCGTTGTTGTAGACGCCTTGTCTCATTATGTTCCATAGATCTTCATCGGGATTCTCCTCGGGGTGAATCTCATCGAGATATTGAAGCTTCAACGCTTCACAAAGTTTAGGAATCGTTAGAGCATAAGAATATCCGCGAATGGTAAAAGTAAGTGTACCGTCGCTCGCTCTCGCATTAGAGCGCTCTCGTAGCACATGGTGACGGTCGATAAGAATTGTTTGGTGAGATCTTCGTAGCTAGGGAGATTGAGCTCCATGAAAGGTCAAATGTTACGTGCGTCGAGATACCAAATCACGTCTTTTATGATCCTGAGCATGTCGAGAGTCGAGTAATCTATGCGAGGTGTTGATTTGATAACCATCTTGTTGAGCTTCTCAAGGTAATCGATATTTGGTTCCATAGGTTTTCCGACATATCGTACCTTTGGTCTTCGTTCCGGAGGTGGTGTTGGTTCATGTGGAGGGGAAGGAGTTGGGTCACGTCGAAGAATCGGCACGCGAGTTCTAGTCGATCGTCGTCGACTTGCAAAGAACTCGCCAATATTTGTGTCGTCTTTCACGCTTACGGTGTCCGATCCTCCTCGTGTCGAATTGAAAATGATATCCGGGAAGTCTCTCCTACGTATCCGCTCTTCTTTGAGCGAGTTATTATCATTCTCGCGTGGTCCATTGTTCCTACAAAATAGAAAACAATTATCGGAAAAAGTATGAATATAGTTGTGATTGAAAATTTTCAGTATGCGAAGATATTAATTCTAGTATCAATTCAATCAATCAAACGAGAAATATTGATCACAAGTTTAAAAAAATCAATTCATGATCGTGAATTCCGGGTTTTTGACGCTCTTGCATAAAAATTTCTAGATATCGATTTTAAGTTCAACTTTATGTAAATTTCAGTAGATTACCGTTTGGTAATTAACGATATAACTAGACTTGTCTACATTGATCAAAATTACTCTCCAAATTCGTTTTCAATTAAGCTTGAAAATTTCAAGTTCCAAAAATCTCAAATCCAAGGGAATTAAGTGCTAAAATTGAAGTCTAGACACACTAGAAGTTCAATCTTAAGGTCTTTAACAATTTCTAACCATCAAAGACATAGATATAGTGAATTCAAGAAAAACACTAGGTTCTTGTTCATATGAAAAGGTAGAAGTTTCGGTTCGTACCTTGTTGGAATTGACGGGATGAGTGAGGAATTGAAATCTTCTCCGAAAAAGAGTGAGAATGGACCGAATAATTTTCGAAAAAGCTTTTGAATTGAAAAATGGTGTTCTTGCGCAAAATCTCCAAGTATTTTGGAAGAGAAGAAGAAAGAGAGCTTGAATCATGAAATTCTCTTTTTGTTCTTTGAAAAATTGTTTTTTATGTAAAAAGAAGTTTTCTGTTTTTCAAAAACTTTTGTGACTTACCTAAGTGGGACACGTGAATTAAACCGGGTTTGGTTCAATTTCACGTCGTGAACGTGTTCGGGATTGCACGGTTTAGTGTCGGGAACAATTGGAAATGGTCGGGATTAAGTTTGGGATAGAATGAGGCCAAGTGCCTTTTCGCCGCGTGACCAGCCAACGCTAACGCGGTCGACGACCTCCTCACCGCGGGTCGAGCTGCTCCAGCTGCGGTCGAGTGCCCTTCGTCTCGGGTCATTTTCTCCTTCGTTCCTTCGTCGTTTTACGATTTGTTTCGAACATCGTCTTCATTTTTTTTTGTTTTCTGATTTTTTTGAATGTTTTTGGGTTTTTTGGTTTTATATTAAGCCTGAAATACTAAAAAGAAAAACGTCAATAGAAAAAGAAAGAAAAACGTACCAAATGGGTTGCCTCCCATCAAGCGCTTTTGGTTAAAGTCGTTAGCTCGACTTTTTGTTGAGACTAGGCGTGAGCAGTAGATGTCTCGGGAACAAATGTTCATTTGGCATCGTCTTGTTTATGACATGTTTCGCCTTTCTTCGGTATCACCTTCTTTTCCGCATTCTTTCGCCTGTTTCGTCTTCTCAACCATTTCTCCCACTCGTTCTTCCTTGGTATCTCTTAAATCTGGTGGAATATTGATCTTAACTTTTGCAAATGGTTTAGAAGTGAATGGTGGACTTACCTTCTGGAGTTCCATCTTTGTCGACTCATCTTTCTCTTTTTCTTTAGGAAAATCGAGTTTTTCATCATTTGTTCGTCCCTCGGGTATGGAATTTTGTCCGGGACAGTAGGATGGAGCCTCCTTCAATCCACATTCGAGAAGACGGCTTGACAGTTGGCGTGATCAAGGATGGCGCCAATGGTAGCTAAGAAGGGTCGACCAAAAATCAACGGTCTATCCTTGTCCCGTTCCATTTCGAGAACTTAAAAATCAGCGGGAACGATCTTATTTCCAATGAGTATTTGAAGATAATGGATCGCTCCTTTGGGTTTCTTTTGTGATGAGTCCCCAAAAATTACGCTCACGGTAGATGGCGTGAGATTTATTATACCGAGTTTCTCGGCAAATGTCTTAGACATGATGTTGACGTTGGCTCCGGAATCACACAAACAATCTGCAAAATAAATTCTCGAAATCCAACAAGAAAAAGAAAAACATCCCGGAGCATCGGCTTTTCTAAGCCTTTGAAGCGGGATTAGTTTCGGTACCTCGAATTGTGATTTTTGGATCATCTTGGATTCGGTAACGACTCGTCCATAGAGTGGGAAGAATTTTGAAACTTCTCTAGGCTCCATCTTAGCATCGACTTCCTTCCCGGGTATGGTGGAAATAACGTTGCAAAATCTCTTCGGGTTATCTTCCACTCTTCCGGGTAAAATTCTGCTCGGTCTCTTAGTGGAGTCTGCGGTTTCAGAGACTTACATATTTAACTTCTTGACATGGGTTGAAAACGATTCAAATTTCCCATTCAAGTCGTTGTACATACAATCGACCTTGGCGTTGAAATCTTTCGTCGTCTTCTCGTTGCTTTGAGAGAGGAGCTGAATTAATTGCTCAAGTTTCGCTATTTGGGAAGCAAGTTGAGAGTTAGAGATACCTTGTTTCTGCGTGTTTGAGTTGTTGTAAGGAGCGGCTTGAGCATTGAAGGGTGGTCTTGGTTGGAAGTTCCCATTTCCTCCATAGTTCCCGTTTTGGAACCGGTTTTGGTATGGCCTCGATTATTGTGGATAAGGCTATCTTGAGGGTTCTCCACGTTCGAGTTTCGATAGGAGAGATTTTTGAAGTTAGTGTTGCGGAAGTTGTTGTTGAATCCGTTGTTGAAACAGCTTTGGTACGAGTTTTGTGCTCCCACATGGTTAACTTCTTCTTCTTGAAAATACGAACCGTTGTTGTTGGATTCATAATAAGTGTTATCATCGACTCCAACAGTAGCTTCACAAGCATGTACTTGACGGTTTTGGTTGTTGAGAAATCGGTTCATCATGACTTTTAGCTCGGAAACCTCTTTCGATTCCGACACGTTCGATCTAGTCGATCTATCGTAGTTGAAAGAATTGTTGCTATCCGACATAGCAAGATTTTCGATGAGAGATCTTCCTTGGTTGATGGTCTTCATGGAGAAGTCTCCATTGCTGGCCGTGTCGAGAGAAAGTTAATATTTCGGTAGTAATCCTAGGTAGAAAGTGTTGAGCACATTCGTACCAGAGAAACCGTGATGAGGGCAATCTCTCTCGTACTCCTTGAAACGTTTCCACGCTTCATAGAAAGATTCCACCGATTGTTGATGAAAACTTTGGATTTTGTTTCTCAGCGCGTTGGATCTTGACTTCATGTAGAAGTGGTTTAAGAAGGCGGCTTTGCACTCTTTCCAATTAGTAATAGATCCTGCGGGCAAAGATTTTAACCAACAGTGAGCTTTATCGGCCAAAGAAAAAGGAAAAAGCTTACACTTCAAATAGTTGGCGAGAATTTGGTTCGTTCTCGTCGTTCCGCATATCTCTTCGAACAACTTGATGTGCTCCATCGGATGCTCGGTTGCAACTCCAGGAAACTGATTTTGCTTTACCAAAGCAATGATTTGAGGTTTGATCTAAAAATTGTTTCCGTTCGGTATAGGAAGTTGTATGGCTGCTCGGTTTTGGAAGTGTTGATACGGTGCATCAAAATCAGCAATGAAGCGGTTACGCGCTTGTCTCCTCGGAGGATTAGCGGCAGTACGGGACAGTTGGCGTTTACGCCGTTAGGAGGAATCGGTGCATTTGCTTGAGCATCGTTCCTCGGTGCATCACGATCAATTGGGAAGTTGTCGCCTCTGATTTTCAGGATTTCGGTTTGGTTGTGGGTTTTTCGGGATCGAGATGTGGCTGGTCATTAGCACCATGGACAGCCTCTTGATCTTCTTCATGATCCGAAAAATCACGGTCATCCTTGTGATCTAGTTGATCGCGGTTTAGTTGATCGCGGTTTAGTTAATCTTCTGGGTGGTCGTTTTTTGGCCATCCTTATGTATCTTTTGAGTCTTCGGAGTCATCTCTCGTGTTTGTCAATATATTCTAGTAGTGGTACGGTTTCTCTAGGAGTTCTCCTAGTGTGCATGCACCTTAGAAAAAAAAACAAAGATAAAGGAGAAAGTCAAAAGAACAACAAAGAATTTGAAAATCAAAAGTGTCTAGAGCAGAAATTAGAATACGAAATCAAACAAGCTAAACTATCCCCGGTAACGGCGCCAAAAAATTGACACACCGGGAATTAACCCCGGCGTGGGGTGTTACCCTTTATATCTAAGCCGCAAGTTGATATGCTCAATTTAATACCCTAACAGTACTAAAGCAGTTGTTGTAGTCTAGCTAGGGGTCGAACACAAGGACTCACAGAAATCACTCAATAAATTGTAAAATCAAGTTAAGCTAAACAATTCAGATTAAGCAGAAAACAGAAAGCAGTAAACAAGTTGTAATTCAATCAGGAAAATATAGGCCCAGGGTTTTCTCAGGAAATCAATGAATGCAGATAAACTAACTAACAGAATTCAGATTTAGCGCAGTTCTAGAACTCAAATCACTAAAGTATAATTAACCAACTGTCGTTGCGAAAACTATCTAAATCTAAATCCTAGGAGTTCCAAATTTCTTTGCGAATCCTAAAGTCTAAATCATCTTTAATAACATGTTTGATAAGTTCACAAATCAATTAAACCAAATTTCTTTGTGAATAACCAATTTGCTCACTTAGGTTTTATCAGGTAATTAATCGCACTGTCGTGCCTAATCAATTATCCTAAGATCTAACTTCCAGATTCGTCAACCTAGAATTAGCTATGAACACAACCTAAGCGAAGAACTATAATTTAGATGGTGAATCCTAAACAGATAATTAACCTAGCATTCAGAGAAATCCTTTATGAGAAAACCCTAAACCTAAAAGGGATCTACTCAGACATGGCAATTGAATCAAAAGACATGTTTGAATAAATCATCAATAGAATAATCAAAAGGATTTTGAGATCTGAAGGGAAATCAGACTTGTCTCTCTAAAACCAAAGTAAAATCAAAGTAATAAAAGCATAAAAAGGCATAGCCTAAACAATGGCTGAAAACTCCTATTTATAACATAAATCACGAGTTGGGGTCTTCTTGTAATTATCAGAGACTTCTGGACCAAGTTGCAATTCTTCAACTCTTCATTAAGTCGCGATGTCGTGTCTGCTGTGCTGGGTATCGATCGATACCAAGGGGGTATCGATCGATGCTAGACGTCAAAACAGGTACTCAGCAACACGATCTTTAACTCTGCTCCAAATGCTCCAGAAAGCTCCAATACTTCCAATAATCCTCCAATTCGTGCTAAGACCTGTAAAAGACTCTAAAAGACTCCAAAATACTAGAAAAGACTCTATAAAAGGACTTATATCATGGTCTAAACAGGGTAAAAACCATGATATATCACAAGTGCACAGCACACGAAGTAGTATTTAGGGATCGATTCCACATGGATAGACGTTGTCGATTTCTAAGGAGTTCTTACTTATGTCTAGACGTAAAATATATTTTGGGTTTTGTTACGGTCGTATCAATGGAACCTAAACTAAACTAAGAAGGGCAGTAGCTAACTAATTATTTTATCGATGTTGTGAATCAATTAAACGAAGCGTTGGGCAATCGAAAATTTTCTAGGGTTTATGGCCTATTTTTACAAGGAAATTTCTAGGATTTCTAAAGCGACTTTCGTCGACTTTGAGTTCTTGAACTTGGAACACGTACGTTGCGTGTAATCTACTCCCGTAATCCTACACACCTACTCACTTCAGTACTCGGACGGTAGCTTTCGTCTCAGCCCGCGCAAGAAGTGAATGATACTCTCAAAGGTCGTTTACGCCCAGAATTCCTCCGTAAGTATACTTTTGAAATCTTACGACGGATTTGCTTGTCTACCCTAGTTCAAGCGATTAGATACAGCAATGTCATGGCTCTAAAACACCTAATATCAGTTGCTAAGACGGTTAGTCAAGCAACGCATTAACAACAAGGACATAACGAAGAACCCTAATCGGTATCCTAGACTAAAAACCTAATAAGAATCGAACAATAAATTCCCCTTCAAACCCCTTTCACCCAACAAGGGGATTACTCAGCCATAGGCTATGGCCCATAGCTGAGGTAATTATATTCAATAAATTAAATAAAAACAGTAAGTAAAAAGGGATGAAGAAAGCTTCTCTATCGAAGAACACGAATCGAGAATCCTTTGCTCCAAACCAAACAAAACAAGTGCACAAGTCTCAAGAGTTTCGCTTCTGCCTTCAAGCGTAATAAGAATGTAACGTGTCTGTCTAAGAGGCATAAAATAAGTATTTATAGAGCTAATCTTCGTTTTAGGGTTTGGTGTGAAATGACGGTTTTGACATAAGTGAAGAAACGAGTCGATTTGGTCGCGACATGCCTTGGCAGCGGGTACAGGGATTCTGGGAGTGGTGAAACACCTCCTGGCCATGGGTGGAGACTCTCTAGGAGTGGCGAAATGCATCCTGGCCGCGGCTCCAGCTCCACCAGGCGCGGTGGGCTTCTCCTCGGGCAGCTTCATCTGCTTTCAGTGCTTCGAGTATATTTAAGGATCCAACCATTGGATACGAGCAGGAGATGGCCGCGGGTCCAAGGAACTGAGGCGCGGCAGATTGAAGGCTGGCCGCGGGTCTGGTGGCTGCACCCGCAGCGGAGGGAGGGCTGGCCGCGGCCGGAGAGCTCGCGCCAGTGGTGAGGGGAGTCCGTGGGGACTTGACCGGTTCGTCGTCTTCTTCACCTCCTTTGGTGTTTTTTAGTTCTTGGGAGTCATTTGGCTTCTCGTCTAGGTCAGGAACATGGGCATCAAGTGTTGAATCATGCTTCTGATGATCTTTAGATAGTTCTCCCAAACGAGGCTTGTTTGACTTTTGTGTGTCGGACAAGTGACTAACTAAAGCATCGGTTTCTCTAACCTTGTATTCGAGTATGTTGAGACGATACTCGACTTCTTGAAGTTCATCATCAGTCTTCTCTCTGTACCAAGAGGAAAACTCACTAGTCTCTTTAATTACTTGTTTTGAATCGCGAATCTCCATATTTTGAATAATATCGTATTTTTGCTTCGTTTGTTCCTCCTCCATGGTTTTTGACTTTTCTTGGATAGCAGCAGCGTCTTGTAGAGTTTGTTCCTCAAGGGTGTTGATGTGAGCAGCAAGGTCATCAAACTTCTCATTGAATTCGGTGTAGATTGTATCTAGCCTTTTGTTCATGGCCGCCTCGGTCACGACTTGGCAATCGAGGTATTGATTAAGCATGATGTTGATTGCGTCCAGACGTATGCTAATCTCTGAGTTGAACACGTGCTGGTCCGAGAATTGATGGTGTTGTTGGTACGAACGTTGTCTAGAGTTGACAACGGAAGACGCAAAAGGCTCGTCTCGGTAGTAAGGAGGCTCGTGGCTTCCTTGAGAGTAGTTGATCTGTGCCGGTTTCCGATCCATGTAGAACGAGTCACACACATCATGTGAGTCGTGACAGTGGTGAGCACAAAATGGATCATAGTAACCCCGCTCGTAGTAGCAATTTCGCTCCAGAGGCGAGTTCATGTGTTCAAAATCTGAAACAAATAAAAACAAAACCAAAAATCAAATAGAAAAACTTTGTTCTATAGTCGCTTTACTAACCTCTAAGGTGTGATAGAAGCTGTAGCGATCTCTCCCCGGCAACGGCGCCAAAAAACTTGATGCGTTATCGAATTCGTCTCCGAAACTTCAGGCCTTAAATTTATAAACCTTAAAGCATGCATGTGCACAGATGTGCGTTGTAGTACTTGAGGTATCGATCCACGGTGGGAGGGTGCTATTCTATGAGACCTTAGACACTATATAGTAAATAAACCTATAACGTATATATTGTTTTAGGGTTTTTGTAAATAACAAGAAACGGAAAACTTCTACTAATCTAATCTAAGAAAATCAATGGCTACTCTAAACTAAGGGAATTTTAACTACTAAACTAATGCTAAGAGAAACTAAACCTATCTTAAGAAAAACTAAGACTACCCTAATACCTAAGAAAATCGACTACTAACCTAAACCTAATGAAATCGATAACTAAAATACTTCTACGGACTCCATTGCTAAACTAAAATACATGAGACATTTGTAACTATTCTAAAACGTTGCTGGGTCGAGAGGAATATCTCAGGGTATGCTCGATTCAATCAAACGGCCCCTAGCTCATTAGTAACCGGTGTTTCTAGATTATAACTCCACGAACAGGACATAATAATGACGTAGTCTACTTCCGTACAACCTACGTCCTACAATCTATTCACTCAACCATTAGCCTCCGTCTTTGGCCGCGCGTAAGATTGTGATATGTTAGTGGGTCCATAGGTTCACGGCACTCCGTAAGTATACTTTCGAAATCTTACGACGCGCACGCCTTGTGGATGAACTTTGCTCGTGAATAGATGCAACACTTTCGTGGTTATAAACTCCCCCTATCAGCCTCTAGTTCATGACACTAATTCATGCATTAACAACTTTCCACAAGAAGAGCTCTAGAAATCCGCTAGGGTTTACCGAGTGAAATCCTTATCAAACATAGAATTCCCCTCGATAATCCTTTAAACCCAACAATCTAAACTACTCACACATACTGTAAAAAGACATAATTAAATTAAACATGAGATTGGTGAAGAAGCCTCACGAATTCGGTGAGAAACCTCCTCACCAATCCCGAGAATCTCGATGCAAGAGTATAAGAATGAAAGAAAAACTAATGTGTCCCAAGGTCTAAGGTTGGATTGATGCACGAAAATTATGTCTAAAACAAGTATTTATAGGTCTTCAACAAGCTTAGGTCGTTTTAGAGTTTGACGGGAAAAGACAGTTTTGGCCTCGGGTGAAGAAACGGATCATCTTGGGTGGAATTAGCTATGGCCGCGGGTCCGTAGATTCTGGTTGCGGCGAACTTGGCTCTGACCGCGGGTGGAGTGACTTCAGGGGCGGCGGAATGGTGCTTGGCCACGGGTCCTGCTACTCGACCCGCGGTGGACTGCTTCTTCGGGCAACTTCGTCGGTCTTCAGTGCTTCGGTATATTTTAGGATCCAACCATTGGATTGTCCCCAATCCAATTGTATTTGAAAACTGGTTGTCTCTACTTTGTTGTATCCAAATTTGGTGATGATCAGACGGTGAAAAGGTCTTCTTTGATTGCAAGACTTCTTGACTGTCCAAGTTTATCCAAAAACATATTTTTGCTCCGAAATGCACTCTTTAATCCCAAGTTACCTGAAAAGATTTTTAAAACCGCAAACATGCGAAACCCGTAATAAAAGCATAGAAAACAAAGTGGAACACTTATTAAAGAGTTCTAAAATATATAGCAAAACGGGTAAACATACGGTGTTATCAGACCCTAGACTTAAACCTTGTTTGTCCTCAAACAAGACAAAGCTCAAGCTTGGAAATGATCAAACGAAAATCATTGGGAACTAGGAATCTCGTAGACCGTCCTTCTAAACCATAAGTGAAAGGACCGCATTTTTTTTTTTTTTGCAGAAATAATTAAACAATCACTAAACAATAATTAATTAAATAATAATTAATTAATTATTACAACACAAGTTCTACAGGTACAACAGCTTACACAAGCTAACGATTTTATAATGGTAAAAACAACTGGTATCGATCGATACTCCCCTAGTGTCGATCGATACCCAAACAACAGAAGCAAACCCCGGGTCCTAATCATCCCCTCTTCACTGCCTCGATTCCACGATCACGCCTTATCTTTACCTGCATCGACAAAAGTGATGCATCAACATTTGGCTAACCAAATGCTGAGTGAGATTGATCATCCCAACAACAGGCTACCAATAAGCACAATCAACAATTAATTAACAACAATTAAAACTTTCAGCATCAACAAAACAACTGGTATCGATTGATACTCATATAGTGTCGATCGATACCCGAACAACACACGACTCCCGACAAGGGACTGGTATCGATCGATACTAAAACCAACACCTGGTATCGATCGATACAAACACACTCAAGTCCACCGACAAGGGACTGGTATCGATCGATACTCACGTGGTATCGATCGATGCTCACGAGACCTAAACACAGGAATCGCCATACAAGCCACAAAATGCATCAATCAAGCTTAACAAGACACCACACAAGCTTAATTGCTAACCTTTGGTCACAACTCATCTTTAGATACGATGGATCGAGCTCTAAACGACTTCCCAAGCTCAAGAAGATCTCCCTCTCTTCTCACAAGCCCACGTCGAAACCAAGCTCTTCCAACCCCTTCTTCAAGCTTCTCCCAAGCTTAAAATCTCTTGATCTCGGAAGATCTAAGCTTCACCAAGCTTTTTCTTTCTCTCTCTCTCTTTCTCCTTCTCTCTCGCTCTTTTTCCTTCTCTCTCGCGACCAACTCTGGTCTTATCCTCACAAGATAGGCTTTTATACTTGAAAGTAGATAAGAGAAGAAGACAACCAGGAGAAAAACCCGGCTGGTGTCGATCGATACAGGCCAGTATCGATCGATACCACCCCCGGAACAAACCCGAATTAATTATTTTTCCCCAATAATCAATTCTTCCCGAACGCGGGCGTTACAATAAGCATCGAACTACATCAATCGCAATCTAGCCTAGAAAATTCTCAATAGAATTTCCCGTAACACTAGTCCACAGTATCCTTCATACGAAATATAAACTTTCAAAATCCAAAAATCAGGTCAACTAGCTCTCTACATTCATTAAGTATAGGCGTGTGTTTCTCATCAAAATGATTAAACCAAGACAATCGATGCTAGGTATTAAAGGCATTTAGAGGTGAGGTTAAGAGTGTTTCAGGTTACCGTAATTTGGCTGGAGGTTAAGAGTGTTTCAGGCATATCTAAATTTTAAAGTGTTTTAAAATATATAGCAAAACGAGTAAAAATACGGTGTTATCACGAACCGAAGCGAACCAGGAGGCGATCTTGGCACCGTTGAAAAGATCTCGAATCCACCTTGTCAGAGCAGTTTTGTGATCCAAATTTTGAGGTAAACTCCAAAAGTTACGGATATTTCTTCTTGGCCAAGAAAGTATTCCTTCGTGAAAATGGAAAGTGCATTTATGATGATCCATTTATGGCAAATACAATTATGGTAATCTATATTTGGAAATTCCATTTATGGTGATCTGTTTATGGCAAGTACATTTATGGTGATCCATATATAGAAAGTGCATTTATGGAAAGTACAATTATGGAAACTTCAATTTTGGAAATACTCTATTTTTGAAAGTTATATTTTCGGAAAGTTATATTTTCGGAAAACCGATCCTAAACCATAATTTTATGGTGATTTATAAGTTGTCTTAGGCATAGTTTTGTATATGTGTGTTAAATCTAGAGTTAGAGATTGATAGATAATTAAAACGAACATGAATGATTGAATGAGAACGAATGTATGTATTGTTGATTGGTGTTAGTCTAGCCGCGTTAGAGCGCATGATTGATCCTGGCCCATGAACATTGCAGACCATGGACGGATTGCTTGATGGTCTTCACGAAGGACGTTTCGCGAAGTGTGATCATGGCTGGACTACACACACAGGAAGTGTGGCCAGTAAAGGGGCCAACGGGCATGTGAGATTGTGGCTGACGAGTCACCATATTTAAACTGTAACGTTCTTGTGAGTGGGAACTTGTGTGCTAGGTTTCTATGTACTTGTGAAAGCTTGATGATTGTTGCTTGTCTAATCTTAGGTTAAGTAGACATATATGTGGTTATGTTTAAAACTTCGTATAGATCAAGTGGGCATGTATGATCGTCTTCACTGGGTAACTTGTTACTCACCCCTCTTTTCCTTTTTCAGGTTTGTTTTAAGAGATCGTTTTTGGCGTGAAGTGCAAGTCAAGTTGTTCAGTAGGGTTTTCCAGGAATAAGGTGTCTAAATTTGGTATCACAGAGTAGGTCAAGGCCATCCCGATTCTGACCCGGAGGGTCAGTGGTTTTCGATCTGGGTCTTAGTTGGGTATAAGGATTAGATGGATTTTAATCTAATTAATTTCTTAGTTCTATCAAGTGCATAGTTGGATCAACAATCGTTTCGCGACGGAGTCTTTAAGTGAAGTTCATGGGACCATAATTTTGTCTAAACACGTTGATGCAAGAAGGGGAGCCCATGAGAGTAAAGTGAAGAGTATTAGCCAACTATTTAAGAACTGTGTGGTTTTTGACGTTGGGATGTCACCATCAGACATCAAGAAGAAGGATCCTCCAAAGTCGGGTCGCAAATCAAGTGGGGGAGAAGCAACCTTGAATTCGAGGACGAATTCATTTCAAGTATGGGAGTTTGTAACATCCCAAGAAAAGGGTTTTGGCCCAATTTCTTTTCTTTTTTTTTCCCAAGCGGCTTAAATTCCTAAAGCCTATTTCTACTTTCTAGCCCAATGTACTAAATCCAACAGAAAACTCATAACCCCAAAACAAAGCCCAATCTTGCCATTATTCCCTAAAACCTTAAACCTATACATATTCTATTCCCATATATAAGGAGCTCGTGGAGAGGAAGAGAGACATAGAGTTTAATCACCGGCGAAGACCAGCCGAAGTCCAACCACCGTCCAGAACCATCAGAGAGAACCAGATCCGCCAGAGGAGAGAGAAGGAGGAGGAAAGGCCATTCGCGACCAGCCACCTTGCGACGTAATTTCCCGGCGATCCGGAGCGGTCCAGGAGGCGCTCTTGGTACCGTTGGAAAGATCTCAAATCCACCTTGTTAGAGCAGTTTCACGATTCAAATTTTGAGGTAAACTCCGCAAGTTAAGGATATTTCTTCTTGGCCAAGAAAGTATTTTTTCTGAAAATGGAAAGTGTCTTTATGGTGATCCGTTTATGGCAAATACATTTATGGTGATCTATATATGGAAATTGCATTTATGCTGATCCGTTTATGTTAAGTACATTTATGGAAATTTCTATTTTGGAAAGTCTCTATTTTTGAAAAATTATATATTCGGAAGGTTCTATTTCTGGAAACCCGATCCTAAACCATAATTTTATGGTGTTATATAAGTTGTTTTAGGCATAGTTTTGTATGTGTGTGTTGAGCCTAGAGTTAGAGATTGATTGATAATTAAAACGAAC
>PKML01026189.1:33180-165780 GCA_002933935.1 Eutrema yunnanense | reverse complement strand
ATCAGAATGTGCGCCATTCTTTAAAGAAGCTTCAAGGTTCATGCACGATGCTCTCAAATTATCATCACCAACTGATAATAGCTTCTTCAAATCAAACAAAAACCCAAAAGTTTTTTCATACTTTTGGAATTGTTCAAATCTTGACTCAAGGGACACCAAAGCTTGATCCATAAGAGCGATAAAGTAATCAATTCTGAAACTCTCCTCTAGTGGTATTTCAAGATTTTCATCAACTTTCTTAGGATCCTCATCGTATTGTCTTTTTTTTCTTATGAATCGCTTTTTTTTCTCAGGAAATTTAGCTTCAATCTCCATAGCTTCTGCAATTTTTGTAGCCTCAGATTTCGCTGAATCAAAACCTGTTTCTCTGTATTTCTTGAAAAATGTTACTAGTCCTTTTAGCTGCTCAATCGCGACATCGATATCAATGTCTTTTGATTGTAAGGTTTTTCTTACAGTGTTGACAACAGATAGAAGATCATACCAAATAACCATACCAAACAAAAATTCAAAACCTACAATACCGTGTGTTTCACTGAGTGCAAGAGATTCAGCTTCGCTTCGTGTTTTTGGATCACCACAATCTTCTGCCAAACATAATAAAGTATCTCTTATTGCAGGAGCTTGAAAACGTATTGCTTTTACACTTTCAACACGGCTCTCCCAACGTGTTTGAGATAAAGATTTAAGTGTTAGACCTTCCACCATCTCTTTAAATACATCCCACCTGTTTGTCGAAGATGAAAACAAGCAATATATTCGCTGAACTATTCCAAAAAAAGACACCGCCTTTTCTGAAGAAGAAGCTATATCACAAAGCACAAGATTCAAGCTATGACAACCACATGGTGTGTAAAAAGCCCTTGGATTAATCTTAAGCAATCTCTTTTGCACCCCTTTATTTTTTCCTTTCATATTAGACCCATTGTCATAACCTTGACCTCTCACATCATCAATGTCCAACTCCAAAGCAAACAATGCAGCCTGAAGAGTAGAGTAAAGCCCTTCTCCAGATTTATCATCTACTTTCAAATATGTCAAAAAAAATTCTTCAATCTTAGTTGGAGTTGCAGAGACATCCACACATCGTATAATCACAATCATTTGTTCTTTATGACTGATATCTGGAGTACAATCAAGAATCACAGAAAAATACTTTGATGCCTTTATCTTCTTTATAATCTTAATTTTGATATCATTGGCCAGCATCTCTATCAACTCATTCTGTATCCTATGACTAAGATAATGAGTATAAATTTCTCCTTTCTCAATTCGCCTAACATGCTCTCTCATAACTGGATCAAACTCTGCAATCATTTCAATAAAACTCAAGAAATTCCCATTATTTTCTTCTCCAATTTTATCATTGTCTACACGAAATGCTAAATTGTTTTTTGCAAGCGTCTTCACCACTGCAAAAATTCTCAATAATACTTCTCTCCAACGATTCTTCTCCTTCTTAATTTCTTCTTGAACATGCTTATCGATTGTTTGACCTTTTTGTAGTATGATCTCTAATTCTGTCCAACGACTCACACAAATAATGTGATCATGACTATTTTCATGTTCTTTGAGCCTCATTGAAAGATTTTTCCAATCGCTGTATCCGGTGGTCGCCAACTGGACAACCATTTTGTCATGTCTAAATAACTTACAACAAAAGCAAAAAGCTTTATCTAAAGATTTGGAGTAAACCAACCATCTTCTATCTTGCTTTTCTCCATTGACCATATCACTTACGTAGAACACATGAGAGAAGTGCCTACCAATATTATTCTTAGGAAATTGATAATCACTTGATAATCTTATGGCAGGACCTTTCTCAACCAATGAATCTCTGATCTTCATATCAATATTTCTCCAATTCCCAGGATCAGAAAAATCAGACACAAACTCTACATTATTTTCGCCTTTTTCACTTTCAGATACACTCTTTTCACTTCCAGAAAGACTCTTTTATGATTCCCCTTCATCCATATTTTCAGGATTAATATCATTCTCAGCGTTTTCATGATTTCTCTCACTATGAGATGTTTCACCAATTATAAGATTTTCAGGCTTTTTCACATACCTTAAAATAGAATTTTCAAGAGCTTTCATCGATTCTTCTCTCCTTTTTTTCTCTTTTCTTTTTACGTTTCATGGTTTATGTTTTTTTTTACCCAAAGGAGCCATCTTTCTAGAAATCAACAACAACAACAACAACAACAACAACGATTGATAAAGAAATTATAGAATTAATTTGTTTGATTGCATAGAGAGAATAAATTAACAATTTTGTAATTACTAATTATGTGAAAGGATCATGAAATATGAAAAAGCTTACCTGAACCTGATCGAATTGATGATTGATGAAGAGAAGAGTAGCAAACCAGTGGCGACGATTTGGATGCAGGTAAACGACTTTCTAAAAAAATGATAAAGAATTATACGATTGTTTAGGTAATTAGGTTTTAATGAATTTATTAGTAATTCTTTTTTTTCTTTTTTAAGTTTTAAGGCCTAATATTTTTTTTTGGGTGGCCTTATAGAAAATAGGTTTGAAATTTAGTGGCCCATAAAAAACAAAAAAAATGGGTGGTCCAAGGCCCAGGCTTAGCCTGCCTAGCCTCTGGGCCGGGCCTGAGTGGGGAGAAAGAAGATTCTGGATAAATCCTAGATTGATGATCGTAAGCGATGAAAAACATAAGCTACAGAGTTTGCTTGATATACTAACATTGCAGAATAAGGCCAACATTATTGGGCCAATTTATTAAATAGTGTTGACTAATACGAGGCCCATTCCGTACTTCCGTTCTTCTTCTACTTAGCCACGATTGTCACTTGGAAACCTGCTTCTTCTCTTGGAGTTTCTGATCTTCTTCTTCATAATGGCCATGGGTACTTCAAGCTTATCATAGTCCAACAGATTATTAAGGAGATATAGTTCACATTTCTCCTCTACAAAGGTAAGTGAAAAGAAAACATTTATTTTTAATCTTAACAACTCCTCATCATTTTGATCCTAAAAGATCCCAACCGATGTTAATTCTTCATGGAACAATGTAACCTACAAAAAACATAAGAAACATAGAAAAAAATGTAAGTGAGTAAAGTCAATTTCATGTTATATTACTCATAAAACATAGAATAGTCGAATCCATACGTCCACATCGCTTGCCAGCGGGATGGTTGCGGATGTTACAGCGTTTGGGAATAGCGATTGCGATTCCACGATTGATTCCAGCATTTTTGGCCAAAGGAGAGAGCATGACAGCACAAAGACAACGAGGGTTGGTTCTAATGAGAGCACCCACTTTGGCACAGCAAACCGGTGGAACCTTACCCCTCGGGTTCTTCGTAGCAGGCAAACACGGGCTTAGGCTAGCCGCGTCTTGACCAATTGGCATGCAACCACACTCACCCAGCTGCCTCAATGGAAGCAAATGTGATCAGAAGGCTCATCAAAGCCAGTGTACCAAACCTACAACACTTCATGCTTTTTATTTAGGGCATCTCCAACCCCACTCCATTTTCTACTCCAAACTCTATTTTGAAATAAATTTCTCTCCAATCCTACTCCATTTTCCACTCCAAAATGGAGTTTCTCCATATTCTACTCCATATTTGGAGTAACTCTATATTCTACTCCATTATGAAGTTGGACTTTTTTAATTACAAATTGATCCTTTAAATATTAAATATTTATATTTTATACTTTTTTATTAATTTAGCAATGTATTTGTCGTACATATTATCAACTATCAACATATATGCATGTGAGACTATACGTATTTTTTTATGTCATAATTATTTAAACACTAAAAATTTTATTTAAAAAGATTGCCAAGTAAAATAAACTTAAAAATACATAACAAATGCTGAAATTAAAGATAAGCAACATAAACATATTTAACACAACAAATACGATAAAATTAATATTCTCCTAAACCGCTTCTTGGTCCACCAAGATCACTAAAAAATTGTCCAAACAAAGTTGATGGAGGAGGAATTTGTTGATCTTGTTGTTGAGCATTCCGCTTTTGTAAAATTTTGGCTTGTTCACCCTGGATATATGCACGAATAATTGGCTTGTTCAAAGATAAAGAAGCTCATTTTTCACTTCGAACTGCACTAATTGATCATTTGTGGGAAAAATTTAGTGTCAGTGATGTTTAATGATATTATGTAATTTTCTTTATTTAATAAGTATTAAATTTTATTAAATTCATAATTTATAAAAGTTTTGCAAAAAAATGGGTTAATTTGTAATTTTTAGAAATAAAAAGAATTATTAATAAAAAACAAAAAGAATCTATTTAGAATATTCTTTTTTGGAGTAAAAAATGGAGTTATACATTGAAGCAAAACACAACTCCATTTTGGAGTTGCTCCATTTTGGAGTAAAAAATGGAGATATACATTGGAGATGGTCTTAGTGTGTTGATGATTCTTATAGTAAGATGTTTAAGTGGGGGTGGTTGTGTATTAGTGACGTGTATCGTTAAAAATGGATCTTTTTTTTATTTTCCCCATTCTGTAATCATTTTGTTTGTGCTTCTTTGATTTAGATTT
Source organism: Eutrema yunnanense (assembly GCA_002933935.1). Classification (NCBI taxonomy): domain Eukaryota; kingdom Viridiplantae; phylum Streptophyta; class Magnoliopsida; order Brassicales; family Brassicaceae; genus Eutrema; species Eutrema yunnanense. Next base: position 161,226 of record PKML01026189.1, on the reverse strand, counting down.
CACCATCTGTTTTGTGTCTTAGTTTGCTTTCTTGCGTATTTGTTTTTGTTTCTCTCTGTTCTTTTCTTTTCTTTCACAAATGAAAAGGTAAATTTTCAATATTCTGCGCTCTCCAAAAACATTTCACACTGTTTTCTTCTCCTTCATAAATGCAAAAAAATGTAAGTTTTCAATATTTTGCTCTCTCTACAAAGTAAAAACATGTCACTGCCCACATTTCTCTGTTTCTAATCATTTTATTCATTTCTTTTACAGCTCAACTAGCGAGTTCTGTAATATTGGATATAACCACGGAAATGTAGTACGCATATCGAAATTAAACCGACTGGGCTACAACAACATATGGTTTCATAAAATTAGACACACATAAGGAAAACTAATTTTGGACAATTTCACTGACAACCGCTCAATCTTGCCCAAACCACAAACTGCATTCCACCGTAGATGTTATTAGCAAACCTTACACCAACGGTAAAGGCCAAAGCCATCGGAGGCACTTTCTTGGCGAAAGGAGATGCTTCGACCACTCTCTCTAGACCATTGATGATCTGATAACGAGTATTCGAAGAAACACTCAACAATACACATGCGATCAAATTTATCATTGTTATGGAGATTAATGATTTAGTAAAGTGAAAGTAGATAAGGTAGAAAAGCCAATATTTATGTACCCCATAGAGCTGTACTCTTGATGAGCGGTGGTACTGATATGCTCAATTTAATACCCTAACAGTACTAAAGCAGTAGTTGTAATGTAGCTAGGGGTCGAAACCACATAAGACTCACAGAAACGCACAATAGATTGTATAGTTGAGAATTAAGCTAAGCTAAGCAGATGTAATTAAAAACAATGCAGAAATTAGAAGAGTTGTAAATCAATTGGGAGAATATAGGCCCAGAGTTTTTCTCAGGAAATCAATGAATGCAGATAAACTAACTAGCAGGATTCAGATTTAGCGCAGTTTTTGAACTCAAATCACTAAAGTATAATTAACCAACTGTCGTTGCGAGAATTATCTAAATCTAAATCCTAAGAATTCCAAATCTCTTTGCGAATCCTAAAGTCTAAATCGGCTTTAATAACAGGTTTGAAATGTTCACAAATCAATTAAACCAAATTTCTTTGCGAGTAATCAATTTGCTCACCTAGGCTCTATCAGGTAATTAATCGCACTGTCGTGCCTAATCAATTATCCTAAGATCTAAGTTCCAGATTCGTCAACCTAGAATTAGCTTTGAACACAACCTAAGGCGAAGAACTATAATTCAGATGGTGAATCCTAAACAGATAATTAACCTAGCATTCAAAGAAATCATTTGTGAGAAAACCCTAAACCTAAAGTGGATCTACTCAGACATGGAGAATGAAACAATCAACATGTTTGAATAAATCATCAATAAAATAACAAAGGGTTTTTAAGATCTGATCTCGGACGAAGGGAGATTCAGACTTGTCTCAAAACCAAAGTGTATAAAAATAAAGCTTAGCCTAAACAAGTGGCTGTAAAATCCTATTTATAACCTAAAACACGAGTTGGGGTTTTCTTGTAATTATTAAAGACTTCTGGGCCAATTCTGCAATTCTTCAAGTCTTGGAAAACTCGCGGGTCGTGTCTTGCTGCGATGAGTGTCGATCGATACCAGGGGGTATCGATCGATGCTTGTCGTGAAATCAGGTACTCAGCAACACGACTTCAGCTTTTGCTCCAAACTGCTCCAGAAAGCTCCAATAATTCCAATAATGCTCCAAACGTGCTAAGACCTGTAAAAGACTCTAAAAGACTCCAAAATACTATAAAGACTCTATAAAAAGGACTTATATCATGGCTTAAATAGGGTAAAAACCATGATATATCAACTCCCCCAGACTTAGCCTTTGCTTGCCCTCAAGCAAATAGAAGACTAAACCAGAGAAAGAGGTTTGAAAACGCAGAGACTCACCTGTTCATGAACCATCGAAATGACCTTCTTTCCAAGTACCCAAATGTCACCAAATCAGCTTTTGATCTAACCACCATGTACTTCTCCGTAGACATTCGCAGCTTTTCCAGACTCCACACAAAATCCCACAGCATTGTTCAAGTAAAGCCCTCATCGCCAGTTTCATCGCTGCAGCTAATATTCAAGAACCTTCTAAACTCTTTACCAGACAATATCATGACAAGGAACCACTCTTTTTCACACTTTTGTATCAATTTCTCTCCCCAGACTTATTTCTTATTATGTTCTTATTTATTTTTTTTATATTTTCAGCTTAGCATATACACATCAAGGTATGAGACGCGAGTATTGATGGTGTTTGCCACCAAATCCCCGGTTCTTCCCTCTCAATGTATCAAAGGATGTAGGCGAATAATGGCATCATAGGAAAATCCTAGCCTCGCTTCCAATCCTCTGTGTGATCATTCCCTCTTAAGTAGAATAATGGGATCGCTGGAAATTTTCCTAACCCTCTACTCAGAAGAAAATCATTTCAATCTTTTATGCTCTTATTTACCAACTTATAACAGGGGAGAGAGATACTATTAATCTACACATATGGGTTCCTTTATCAGATATGAATGATGAATCAAGCTCTATGAACACTAACCACATTGATGAAGTGCAAAAATTTGGCTCAGGCTTAAGAAAAACTCTGCTGGAAACATGGATGTTTTTTAGTCAACTGGTCAGTCTTTGGATTTTTCATTAGTCGATCTAGAACTGATCCTGTAACACTGTGCACTCAAAAACAAAATCAAAGAAACAACTCAAGCACATGATCATTATCTCCAACATGTTTTGACTCGATAAAACGACTGACTCTAAGAAAAACAAAAACAATGTCAGCAGACACCTCCCCCAGACTTGAACAACACTGTCCCCAGTGTTATCTAGCCTAGAGTCAGCGAAAGAAAACAAAAGAAGATGATAAACGAAGAGAAACCAGAAGTTACCTTGCTGGAACGTCAAGTATCGATTGACACACAGCCTGGTATCGATCGATACCAGGCCTAAATCGACTTGATGAACCGTATATTCGCGATCGGTGTCGATCGATACCAATGGGGTATCGATCGATGCTAAGGCGATTTCGAGTTGCTCTTTGTTTATCCTGACACAAACACAAAACGAACGAAAATAAAAAGAAAAAAGACTCAAAGACAGACTCACCAGTGGGTTGCCTCCCACCAAGCGCTCGTTTAACGTCAATAGCTTGACTGTAACGCCCTTCAGGCTGGATAGGAGTGAGAGCTTGCACCAAAACAGGCTTCACAACTTGACATCGCTATCTTCAGAGTTCTGCTCAGCATGCTGTCCACAAACTCCTGTCCTTTCTCTTTCAGCTCAGAAGTAAGAAGGATTCTAGCCTTGGAGAATGGCTTCGAAGCTCTTTTTCACTTGACCTTATACTCAATCGAATCTCCATCGCACTTCTGTGGTATCAAAGTGACATGGGGATCCTCAACTCTTTTGCTCTTGGCCTTCTTCTTTGTTGCCTTAGCTCTCTTGACAACTTCTTTGGGGATGCTGGGCGGTTCAGCAGGAACGTCTGTGATAGTAGGCTCATCATGTGGCTCTTCCAAACTATCAATCGCTGGCGACTCTCCTGTGATAACCTTGATGCTAAAGACACGTGTGGGAGCAACTCTAGGGGGAATGGCATCATAGTAGACATCTCTGTCAATGTAAGAGAAAGAGAGTCTCTTATTAGGTGTGTCTATGATTGCGCCAGCAGTAGCCATGAACGGTCGTCCCAAAAGTATAGGCATACGAGATATCGCACCCATCTCCACAACCTGAAAATTAGTGGGAACCAGACAGTCTCCTACTTTGACCAGCAAACCATGGATAGTACCGTGTGGAAGCGAGGTGGAGTCGTTCGCGAATGTGATAGATACTTCTGGTGATCGAATATCAGCCCCCAACTGCTCTGCAATTGCCCTTGAGATGACATTGACACTAGCCCCTGAGTCAACAAGAGACTCTTTGAAATCAACTCCAGAGATAGAGCATGGAACATCAAATTTCCCTGGATCTTCTCTTTGGGTCAGCTGTCTCAGTGGAGGTGGACCTCTACCCTTAATGAAGAGTGCCTTAATCTATTCATCAGTTTCTTTGCAATCCTTGAAGTGACTTAGCAGAGGACGGCACTCTAGAGCTTCTTCAAAGGTTGAGTCAGGGGAAATTCTTCTTACCATCTTCTCAAAGCCACGCAGCTGCTTTGGAGTGATAGGATCTCTGAGATGTTTAGGGACAGGATTCACCTTCTTAGGTTTGTGAACTCTTTCTTTAATCAGCTCAGGTGTTTTCACAATTACGGGCTCGTCTTGCGATGGGTATCGATCGATACCAGGTAGGGTATCGATCGATACTCTTGCTGTTGAATCATCCTTGGCAGATTTATCATCATCAAGAGGCTCCACAATCAGACTATCCATCATAGCCTTGCATCTGGCATCCTCTACCTCCTTCTTAGCCTTCTCAAGAGCTCTGGGATAAGGTATCCTTGGTATATAGACCCTTTCTGCAAGTACTTTAGGCACCACAGTCGACATCTCTGGTGTCTTGCTTTCAATCGCCTCAGTATCGACCGATACCAATGGGATATCGATCGATACACGGATTTTTGAAGTGTCCCGTTTCAGAATTTTAACTGGCATCGATCGACACCTGGGGGTATCGATCGATGCCTTGGCGATTTCAAGATCATCTTCGAAATTTTCTGCACATGAGGAGATTGCATTGACGTGTGCATTGTGTGAATGAACCGTCTTTCCCTTGGAATTTGCTGCAGTCTGAGCTACTTACGTCTCCAGCATCCTGTGGCTCGTATTTAGAACCTCGATCCTTCCACTCAAATCGGTGTACAAGTCATCCAATTTCCCATTGAAGGTTACCGTCATCTTCTGCTGCCCTTGAACCAGGTGTTCAAGCATAGCCTCAATCTTACTCTCAGGAGCTTTGGGTGGTGGGGATTGGTACCCTCCTTGCTGACCATAGTTGGTGAAGTTTCGATTGGTGTTGTACCCAAATCGCTGACCCTGAAAACCAGAACCACCAACGTAGTTACAATCTTCTACTTCATTCTCAGCAGCAAAGTGGATGGCCTTTGTTGTCTTTCCCAGCAGAAGACTGTGCATAGAATCTAGCTGAGCTTTCACTTCAGCGATCTGCGACCCATCCATGTTGCCAGCCAGCTTCTTGCGCTCAAACTCTGCGCTCTTGGTGCTACTGCTAGATGCAAAGTTTTCAATCAACACATAAGCATCCTCAGGGTACCTACTGTTGAAATTACCATTGCTCGAAGAGTCCAGAGCCATCTGATACCTCCAATATACTCCTCTAAAGAAGATACCCAGCAGCTGCACATCAGAGTATCCGTGATGTGGACAATCTCTCTGATACGATCTGAATCTTGTCCAAGCAGCCTTGAACGCTTCAGTAGGTCCTTGAGAAAATTGGGAGATTTTATTCCTCAGATCTTCAGATTGTGCATCATTTTTAGAAGTTGATCAGGAATGCTCTTTTAGTGTCCTCCCAAGTAGTTAACGAACCAGGAGGTAGTTGCCTCAGCCAGTAGGTCGCTTCTCCACCTAGAGAGTAGGGGAAGAGCTTGTAGAAGAGATAGTCGTAGGACACTCCATTGCTCTTGATGCTAGTGACCAAGTCCTCGAACCTCTCTACATGGTCCATTGGATGTTCATGAGGAAGACCATGAAAGAGATGCTGTCCCACAAGAGCAAAGTAAGCATGCTTCAGCTCAAAGTCATTCCTCTCAAACGCAGGAGGACGAATTGCTGAACGATTGGCGAAAAACTGGTCAGGCCTGTTGTATTCACCAATCGTCCTTCCACGATTAACCACGTCATTCCTCGCGTTCCCAGCGACATTCACAGCGACAACAGGAGCAGGTGGCATGACGATCCCCTCTCCATCCAGACGTTGTCCTTGCTCATTGCACAACCGACCCTCTTGGTCTCTGTAAGCACCATATGCATCACGAACCAACTGATTGTTGTTCATTCTAGCTGATTGCTTTGCTTTTTTGTTTGTGCGTTCCACAAGTGCTAGTTGTTCCAGTGATAGATCAACTAGCTTAGCGTTCTTGTTGCTTCTGGTTTATCGATTAGGCATGCACCTGAAAACAGAAACAAAGAACGTAAGTAACTGAAATATACGTCAGGTATCGATCGATACCAGCAGGGTATCGATCGATACCAGGCGATTTAGACGAATTTCTTAGCTAAAATCTAATGGCGAATTGAGTCCCCGGCAACGGCGCCAAAATTGATATGCTCAATTTAATACCCTAACAGTACTAAAGCAGTAGTTGTAATGTAGCTAGGGGTCGAACCACAGAAGACTCACAGAAACGCACAATAGATTGTATAGTTGAGAATTAAGCTAAGCTAAGCAGATGTAATTAAAAACAATGCAGAAATTAAAAGAGTTGTAAATCAATTGGGAGAATATAGGCCTAGGATTTTTCTCAGGAAATCAATGAATGCAGATAAACTAACTAGCAGGATTCAGATTTAGCGCAGTTCTTGAACTTAAATCACTAAAGTATAATTAACCAACTGTCGTTGCAAGAATTATCTGAATCTAAATCCTAGGAATTCCAAATCTCTTTGCGAATCCTAAAGTCTAAATCAGTTTTAATAACATGTTTGAAATGTTCACAAATCAATTAAACAAAATTTCTTTGCGAGTAATCAATTTGCTCACCTATGCTCTATCAGGTAATTAATTGCACTGTCGTGCCTAATCAATTATCCTAAGATCTAAGTTACATATTCGTCAACATAGAATTAGCTTTGAACACAACCTAAGGCGAAGAACTATAATTCAGATGGTGAATCCTAAACAGATAATTAACCTAGCATTCAAAGAAATCCTTTGTGAGAAAACCCTAAACCTAAAGTGGATCTACTCAGACATGGAGAATGAAACAATCAACATGTTTGAATAAATCATCAATAAAATAACAAAGGGTTTTTAAGATCTGATCTCGGACGAAGGGAGATTCAGACTTGTCTCAAACCCAAAGTGTATAAAAATAAAGCTTAGCATAAACAAGTGGCTGTAAAATCCTATTTATAACCTAAAACACGAGTTGAGGTCTTCTTGTAATTATTAAATACTTCTGGGCCAATTCTGCAATTCTTCAAGTCTTGGAAAACTCGCGGGTCGTGTCTTGCTGCGATGAGTGTCGATCGATACCAAGGGGGTATCGATCGATGCTCGACGTGAAATCAGGTACTCAGCGACACAACTTCAGCTTATGCTCCAAATGCTCCAGAAAGCTTCAATACTTCCAATAATGCTCCAAATGTGCTATAACCTGTAAAAGACTCTAAAACACTACAAAACACTAGAAAGACTCTATAAAAAGGACTTATATCATGGTCTAAACATGGTAAAAACCATGATATATCAGGTACCGAGATGTCTTCTTCTGATTTATTTATGCTTCTGAGAGAAGAGAATGAATAAAAAACATAAGCCATATCCAAAAAACTAAGTGACCCTATTTTAGTTTAGGCGGAAAGAGGTGTGTTACCGTTTAGCAGTCATGATCAAATTAGCAATGCCTTGACCTACGATGCCACATCCAAACCCAACTGCACCATACATTATACCCTGATCAAATGTAACAAATATTTGATCAGAAACAACAAACAAAAGTTATGGAGTAATTGAGACATACACTGTGAAAATTTAATTACCTTGTAGAAGTACGTAGCGAGTCTTTGTTGTGCGGAAAATCTACATCCTGGTCTTTCAGCTTCAAACACGCTGCACCAGTTCAACATCTCAAACTTTATTAACCGAGTTACAAAATGAGAGATTTAAGTACTATATAAGAATTGAGTATCTTCTTTAATGGAGGGAGTTTTTTACCTGCTAGGAAGAGCATTATAAGCATTAAGCATGCCTCCTAAGAAGCCACTCGATGCGGAGGGTTGACCGAAACGGACAAAAGGCGCCAACATACCGACCAGAGCAACGTTAACCACAACTCCAACTAAAAGATCAGCAACATACAACTCAATCTCCGCCCAAAAATCCTTTCCTCTCTTTTGAACTTCAGCAACAGTGGCACAACAAGAATCAATGACTATCTGAAATTGGCATATCAAATGCTTACATGACACAATGCACGTATGGTGTTGCAAACCTAATGTGAGTGTATGATATATCATGGGTTTTACCCTGTTTAGACCATGATATAAGTCCTTTTTATAGAGTCTTTTAGTATTTTGGAGTCTTTTAGAGTCTTTTACAGGTCTTAGCACGAATTGGAGCATTATTGGAATTATTGGAGTTCTATGGAGCATTCAGGAGCGAAAGTGAAGTATGATGACTAAGTGCCCGATCTGAGCGACAAGCATCGATCGATACCCCCTGGTATCGATCGACACCCGTCGGAGAAATCATGGGCCGCGACTTTTTATGAAGTTTTGGAGAATTGCAAAAGTGCCCAGAAGTCTTTAATAATTACAAGAAGACCCCAAGTCGTGATTTAGGTTATAAATAGGATTTTAAAGCCATCTGTTTAGGCTATGCTTTATTTTGTTCTGATTTAAGAGAGATCTTGGTGAGAAGGGAGACAAGTCTGAATTTCCCCTCGTCCGAGATTCAGATCTCAAACATCTTGTTACTCTTTCTTATTATCTATTTGAGTATTTATTCAGTCATGTTTATTGATTCAATTATCATGTCTGGGTAGATCACATGTTAGGTTTAGGGTTTTCTCATAGGGATTTCTTTGAATGCTAGGTTGATTATCTGTTAGGATTTATTATCTGAATTAGTTCTTCACCTTAGGTTGTTCTCAAAGCTAATTCTGGATTAATCACCTGGAACTTAGATCTTAGGATAATTGATTAGGTACGAGAGTGCGATTAATTACCTGATAGAACCTTATGTGAGCAAATTGATTATTCGCAAAGAGATTTGGTTTAATTGATTTGTGAACATATCAAACCTATTATTAAAGCTGATTTAGATTTTAGGATTCGCAAAGAGATTTGGAATTCCTAGGATTTAGATTTAGATAGTTTTCGCAACGAGAGTTGGTTAATTATATTTTAGTGATTTGAGTTCTAGAACAGTGCTTAAACTGAATCAGGTTAGTTATTTAGACTGCATTCATTGATTTCCTGAGAAATACCCTGAACCTATCTGCCTCCAACTGAATTTACAACGCTTTTACTTGCAATCTTGTTTTCAATTACAACTTCTGATTTAGCTTGTTTCGGATCTATAGAATCTATTGTGTGATAACTGAGTTCTTGTGTTCGACCCCTGATTTACTGCAGCAACTGCTTTAGTACTTTTTAGGGTATTAAATTGAGCATATCAATTTTAGCGCCGTTGCCGGGGATTCAATTTTCCATTAGATTTTAGCTAAGAAATTCGTCTAAATCGCCCGAGTATCGATCGATACCCTTGAGTATCGATCGATACCCGTCGTAAATTTCAGTGACTTACTCTCTTTACTTTTGATTTCAGGTGCATGCCTAATCGCGAAACCAGAAGCAAAAAGAGCAATCCGCTAGTTGATCTATCACTGGAACAGCTAGCACACGTGGAAAGAACAAACATGAAAGCACAGAAATCAGATAAGATGAACAACAATCAGTTGGTTCGTGATGCAACTGGTGCTTACAGAGACCAAGAGGGGCGGTTGTGCAATGAGCAAGGACAACGTCTGGATGGAGAGGGAATCGTCATACACCCTGCTCCTGTTGTCGCTGAGAATGCCACTGGGAACGTAAGGAATGCTGTAGTTAATCGTGCAAGAACGATTGGTGAGTACAACAGGCCAGAGCAGGTTTTCGCTAATCGGTCAGCGATTCGTCCTCCTGCGTATGAGAGGAATGACTTTGAGCTGAAACCTGCTTACTACACTCTAGTAGGACAGCATCTCTTTCATGGTCTTCCTCATGAACATCCAATGGACCATGTAGAGAAGTTCGAGGACTTGGTCACTAGCATCAAGAGCAATGGAGTGTCTTATGACTACCTCTTCTGCAAGCTCTTCCCCTACTCTCTAGGTGGAGATGCTACTTACTGGCTGAGGCAGCTACCTGCTGGATCGCTGACTAATTGGGAGGACACTAAGAGAGCCTTCCTGATTAACTTCTACGATGATGGACGATCTGAAGATCTGAGGAATAAGATCTCCACTTTTTCTCAAGGACCTGCTGAGGCGTTCAAGGCTGCTTGGACAAGATTCAGATCGTACCAGAGGGATTGTCCACATCATGGATACTCTGATGTGCAGCTGCTGGGTATCTTCTTCAGAGGAGTAGATTGGAGATATCAAATGGGTCTGGACGCTTCCAGCAATGGTAACTTCAACACCAAATATCCTGAGGATGCTATTGTGTTGATTGAGAACTTCGCCTCTAGTAGTAGCACCAAAAGTGCAGATTTCGAGCGCAAAAGGCTGGCTGGCAATCAGGATGGATCTCAGATCGCTGAAGTTAAGGCTCAGCTGGATTTGATGCATAGTCTTCTGTTGGGCAAGACAACGAAGGTCGTTCATTTTGCTGAAGATGTTGAGGTATTCAATGAGAATGAAGCAGAAGATGTCAACTACATTGGTGGATCTGGCTTTCAGGGACAGAGGAACCAATTCAACAACAATCGGAGCTTCAACAACAACTTCCAGCAAGGAGAATTCAACCAGAAGCCAGCCCAAAACAGCGGTTACACTAGGAACTACGGAAGTTCTTCTTACGAACATGTACCTGCTAAAACACCAGAGAACAAGATTGAGGCCATGTTTGAAACACTCGTTCAAGGACAGCAGCAGATCACGGTGACCTTCAATGGTAAGATGGACGCCATGTACAAAGACCTGAGTGGAAGGATCGATGCTATTGGTATTGGTCAGAAGAAGCTGGAAACTCAGGTAGCTCAGACTTCAGAAGGTTCGAGAAGACATGAAGGTTTTCTTCCAGGGAAAGGAGAGAAACCAAGGGCACACATCAATGCCATTACATTGAGAAGTGGTAAGGAGGTCACTTCAGGAGCGAGAGTAGACCAAACTGCTGAAAATTTTGAGTGGTCTGACGATGAAGACACTGAAATCGCCAAGGCATCGATCGACACTACTCATCATCGATCGACACCGATCGCGATTCTCAGACGGGAAAACTCAAAATCCCGTGTATCGATCGATACCCCCCTGTATCGATCGATACCGAACCTGAAGACGATGCAGAACTTGAGGTTACGAAGGAGAAGGAGAAGGAGTAGGCTAAAGCACTACCAGAGAGAGTCTACATCCCGATGATACCTTATCCCAGAGCTCTTGGGAAGACTAAGAAGGAGGTAGAGGACGCTAAATGCAAGGAAATTTTGGACAAGCTGGTTGTTGAACTTCCCTTCATCGATGCTATCAAGACTTCTGCAGCATTCAGAAGATATGTCAAGAAGATGGTGTCCAGCAATGTGAACCTTGAAGACGGTTGTCTGATGATCACTCATGAGTGCAGTGCAATCCTAAACAACAGGATCCCAACGAAACTTCCAGATCCAGGGAGCTTTGTCTTGGATTGCACAATCGCTACTGACAGGTTTGAGCGTTCTCTTTGTGACCTTGGCTCAAGTGTCAACCTCATGCCATACTCGGTTGCTAAGAGAATGGGAATGACAGACTTCACTTCTACAAGAATCTCACTGATACTCGCTGATCGTTCAGTCAGACTCCCAGAAGGATTGCTCGAGGATGTTCCGATTATGATTGGGAATTGCTTAATCCCAACTGATTTCATTGTCTTGGAGTATGATTCGGAACCCAGAGATCCTCTCATCTTGGGAAGGCCATTCCTAGCAACAGCTGGTACGATGGACAGACTTTCTTCGTTGACACCTTCTGTGATATTGCTGAGGAGTACTTCCTGGAGATGCATCCTGAGGACCCATTGGAGAGGGCATTGGTCTGTTCGGCTGAGTCAGAGGTTAAGCCAAACGATGCTGCTGCTGAATACGGAAGGATACTTAATTCGGCACGACCAGTATCGATCGATACCCAACTGGTATCGATCGATACCCTGCGGCCAGAAAGAAGTTTGGCCGAGAGAACTATGCAAGCTGCTGGGCTTGGAGATTGGAGCGAGGAGAACGCTCCTAAAGTGGAACTCAAACCACTTTCTGCGAATTTAAGGTATGGTTTTCTTGGTCCTAATTTCACGTTCCCAGTAATCCTTAATGCTTCTTTGAATAACGCAGAGGTTACCTTACTGCTAAGCAAGCTGCGCAAGTATCGCAAGGCTCTTGGCTATTCTCTTGATGACATTTCAGGTATATCACCGGACATGTGCATGCATATGATTCATCTTGAGAACGAGTCAAAGGCTTCAATTGAGCATCAAAGGAGGCTGAATCCTAACCTGAAGGAGGTGGTAAAGAAAGAGGTCATGAAACTCTTAGATGCAGGAGTTATCTATGCCATCTCAGATAGCTCTTGGGTCAGTCCAGTGCACGTTGTTCCTAAGAAAGGAGGGATAACAGTGGTGAAGAATGACAAGGGTGAGATGATTCCTACAAGGACTATCACTGGACATCGAATGTGCATTGACTACAGGAAGTTGAATGCAGCTACACGGAAAGATCACTTCCCATTGCCATTCATTGACCAGATGCTAGAGAGATTGGCCAGCCATCCCTACTACTGCTTCCTTGATGGATATTCAGGTTTCTTCCAGATTCCTATCCATCCAGATGACCAAGGGAAGACCACTTTCACCTGTCCCTATAGCGCATTCGCATACAGGAGAATGCAATTTGGGTTGTGTAACGCTCCAGCCACTTTTCAGAGGTGTATGATGTCTATCTTCACAGACATGATTGAGGATTTCATGGAGGTGTTCATGGACAATTTTTCAGTATATGGATCATCATTCAAGGACTGTCTGGCCAACTTGTGTAAGGTACTCCAGAGATGTGAAGTGAAACACTTGGTCCTTAATTGGGAAAAGTGTCATTTTATGGTTCCGGATGGCATTGTACTTGGGCACAAAGTCTCTGAAGCTGGAATCGAAGTTGACAAAGCCAAGGTTCAGGTCATGACAAATCTCCAACCACCGACTTCTGTGAAGGATATTCGGAGCTTCCTTGGTCATGCTGGGTTTTACAGGAGGTTCATCAAGGATTTCTCCAAGATAGCACGCCCACTCACAGCTTTACTTTGCAAGGAGATCAAATTCGATTTCATATCTGATTGTCTTGCAGCGTTTGAGGAAATCAAAAAGGCTTTGGTGAGTGCTCCTATTGTGCAACCTCCTGATTGGACTCTGCCTTTTGAGATCATGTGCGACGCTAGTGACTTTGCTGTTGGGTCAGTTCTGGGTCAGAGGAAGGACAAGAAGCTGCACGTCATCCACTATGCCAGCAGGACTTTGGATGATGCTCAGAGGAACTACAGCACCACAGAGAAGGAACTACTTGCAGTTGTCTTCTCTTTTGAGAAATTCCGATCCTACTTTATTGGGAGCAAGGTGGTCGTTCATACTGATCATGCTACTCTCAAGTATCTGATGAATAACAAGGATCTCAAACCTCGTCTTTGTCGTTGGGTTCTCTTGCTACAAGGTTTCGACATCGAGGTTAAAGATAAGAGAGGCATAGAGAACGGGGTTGCTGACCATCTGTCGCGTATGCGGATCGATGCAGACGTCCCTATTGATGATCAACTACCTGAGGAAGCCATCTACTTCATTGAAACTGGTTTCCAGACGAATCTCGCGCAGAATCAGCAATTTTCACGAGTTGCAGGTTTCGGTATCGTTCGATACCCTACTGGTATCGGTCGATACCCTGGCGATCCCGAACCTGTCTGGATCGTTGATCATCCTGGTGTTTCTGAAAACCATCACGTCGCTGCAGTCAATTCTGATAGTCCATGGTACGCTGATATTGCCAATTACCTCGCTGCAGATGCAGAGCCAGGACACCTAAAGAAGTATGACAAGAAGAAGTTCATGCGTGACATAAGGAGATTCTATTGGGATGAACCTTACATGTACAAGCACTGTTCTGATGGTATCTACAGGAGATGCATTGCTGAATCAGAAGTTCCAGATGTCTTGTTTCACTGCCATGGATCCGATTATGCATGACATTTTGCAACTTTCAAGACAGTGTCCAAGGCTCTTCAAGCAGGCTTCTGGTGGCCTACCATGTTCAAGGATGCTCATGCTTTCGTTTCACAGTGTGATGCTTGTCAGAGGAGGGGGAAGATCAGTAAGAGACATGAGATGCCACAAAATTTCATCCTTGAGGTTGAAGTTTTCGATTGCTGGGGCATTGACTTTATGGGTCCTTTTCCTTCATCACAGAAGAAAAATTACATCCTGGTTGCTGTGGACTATGTGTCCAAATGGGTGGAAGCATAGCTAGTGAGAAAAATGACTCTGCGGTGGTTCTTAAGCTGTTTAAGACCATCATTTTCCCTCGCTATGGAGTGCCTCGAATTGTGATAAGTGATGGTGGCTCTCAATTTATCAACAAGGTTTTCGAGAGGTTGTTGAAGAAGTATGGTGTAAACCATCGTGTAGCTACTCCATATCACCCTCAGAGAAGTGGGCAAGTCGAGGTCTCCAACAGGCAGATCAAGGAAATTTTGGAGAAGACAGTGAGTGCTTCTAGGAAGGATTGGTCTACGAAGTTGGATGATGCGCTTTGGGCATACATGACTGCTTTCAAGACACCGCTGGGAACTACACCTTTCCAAATGCTGTATGGGAAAGAATGTCATCTTCCTGTGGAGATTGAGCACAAAGCTGCCTGGGCAACGAAGATGCTGAACTTCGACATCAAAACTGCTTCTGAGAGGAGATTGATTCAGCTGAACGAGCTGGATGAGATCAGGCACCATGCTTATGAGAACTCAAGGCTGTACAAGGAGAGAACCAAGGCCTATCATGATATGAAGATCATCTCCAGACACTTCGAACCAAACGACCAGGTACTTCTGTATAACTCTCGTTTGCAATTGTTTCCTGGTAAATTGCGTTCTCATTGGTCATGTCCCTTCAAAGTCAAAGAGGTCAGACCACGTGGTGCTGTAGTGCTGCTAAATCGCAAGGGCGAAGAGTTCACTGTCAATGGACAAAGAGTGAAACACTATTGGGCGAGAGCCGAGATTCCAGCAGGGCAGATAATGCCTTTGGATGATGTACCAACAGCCTGAATGGCGTTACAGTCAAGATATTGACGTTAAACGAGCGCTTGGTGGGAGGCAACCCACTGGTGAGTCTGTCTTTGAGTTGTTTTTGTTTTTATTTTCGTCTGTTTTGAGTTTGTGTCAGGAAGAACAAGGAGCAATTCGAAATCGCCTTGGCATCGATCGATACCCCACTGGTATCGATCGACACCAATCGCGGATGAAAGTTCACCAAGTCGATCTAAGCATGGTATCGATCGATACCATGCTGTGTGTCGATCGACACTCGGTGTTCCAGAACGGTAATTTCTTGTTTCTTTTCGTTTCTTCTATTCTTTTGTCTTCTTTTACCTACTCTAGGCTAGATAACACTGGGGACAGTGTTGTTCAAGTTTGGGGGAGGTGTCTGCTGACATTGTGTTTGTTTTTCTTAGAATCAGTTGTTTTATCGAGTCAAAACTGTTTTATTGAGTCAAAATTTGTTGGAGATTATGATCATGTGCTTGAACCTATTGATTTGATTTTGTTTTTGAGTGCACAGTGTTACAGGATCAGTTCCAGATCGACTAATGAAAAATCCAAAGACTGACCAGTTGACTAGAAAACATCCATGTCTCCAGCAGAGTTCTTCTGAAGCCTGAGCCAAATTTTTGCACTTCATCAATGTGGTTAGTTTTCATAGAGCTTGATTCATCATTAATGTCTGATAAAGGAACCCATGTGTTTAGAGTTATGGTATATCTTTCCCCTGTTATAAGTTGATAGATAAGAGCATAAAAGATTGAAATGATTTTCTTCTGAGTAGAGGGTTAGGAAAATTTCCAGCGATCCCATTATTCCACTTAAGAGGGAATGATCACACAAAGGTTTGGAAGCGAGGCTAGGATTTTCCTATGATGCCATTATTCGCCTACATCCTTTGATACATAGATAGGGAAGAACCGGGGATTTGGTGGCAAACACCATCAATACTCGCGTCTCATACCTTGATGTGTATATGCAAAGCTGAAAGAAGAAAAAAAGAAAAAAATAATAAAAAAGAGAACATAATAAGAAATAAGTCTGGGGGAGAGAAATTGATACAAAAGAGTAAAAAAAAGGGTGGTTCCTTTGTTATGATATTGTCTGGTAAAGAGTCTAGAAGGTTCTTGAATATTAGCTGCAGCGATGAAACTGGCGATGAGGGCTTTACTTGAACAATGCTGTGGGATTTTGTGTGGAGTCTGGAAAAGCTGCGAAAGTCTACGGAGAAGTACATGGTGGTTAGATCAAAAGCTGATCAGGTGACATTTGGGTGCTTGGGAAAAGGGTCATTTCGATGGTTCATGAACATGTGAGTCTCCGCGTTTTCAAACCTCTTTCTCTGTTTAGTCTTTTATTTGCTTGAGGGCAATCAAAGGCTAAGTCTGGGGGAGTTGATATATCATGGTTTTTACCCTGTTTAGACCATGATATAAGTCCTTTTTATAGAGTCTTTATAGTATTTTGGATTCTTTTAGAGTCTTTTACAGGTCTTAGCACGAATTGGAGCATTATTGGAATTATTGGAGTTCTATGGAGCATTCAGGAGCGAAAGTGAAGTCTGATGACTAAGTGCCCGATCTGAGCGACAAACATCGATCGATACCCCCTGGTATCGATCGACACCCGTCGGAGAAATCATGGGCCGCGACTTTTTATGAAGTTTTGGAGAATTGCAAAAGTGCCTAGAAGTCTTTAATAATTACAAGAAGACCCCAAGTCGTGATTTAGGTTATAAATAGGATTTTACAGCCATCTGTTTAGGCTATGCTCTATTTTGTTCTGATTTAAGAGAGATCTTGGTGAGAAGGGAGACAAGTCTGAATTTTTCCTCGTCTGAGATTCAGATCTTAAACATCTTGTTACTCTTTCTTATTATCTATTTGAGTATTTATTCAGTCATGTTTATTGATTCAATTACCATGTCTGAGTAGATCACCTGTTAGGTTTAGGGTTTTCTCATAGGGATTTCTTTGAATGCTAGGTTGATTATTTGTTAGGATTTATTATCTGAATTAGTTCTTCACCTTAGGTTGTTCTCAAAGCTAATTCTGGATTAATCACCTGGAACTTAGATCTTAGGATAATTGATTAGGCACGAGAGTGTGATTAATTACCTGATAGAACCTTATGTGAGCAAATTGATTATTCGCAAAGAGATTTGGTTTAATTGATTTGTGAACATATCAAACCTATTATTAAAGCTGATTTAGATTTTAGGATTCGCAAAGAGATTTGGAATTCCTAGGATTTAGATTTAGATAGTTTTCGCAACGAGAGTTGGTTAATTATATTTTAGTGATTTGAGTTCTAGAACAGTGCTTAAACTGAATCCTGTTAGTTATTTAGACTGCATTCATTGATTTCCTGATAAATACCCTGAACCTATCTGCCTCCAACTGAATTTACAACGCTTTTACTTGCAATCTTGTTTTCAATTACAACTTCTGATTTAGCTTGTTTCAGATCTATAGAATCTATTGTGTGATAACTGAGTTCTTGTGTTCGACCCCTGATTTACTGCAGCAACTGCTTTAGTACTTTTTAGGGTATTAAATTGAGCATATCAGTGTACAAAGAGAAACTAATTTCTAAATTAAAGATTGGCTCTGAAAATGAAGTTTTTTTGTTGACTATTTGAGATTCAAGTGAAAGTTCATTTACCTCAGTTCCTATTTTGAAGAGGAAAGATGGATCAGCCAACATTCTGTTGCGAAGCATAGACCATGATCTTATAGCAAACCCGAGCAGCCCAGCTGAGCTCTACAATCCACGAAATCGAAACTCAAAAATCTTCTCTTAAACTGCTCATTCCATAAAGAAGACGAGAATAAAAGAAAACGAAAGATGTACCTGCAAATCCAAGTACCTAAGGAGAAGCACTTTACGGATCCCAAAGATCTTAGCAGCCTCTAACATATCAGATGGAAGCGTGGCTCCACGAGCCTCAGTCTCTCTCATAACCTCTTCAAATTTCAAAATGGGTCCAAACTCCTTCTCTTCATAGTCTTCACCATCACCTTCTCCTCCATTTCCATCTCCTCCTCCTCCACCATTACAGTCACTTCCATTAAATCCATCCCCAACATTACCATCACTTTCAAATTTCGCCGGTTCATCAGTTTCCAAGTTTCTGTAGGACCAAAAATTCGCACAATAGACATGATTAGATTTAATCACGAATACATAAATAAACGTTAAGGAAACAGGAGATTAATAAAATGATGAACATAAGTAAATCAATGGAGGCGAGATGAATCTCTTTCCTTAACTCAAAGAATCTTCCGTAGTGCGACGGTTTATAATAGATCCATGAGTCCCATGATACAACCAAATGAATCTGTTATCGCCAACACTCGATAACAGATATGTCGAACATTATAACTACGATACTCTCGAATAAAGACTTACTCTAAGCAGTAGGGAATTGAAGGAACTTTTGCTAGAACTTTTCGGATGTGTTTTTAGTGTATCAGAGGATGATTTTTCTGGTGAAAATCGGCCAGTATATATATATGAGAGAGGTTAGAATTTTTCGCAGACTTGATTAACAAGTACATAATATTCCGCAGAATATTCGAGACGGCTGCGATTTTAAAATCTGCCCAAAGCCCAAAACCCCGTCAAGCATCGATCGATACCAAGGGGTATCGATCGACACCTATAAGATGATACGACCCCTCCATATATATTCAAGAGAAAACATTTCTCAATAGTTAAAGCCAATGAAAACATTCCATATGAATAGGCTTAACTCATTTCTTTTCACACAAACACAATTTTATCAAGCCCACAAGCTTTGATAAAAAATTTGTTCCAACAATCCCCCACATGAATAGAAATGACTATAAACATATGAAATTGAACATACTAGACTTCACTAGACATACTTGACTAGACTCGACTAGACGTAGACAGACTTTCGAGAGTATACGAAAATGTAACTGTATCTAAGAGGTAGCGGTTTTCAGCTTTGAACCAATCATTTTAAATATCTGTCGGGTTCACTCGGCCGGGAGGTGAACATGATGTCTTGAACCACCCGGATTTTGATGTAAACCTAGACAACATGTATCGCACAGCGACATTTTCTCGTAGAACTTTGTTCTCTATTGTGTTCATTTTGGCCTTGAACATTCTTGTTTTTTCATGAGTGAACTTGGAGAATATAGCATTCTCTTTCATTCTCCTAGAAACAGCTCTCATTTCACACTCACTAGGTGATCTGTTATCAGCTTGTTTTCAGAAGTATCCTGTCACACTCCACTATTACAAAGCTATGCAATCATTAAAAACCAACGCTTATCCTCAATATTCACAGGTAGCACTGTTTTATCATCCTAGGAACTGGGCAGAGACATAGTCTCACAGTGCTCAATTTCGAATCAGTTCAACTTTGTTTTCCCTTTGAACCTAGATCTTGGGATCTCCAGTCACGTAGGTGGGGTATCTGTCAAACGTCATCTTTGTCTATAGGCTTTAAACCCATTCCTTGTGATGATTTTACAATTTGATCTCGCGTCAAACTTTTGGTGAACGGATCCGCTAAGTTATCAGCCGAGTTGATGTAATCTATCGTAAGTACACCAGTGGAGATCAATTGTCTAATGGTCTTATGTCGTCTTCTTATGTGACGAGATTTACCATTATATAGGTTATTCAGTGCCCGAGAGATAGCCGACTGACTATCAAAGTGTACACGTAATGCTGGCACTGGTTTTTCCCACATCGAGATATCTTCCAGAAAGTTTCGAAGCCATTATGCTTCCTCTGCAGCTTTGTCTAAAGCTATAAACTCTGACTCCATGGTTGATCTGGCTAAGAGTGTTTGTTTGGAAGATTTCCAGGATATTGCTGCACCAGCAAGAGTAAAGACATATCCACTCGTGGATTTGGAGTTTCTGGAATCCGAAATCCAATTGGCATCACTATACCCTTCCAGAACTGCTGTTTCTTTACCGAAGTGCAGCCCATAACTTTTAGTGTATCGTAGATAATTTAATACCCTAGTTATGGCCCTCCAATGAGTATGACTTGGATTACTCGTGTAGCGACTTAGTACATTTACTGAGTGCGCTAAATCGGGTCTAGTACAATTCGTCAAGTACATAAGACTTCCGATGACTCTTGCATACTCCACTTGAGACACTGCTTCACCAGAATTCTTTGTCAAATGAAGTTGAGGATCAAGCGGAGTTTTTGCAGTCCCATTTGAGTAGGTCTTAAACCTCTCTAGGATTTTTGTAGCGTAATGATCTTGAGATAAGATTATTCATTTTGAATTTCGAATAATCCTAATTCCTAGAATTACATCCACTAATCCCATGTCTTTCATATCAAACTTTCCACTGAGCATGTTCTTCGTTTGTTTGATTATGTCTTTGTCGCTTCCATGATGAGCATATCATCTACGTACAAACACAACAACACATATCCATGTGGAGTACTTTTGATATAGATGCACTTATCACATTCATTGATGTGAAAGCCATTCGACATCATTACACTGTCAAACTTTTCATGCCATTGCTTTGGAGCTTGCTTGAGTCCGTATAGCGATTTCAAAAGTCTACATACTTTTTTCTCTTGTCTGGGAGCAACATAACCCTCAGGTTGATTCATATAGATCTCTTCCTCTAAATCTCCATTGAGGAAAGCATTCTTGACATCCATCTGATGTATTTCAAAGTTTCTTAAAGCTGCGATTCCAATCAGCATACGAATCGAAGTTATTCTCGTCACAGGAGAATAAGTGTCAAAGAAATCCAGTCCTTCCTTTTGACAAAATCCTTGTACCACCAGTTGATATGCTCAATTTAATACCCTAACAGTACTAAAGCAGTTGTTGTAATCTAGCTAGGGGTCGAACACAAGGACTCACAGAAATCACTCAATAGATTGTAAAATCAAGCTAAGCTAAACAATTTAGGTTAAGCAGAAAACAGAAAGCAGTAAACGATTTGTATTCAATGGGAAAAAGATAGGTTCAGGGATATTTCTCAGGAAATCAATGAATGTAAATAAACTAACTAATCAGGGTTCAAGTTAAGCACGGTTCTAGAACTCAAATCACTAATGCATAGTTAACCAACTGTCGTTGCGAAAACTATCTAAATCTAAACTTCAGAATCCCAAATTTCTTTGCAAATCCCTAAGAATAAATCAGCCTTAATTTCAGGTTTGATATGTTCACAAATCAATTAAACCAAATTTCTTTGCGAATAATCAATTTGCTCACCCTAGTTCTATCAGG
This sequence comes from Eutrema yunnanense, assembly GCA_002933935.1. NCBI lineage: Eukaryota > Viridiplantae > Streptophyta > Magnoliopsida > Brassicales > Brassicaceae > Eutrema > Eutrema yunnanense. The sequence continues at coordinate 139,786 of PKML01026189.1, read as the reverse complement.
TAATTAATTGCACTGTCGTGCCTAATCAATTATCCTAAGATCTAAGTTCCAGGTGATCAATCTAGAATTAGCTTTAAGAACAACCTAAGGTGAAGAACTAATTCAGATTATGAACCCTAAATAACTAATCAACCTAACATTCAATGAAATCCCTAATGAAAATCCCCAAACCTAACAGGAGATTTACTCAGACATGAATATCAAATTAATAAACATGTTTGAATAAATACTCTATATAAAATCAGAAAGATAAACAAGGTTTGAGATCTGATCTCGGACGAAGGGAAATCAGACTTGTATCTCTCACCAAAATCTCTCTTAAACTTAAGCAGAATAATGCATAGCCTAAACAATGGCTGTAAAACCCTATATATAGCATAAATCACGACTTGGGGTCTTCTTGTAATTATCAGAGACTTCTGGGCACTTTTGCAATTCTTCAAACTTCTCAAAAAGTCGTGGCCCATGATAAGTCGGCGGGTATCGATCGATACCAGGGGGTATCGATCGATGCTTGTCGACTCAGATCGGACACTTAGTCATCAGACTTCACTTTCGCTCCAGAATGCTCCATAGAACTCCAATAATTCCAATAATGCTCCAATTCGTGCTAAGACCTGTAAAAGACTCTAAAAGACTCCAAAGTACTATAAAGACTCTATAAAAGGACTTATATCATGATCTAAACAGGGTAAAAACCATGATATATCACTAGTCTGGCCTTATACTTGTCTATAGAGCCATCAATTTTTAGCTTTGTGGTGAAGACCCATTTACACCCAAGAGGTTTGCAACATTGAGGTAGATCTACCAACTCATAAGTATGATTTTGCATAATTGAGTTGATTTCACTGTTAGATGCCTCCTTCCAGAAAGGTGCATCGGGTGTAGACATTGCTTTCATGAAATATCTTGGACCACTTTCCGCGAGGAATGCCATTATGAACTCAGAGCCGAATGTGTTTTCCTTACGAGCTCTCTTGCTTCGTCTAGGTTCAACTTCTTCTTTTTTTTCTTCTTCTTCTTCTGCTTCTTCGTTTGTAGAAGTGCCTGAAGTGCTTGCCTCATTGCTAGGATCTCGTTCATCACGAGTTCGTTTAGGATTTCCTCTATCCTTACATGGAAACACATTTTCGAAGAAGGAAGCATTTCTTGACTCCATTATCGTGTTTACATGAATGTCTGGTATATCTGATTTATGTACCAGAAACCGATAGGCACTACTTTTATGCGCATATCCGATAAAGATGCAGTCTACCGTCTTAGGTCCAATGGTGACCTTTTTCGGAAGTGGAACTGCAACTTTTGCCCATCACCCCCACACTTTCAGGTATTTATACGAAGGTACATTACCTTTCCAAAGTTCATAAGGAGTTTTCCCTGTGACTTTGTGTGGGATTTTGTTCAGGATATAATTTGAGGTAAGCATAGCTTCCCCCCACATGTTCTGGGCTAACCCAGATTCCTGCAACATTGCATTCATCATTTCCTTGAGAGTTCTGTTCTTTCTTTCAGCAACTCCGTTGGATTCTGGTGAGTAGGGAGCAGACGTTTGATGAATAATGCAATGTGCTCTACAGAATGCATCAAATGGTTCATTATATTCTCCTCCTCTATCACTTCTAACCATTTTTATGGTCTTACCAAGTTGGTTTTCAACTTCCAGCTTGTACTCTTTAAACTTCTCCAAGGCTTCATCTTTACTACACAGTATATAGATGTAGCAATATCTCGTGCAATCGTCTATGAAGGTCACAAAATATTTCTTACCACCTCTAGTTTGAAAGTATTTTAAATCACATAAGTCTGTGTGAATTAAACCTAGAGGTTCGGTTGTTCTTTGAACGTTGGGTGATGGCGTTTTAGTGAGTTTGGTTTGGACACAAACTTCACATTTGTCTTTGCTTATTTTGCATTTAGGAATCATATTCATGTTCATCAATCTACTCATAGATTTAAAAATAACATGTCCTAAACGTTTATGCCAAATGTTGAAAAACTCTGCGAGATAAGCAAATGGTTTCTTATCATTCATCTTAGGGTTCTTCGAGGTGGATGCCTCGTTTACATTATCCTTATGGATTACTGCCTCAACAGACATCTTAAACAAATTATCACAAACAAAACCCTTTCCCAAATACATCCCATTCTTTGTTAGGATCAGCTTATCACCTTCCAGCTTCACAGTGAATCCATGCTTGCTTATGAGAGATCCAGAGATTAGATTCTTGCGCATGTCTGGTACATGGACGACGTTCGTGAAAACCAGCTCCTGTCCAGAGGTGAGCTTCAGAACAACCTTTCCGTGACCATCAATTGTCGACGAGGCGGAATTACACATCAAGAGCTTTTCGCCACTCTTGTTCTTTGTGTATGTCGAGAACATCTCTAGATCCATGCAAATGTGTCTGGTTGTACCAGTATCAAACCACCAAGTCTTCGGATGGCTTTCAGCAACATTGGCCTCAGTGACCACAACACACATGTCTGCTTCAGTCAAGTTAGCTTGAGCCTTCTTGCTGCGACACTCGAAGGATTTGAGTCCTTGCTTTCCACAGAAGTTACATGTTCCCAAGAACCTTTGAGAAGTCTGACCATTCTGACCATTCTTGTTCTTGAACTTCTGGAAGCTCTTTGGTAGCATCTTCCCTTTGCCTTTGTTTTGGCGTCCTTTGTTCTGTCACTTGCCTTGATTGTTGTTTTGGTATTCAACCATATTCGCATTGTGTTCGCGAATCTTTACACCAACGCCAATCTATTGTTCTCGATTAGTAGAATCTACGCGAAGTTTAACAACCAAGTCTTCGAGGCTCATCTTCTTTTTCTTCAGCCTGAGGTAATTTTTGAAGTCTGTCCAACCAGGAGGAAGCTTCTCAATGATGCAGCATCCCTGATAGGTTTCACACAGCCGCATGCACTGAGCATGAATTTCGTGAAGGAGTCTCTGCACCTCATCGACTTGATCCATCAAAGGTCTTGAATCCACCATCTAGTACTGCATAAATTTTGCCACAGTGAATTTCTGAGTACCAGAATCTTCAATGCGATACTTCTTGTCCAAGGAATCCCACAGTTCCTTAGAAGTTTCAGCGTTTTCATACACCCCGAACAGAGAGTCCGAAAGGCTATTCTGAATGTAGCCCTTACACAAGAAGTCTCCATGTTCCCAAGCGTGTACACTCGCAAGCGCACGCGGATCAATGTTATCTTCTAGGAGAACATGTTTCATTTCGCAGGTGTATTTCTGCAGATTCAGCGTTGTCAGGTAGAAGAACATCTTCTTCTTCCACATCTTAAATGTTGTCCCATCAAACTTGTTTGGAGGAGTGACATGATTCCCAGATGGAACTTTGACCGTCTCGATCAGACTCGCAGCCATTTCTATGACTTTGTCATTGGTTTTCTCCATCATTTCAGAGTTGTTTTCGATGTCGATTGTCACTTCTGTGAATACAAAAAAAAACACAACTTCCAATTAGTACCGATATATATAGTTAAGAATCACAATTCTAATGCTAATATCGAACCAAACAACATGTATCGATCAATGCACAACTGGTGTCGATCGATGAACACACAGTGTCGATCGATGCACTCTAGGTGTCGATCGATACTTGTGAATTTTACACAGTATCGATCGATATAGACCCAAATCGGTCGATGCACACGCAGTGTCGACTGATACAAAATTTTCAGAGACTTAAATCGATCGATCCACGCTCGGTGTCGATCGATGTCCGTGAAATTTTGCATAGTATCGATCGATGCCACAGTAGGTGTCAATCGATACTCACATGGTGTCGATCGCAATCGAACCAAACAAGAACCACATCGTGTGTTCGTTGTTTATACCGTTTATTAATCGCAATTAATAACGGTTGTGAAAGACGTTTTAAAGCAACACTGCTTCTACTACACGTTTCAAGTTGCTAATAAAGCGTTTTGATAACGTTTGAGTATAACTAGCAGTTGAACGTCTTAAAAATAAACATAAATTGCTTATACTATAAAACAATGAACATAAGTAAATCAATGGATTCGAGATGAATATCTTTCCTTAACTCAAAGAATCTTTCGTAGTGCGACAGTTTATAATAGATCTATGAGTCCCAGGATACAACCAAAGGAATCTGTTATCGCCAACACTCGATAACAGATCTGTCGAACATTATAACTACGATACTCTCGAATAAAGACTTACTCTAAGCAGTAGGGAATTGAAGGAACTTTTGCTAGAACTTTTCGGATGTGTTTTTAGTGTATCAGATGATGATTTTTCTGGTGAAAATCGGCCAGTATATATAGGAGAGAGACTAGGGTTTTTCGTAGACTTAAGTAACAAGTACAGAATATTCCGCAGAATATTCTAGACAGCTGCAATTTTAAAATCGACCCAAAGTCCAAAAATCTGTCAAGCATCGATCGATACCAAGGGGTATCGATCGACACCTATAAGATGATACGACCCCTCCATATATATTCAAGAGAAAATATTTCTCAATAGTTAAAGCCAATGAAAATATTCCATATGAATATCCATATGAATAGGCTTAACTCATTTCTTTTCACACAAACACAATTTTATCAAGCCCATAAGCTTTGATAAAAAAATTGTTCCAACAGTTTCTTACACTGCCATCTTTCCCTAAGATGCTATCACCTTCTTCTCCCTTCGTTTGCACAGTAGCCACAAAACTAGACTGCGGCTCAACCGGAGACTGTGACATATTAACCATCAAAAGCCTCGACCTTTGGCTACCCGAAACACCCTTAATCCGCAAAACAGGCACTTTCATTTCCTTAACCAAATCTCCAAATACAAAGTCTCGATTGCAAATCCTCAATTCGTTTCTTAATTTTACAACACTCGAGAACTGAAAATTCATTGCAAATTCTGCCATTTCCCTCTTCTGTAAACAAGGATAAGTCGACAAATAAAACACTCGCAATCAATCTGAAATAGGAGAGTAACGACACTGATGATAAAGCAGCTAAGAAGCGATCCCCCAACTAAACCACGACCAATCAAAGATTCTTCCTCACAAGCTTCTGCAAAGACAACAAAAACCCCAAATGTATCAAGCAGAATAGCTTTGTCCGTTTTTCCTATAGAACTAAACAAAACCGAGAAATTGAAAGGAAAAGGAAACTTTCGTCGATGAGGATAAAACCCTAACCTTAGCATCTGGCAAGACAAAAGAGAAATGGACCCTGCGAAGGAGAAGAGACGGGGAGTGGTGACTGCAAGAGTGATTTGGCGCTTATTTTCTTCGGCTTTAGTGTACTATTTACATCTCTTCAGTCCCTTGCACGTGCGAACAACTTCTAAACTCGTGTGGAACAGAAACCCTTAAAAACTCTTGTCCTACGATTATGGGATTAAGAATAAAGTATGTATGGTACGAGATAAGTGTTTGGGAAAAAGAAGTACATGAGAAGCAATTAAGAATATGTATATTTGCATGATTCACATTTCACATAGCATGTGTGACCTCTACATTAGTTTTGACTTAATTTAATAAACATTGTAAGCAAAATCTTCTATATATTCTATGAAATTAATTGATTTTCAGCTTTTTCTGAATGTTTGGTTCGGAGGGACAAACATGAAAGTTGGATTTACAAAAGTGTATAAAGGAAAACTTATTAACAAAATCATCATAAATCTACTTATACAAAACTTGTATCCAAGAAGCATCATAACAAAAATTTGTTATCAAACCTATGGAAAAAAAACAAAAGATTAGGATCAAGATAAAACAAAGAAAATGTACAACATCCATCACACACATCATATCTCCCAAGTCCCTCCAGATCCCTAAAAGAATAAGAATAAATGATTTTCCGGTACCAATAGATACATTTTTCTCTTTCTTATTAAATGAATAAATGACTTTGGATTTACAATAGTGTACAAGGGAAAACTCATTAACAAAATCATTATACAAAACTTATGTATCCAAGAATCATCATAACAAATTTTGATATCAAACCTATGGAAACAAAAAACAAAGGATTAGGATCAAGATAGAACAAAGAAAATGTACAACATCCATAACACACATCAAATTCCCCAAAGTATTCCAAAAAAAAAATAAGAATACATGATTATCCTGAACAATTAGATACATTTTTCTCTTTTCAAAAAAAAAAAAAAACAGAAGAAACAAGAGAACCCAAACAAAGTGAATGGTTATGGTTGTTTGTTCATCATGGCTATTGATGATCCTTGCATCTGAGCACCTGAACTTCTTCTAGGAGATTGCAGATGTTTTAATCTTCTGCTGAGAATATCGATATACGTCCATAGACGATACCTGACTGAGTTTGTGAGAGACAATGGCGGATTCAGAATCAGCATTGGTGCCTCTACTAGAAGGAATACCAGCAAACGCACCGCTTTCGAGTATTGGTTTCCAGCGTTCTCTATCTCTCCCATAACCTCTTTAACCTGCGGAAAAAGCCACAGCCAATAGTGGAATTGAAATCTTTTTTATTTATGAGAATGAGCATACACTTAGGGGTGGGCATTTTAACCAAACCGAACCGAACCAACCAAACCAAACCGAACTCAAACCGACCCAAACCAAACCAGACTTAATACCCAACCATTTGGTTGAAGTTTTTCTCAACCCGAACGGTTCGGTTTTAAATCGAACAGAACCGATAAACCAATATGTTTTTGTTAATTAATTAATTAATAATAATAAAATAATAATACAATAAGTGGTTTTAGACTTTTAGGGAATGATTTTTTTATGACTTCGTTTTGTTTACGTTTCGTTAGAATTCTTGTTTTGTATAAGTTAATTTTTTAAAAACCGAACTAAAACCAAACCAAAGTACAACCGAACCGAACTAAACCAAACCGAACTAAACCCAAACCGAACACAAACCGAATCAAACTTATTTTGGTTGAGTTCGGCTATAGTTTTATTCAATCCGAATAAACCGAACCGAACCCGAACCCGAACCAAATCCGAAATTAAACCGAAATGCCCACCCCTACATACACTAATTGAGGATGAGTTTCAGATTGTTTATCAAGTTTTTTTGGTAAAAAGCAGAACAAACTTAGAGCATCTCCAACAAACCCTTATTCCCTTATATTATAAGGTTTTTCCAACTCTAACAAACCCTTATTCCCTTATATTGAGGTTTCACTATTCAAAACCTTAAAACTATTTTATATTTTCAAATTTAGTCCCTAGAATTATAATTGTCACAATTAATTGTACTATATTTAGTCTAAGATAGCTTAAGTACTCTAAAATAAAATTCACAAGTTATTAATATTGAAGATATGTTACATAACATTAAAAAAACAAATTTTACACAAAATGAATACATTAACAAAAATTAATACATTAACAAAAAAAATACATTAACAAAAAAAATAAAAAATAAGGAGGATCATTTTTTACTTCGAAGTGCATTGATCGATCATATATGGGATCATTATGGAAATAATGCTTAAGTAATTTGGTATTTTATATATAACTTTATTATTTGAATTTATGTGTGTATTTTATTATTATATATGTAATTTCTATTATCATGTAATATTGTGTGTTGTGTTTGTGTAATATTTTAAAGTGTGTTTCATATTTATTTTAAGAAGTTTTATATTTATTATTAGTTTTTATTAATGTTGAGGACCATAATGCAAATTACAAATATTTTTAAAGATGGATTTAATGTTTTATTGTTGGAGCAATCTCCCCTTAAAACTTTTTTTTAAAGTTTTGCTCCCCTTAAAATAAAGGGTTTTGTTGGAGTTGCCCTTCCCCCCCCAAGTTTTCCAAGATCAAGGGCTGCTTCAAATATCGTCTCCATTGCATCATGCATTTTTATATTTCCTACAACCAAGTAGATGACAACCATTTTAAGATCAAAAGTGTTTTCTTTTTATCACAGAAACAGAGCAGAAGTGTTTTTTTTTTTTTTACCAAAAGAAAAACATACCAGGTTCGATATTCTTGGCTAGTTCTTCAGCAAGCTCAATCTCCTGGATAAACTGCCTCTGAATCTGAGAGGATATCACCTCCGATCCATCATGGCTAAGATCGGTATCGTGTTTCAGGCTGCTACTTCTTAGTCTGTTAATGTCTTGGTTTGGGCTTCCTTCCAAACCTGAAATTGTCTGAATATGGCATATGTGCAGTGCCTGTTTCCAAATTGCTAGAATCGCCAATTGGATAGAGAAAGCTTCTAGATGTTTGTCAGATTTGATCTGTGCAAAGACGCATGAAAAGAAATTGCTCAGAAACTCATGATGGCTGGCGATGGCATGGTGATAACCACATGCCTATCTATAAACAGTGAAAAGTTTGGTTACCTTTTCATGAACTAATTCTGCAATTGTTGCTGCACATTTATTCAGAGAACTGATTCTTGTCAGGGTGTTAGTTGATGGCTGTTCAAAAGCATCCCCAAGATCCAAAGACCCATGAGAAGTGCTCGGGGCAGAATTTTGACTGTCCAGGCTTCCAAATCGTCCAATGCTGTTTCCAGTAGCACCAATTATTGGCATGGGAGCCGTTGAGCTTATGCTTCGGTTGAATAACTCTACAGGAGGAGATTGAGACTTGAATGGGAAATTATAAGGCTTCGAAGAACTCGATGAAGATGATGGCAAATCCACTGGTGGTCTAGATACGATAACGTAGTCTTGATCCATTGAGTCTTGAGAATCATCTATTGCAGAACTGACATATGTGAGAAACCGAACAAGAAAGCTTTGCTATTTTCTAGGGCGTAGCAAAATAGAAAAGAATCAGTGTACCTCTTCCCTTCAGAATAAGTGATCTGGAATCAGTCAGTCTTGTAGGTACACCATGGTTTCTTCTATCCGAATTTATGTGAGTTTCATAACCAAATCTATTGTTTTCCGCGCCCTGGTTGATTATATTATATCTGGAAGTAAGTTATGTACATTGCAAAGGACTAGATTCCGTCTCCTTTCTCTCAACTATGGCATCAATGTTAAATTCAGAAGACGACTTTATTGAGGACGTCCTTTTCAAATGTGAAGGACTCCCCTCAGGTCCACTAGAATCATCATCTAGTAGGAATGGCAAACAGTCTTCTTGAGAACTTTCTTCCATGTTTCTCGAGTAACTGCTTCCAGAAGAAAGAAAACCGTCCATTGTTCTTGAGCCCAATCTACTTCTGCAGGACATATATTTTCATCAGTACAAATGTTTGCATAAAGGAGAAAAAAGCATTAGCCACGATAGCTTTCGTATCTACCTTGAAAAGTCATATGACTGCCTGTCCGAAAGAAAAATGTGATTAAAGAACTCTTCAAATGTCAAACGTTCCACTGAGAAAGACAAGATGTACAAGATTGGATTGTAATCGCATTGAATAAATAGAGATTAGGACCATAAACTCTTTTGTTTAAAACATGTGGTGTGGGAGATGAATAGAGCTTATTGTAAACTGCTATTCAAACTCACTACTCCAACTTCTTGACAGATCCGCAACTACCATTGGTATGAGTTACTCGGGAAGTTAGGATAGTCTTAGACTGAAATGGCAACAGTGAAAATTTCTGTTTTCAACTGTCAATCAAACAAATAACTGTGTGCACGGGACAAACTATTAATTGTTTGAATTGCCAATCCAATGTCATGAATAGCTACAAATCTATAAACGTTTTTTTTTCTTTTCTAGACCAACCCACATATGCCACTAGACCCTGAAGCATATGGGTCTCATGCAAAAGAATTGTAGTCTGATGTTGACCTGGATTACGGCGCAGTAATTTCTGACACAGATCTATGCAGTCCAAACTTAAATCTCTACAGTCCGCTGGAAAATGTAAACCAGTTGATCTCATAATGTTTTGGAGCAACTGTGAACACAAGATCAAGACTGCTTTAGTTTTATGCACCATGATACAAACACTTACCTATTACAGAAATCTGTGAGACAGAATATAAAACCTGAATTTGGCTGTTTCCTGTAAAAGGGGTTCTGCCTGTCACAAATTGAAATAAGATAGCACCAACACTCCAAAGATCTGCATGTGTTTTAAGGTAGATTGTAAAGAGCTGATGGTAAGAGAAAGGTCTAGGTAGCTTAGTAAGAGAAAGGTCTCACCTTTGCATCATACTTCTGAAGTTGCATGATCTCTGGGGCCATATACAATGGTGAACCGCATAATGTTTCTGCAAGTCCCCAAGGTTGCAACGATCTGCATTACGAAAAGTGTGATGTTTAAATGCAAACTAAAAAATCCGAAGAGTGGGGAGGGGTGTGATCAGCAGAATCCCAAAAAGAATGAAATTACCTAGAACTCGACAATATACATTCAAAAGCAGCTCGAGCCCATTCGTAACCTTCTCTAATTGACTCATATTACACTCTTTGATCTAGTAATAGGGGGAGCTGATGACAATACCTTGCAAATCCAAAATCAGCAATCTTCAGATCCGCATCGTTTTCATCTTTGGATAGAAGAAGATTCTGTTTCAAGAACGAAAGTACCTTAGCAATTAAAGTTCAACAAAGATGGAATCTCTAAGACTCTATCTCTGCTTGGACAAAGAAACCCTGAGGTGATAAAGAAGAGAACATGCTTTATTGGAAACTAACATATCACCCTTCTACAGCATCTTTTCAGCACTTGGAAAGTTATATCCTTTAACACTGAGCTGATTAACAACTAAAACACCTAGTGCACAGAGGATCATTGAAAGGAATGAGAGAATCAGACATACCTGAGGCTTTAAATCGCGGTGAATAATATTATTGTCACGAAGAACTTGTAAGCCAGCCGCTGTGTTACATAGAAAATCGTCCCAGATTAAGAAACCAAAGCATAAAGATAGAAACAGAGAGTACATGTCGCAGAATTGACCTAACTGCAGCATGAAATGCTTAGCAGTAGCTTCAGGGACACTTCCATGACTCTGGATATATACAGACAGATCACCATCCTTTGCAATACTCCAACACCAAATGTATTTTCCCAGGAGACTACATCAAATTGCCGAAAAACCAAAAAATAAAAAACATCAATTTACAAACACGTTCAAGCTCAATTCAAAAAACCCAGAAACAGAGAAGCAAAGGATTGACATGAGACTATCCTGAAGCTTCTTGTTAAGCCGGCCCATATCGATCTCCTTGATAGCGACCACGGTGCCTCGCCTCCCGAACCACTGAGAACGAACCCGACCCGATCTGCCGACCCACCAATAACTCACCAACTACCCGCCCGCTCTAAGCCATTTTTACTCACTCCGACGAACTTAAACCTGCGCCAAGAATCTAGAGGATCGTGTGACAGAAAATTCAGGTGGGCAGCTCCGAATTAATCTGCTGAGATTATTGAATCTTTTTTGGAATTTTACGACCCGGTGGGTTGTAAAGGATTCGATTGGGCGTATTCGGATAATAAAGAGAGAGAGAGGAGAAGGTTAATGAAAATTATTAAGAGAAATTTGCTCAGAGGGTAGTTTTAACTTTCAAAATTAGCTAAATGGATAGTTTGCTTCAAAAAATGAGATGAAGGTAGTTCCAAACTTTTTTTTCCCTCTTCACCCATGCCCTTTCAATTTAATTACGACCATGCCATTATGTCGAATAAACTTCCTAAGCGCGTCCTCGCCGCCGGTAGTTATCCGGTTGGTGCTCGGCTGAACATCTACTCCCAAGCAAACGTTATTGGTTTTGTTGCCGGAATTCTCAAAGATCAAGAGGAGCTCCAAACTTTACTCAACTCCCAGTTCGCAACGCTGTTTCGGCTGCCTGCTGAAAGATGTTGCAACAGTGCGAAACTTATTCACGCTCTTCTCTCCCGACAGCTTATCACCACCAGAAAACATGAGATCTGGTTTGTTTTCGGTTCTCAACCCCTCCGGTTCTCCTTGCATAAATTCAAGGAAGTAACTGGTCTCCCTTGTGGACGGTTACCCGGATTTACTAACGATGATAGTCTATCAAGTTCCAATTCGATGTGGAAACAGTTTTTTGGTAAGGACGATCTTAATGTCACAGTTTATGATGCTCTTAATATGTTGAAAGATCCAAAATTTCCCGAATGGAAGCGGTTGCCATTGGCTCTGATCATTCTCGTCGACGGTGTCTTCCTATGCAATTTCAAAACTCTTCATTTAACCCTCGCATATGTAGAAATGCTGGCTGATATAGAGTTCTTTATGGAGTATCCGTGGGGCAGGGTTTTATTTGAAAAAACTATTTCTTGTTTTCAAGCTTCGCATTCAAAAACTGAGGATGGCGACACGGAAGCTCCCGTATCTAAGCTACGCCGTCAACTACAACAAAAAACAAGTTCCTGTTACGGCTTTCCGTTGTCCCTACAACTCATGGCATTCCAATCTATTCCACTTCTGGTTTCCAAAATCCCAGAGCCTGATAATTTACAAAATTTTCTTGACAATCCTTTTGGTTGTGAAACCAATGTCACCCTTCTTCATCTTGGGGATATTACTGCCGTCGAATCAAACCCTCTGGTTAGTTATCTAAAACTTATTCTACGCAATTCTTCATGCCTGCCTTCAGTCCTATTCTGTTTCCATCAACGCATTTTCTTCTCTTTACTTCCTTGTTTTTCCTAATCAATTTTTCCTTTCTATGAATTACAGTTGTCAGTGAAGCATATTGTAGATGTTGCTGACAATGATGTTCATTCCGAATTTGGTTGGGATGACGATGTCGACGAAACTGACACATAAGTTGAATACTTGAAACTTCTTATGAGCAAAATTCACAAATTCTCACCCTCTGATTTCGCTGGGGGGGGATACATCAGCCAACCCTATCGTTAAGCCTGGTGAAGCACAACCGTCAGAGCTTCTGCAGCCGCCCCACCAACGTAAAAAACAAAAATTGCTTTCTACAGTAAAACATTCCCTCCAAGCTCCACATCAACCCCTTCCAAAGCGTGGGAGACCAGCAAAAAAAAACAAAAAAAACTTCTCATGCCCCAGCTGATCATCATACATCACCTGATTCAGATGATGAACCTGATCAAAGCCGTGGTGGTGATGCTTCTCTTAGAGCTTGGATATTGAGTCAGAATGCTTTATTGAAACACCAGATTTTAACAGAGATTCAGATGGAACTAGACAAGAGATTTGGTGTACATCCCTTGCAGGAAAAATGAGGTGTACGCGGAGGTAGTGCTGGATTAGGCCATAGGTCAATGCCCTCTCCTAGTGTGCCCACCACTAGGAGCCGCCAGCGTGGAGGTGAATCATTTTTCAACCCATATTTCAATGTTCGCGATGGTAGCGCTTCGCCTTTCTATACTCGCCCATATCAATATGTTAGCCCACCGCGTGGAAGGGGACCAATTCCTCCGAATACCTTCAACGTTGAAGAGGTTATTCCGTATACCTTCATAGTTCTTCATGACTAGGCATTTTCTCTTCTTTAATAATGAAATAAAATTTGTTATACTGTAGATCGAGACTAATGATGACGGCCAAGATGGGACTTCCTCTGCCTACGTTGAAGAGGTAGTTGCGTATACATTCATAATTGTCTGCATATTTATGATGCAATTTATGGGCATCTTTACCATCTCTCGCTATTTTTAGGTAGTTGATGCTGCTGATGTTGTACTTCAGCCTTCTAAGGTTGATGATGCTGACATACCGGAGCTTCCTATGGTTGTATATAACCGAATTGTCATTGAAAAGGAAACTCTGCATGAGGAGGTAATTAGCATTCATGACAATTTCTGGTGTACATGAAACGTAATGCGTACACCTACCGTGTACACATATAGTGTACACCTACCGTGTACACCTGTTGTGTACACCTACCGTGTACACCTATAGGGTACCGTGTACACCTATATGGTACACCTCTTGTGTACACCTATAGTGTACACCTCTTCTTGTACACCTTCGCATTTCTTTAGTGTACACGTTAGTAACGTCTGTTTTTATTGTTATTTACGACTAACATGTGAAAAGTGTTATTCCCGAAGATAATGAGCAAGATAAACACGTTGGGGAAGATAACGACCAACATAAATGTTACCATATTGCTGACGTGGTCTTGCCTAGGACGCCTGCGGCATCTCCTCAAAAGACTTCACCGGAAGAGCCTTCTGGTGCGGCTGATGGATCTAGTGCAGTTAAAACCAAAGGAAACCGTCCCCGAAAAAGGTCGGAAAAACTAGGAGGAATATACACCGGTGATCCTATAGTTAAAGCCCTATTTGAAACTTCTTCGAAAGTCGAATATGCACCTTTGCAAACTGTTCCAAAGGCTGCGTTCAAGGCTTTTAAATCTATATTTCCAAAGAATCTAAAGAAGTAAGTGTCCCACTTCCGTATACTCAGTTTGTTCATTTAGAATGGTTTCAAAAATTAATACATTAATTTTTTTAATGCAGGAAATTTCACATTGTCAGTGGTCACTATGTGAATAACCAATTCTTCCTGGAAATTGCAAAGCCAAAGCAATGGATTAAAACATCGGTGAGCATAAAGAACAGTGGCTAATGTTATTATACATTACAGCAAGTACATGTCATAATGAGTATGCTATGGAGGCGTAGAGGAGAAACATACTTGAGAGACAGGGGAGCTTTCATAGACACCTCATTCACGACACTCCTCTCAGACAAGTACAAAGCTTTCAAGTTATCGGAAGACAGGGATGCATTTGATTGGGGGAAAAGTATTGAGGACTTCGTCACCGATAGATCGACGGGAAAGAAAGAAAATACTATGTTTATACGCTTTGTGGACACGGTCTACGTCCCAATGAATTGGGCTTATAAACATTGGGTGGGTCTTGTGATAGACCTTAGGGTGGGAAACATGTTAATTTTTGACTCAAAAGTCGATTACGTCGACTATGAAGTTGTTAACGACATTATGGCCCCGATTTGTGAATGTGTGCCGTGGGCAGTGAAGCGCTTCTTGGACGGCGAATTGACTGAAGGCCTAACAACCACACCCTACACGTGGAGCCATGCCGATGGTGTCTATCAAAACATAAGGTCCGGAGATTGTGGACCATGTGCGCTTAAGTTTTTAGAGATGCATGCGGGTGGGGTTGGTCGGGATGATATGAACTTGATTACCGACGATGTGGTTGACCGATTCAGGAAAAAATACGCTATGGGCTGCTATGAAGAGTTTGTGGGCAATCATGAAGTTGCAAACACCTAAATGTTAATTTCGTGTAATGTTTTCCGGATGGGGAACTTTGAAGTTTGTCAATTTATTTTGGCTTGTTCCCTTTCAATGTTTATTGAACTTCATTCGAATGTCTATCGAATATGGACCTTCCAACTTTGTTTGAAATTTAATTTGAAATTGCTTTAATTAATTAGTTATCTATTGTACACCTAATTTTTTTTGTCATCTGGGTTAAGTGTTTATTTCGACTGTATTTATTTACATTGTTTATCGAATATGAAACTTAGAACTTGTTATAAGTTTTTTAATACTTGTTTGCTTTATGCGTAATTTGAAACTTATGAATTTGTTAATTCAGTTGTGTGGATGTCACATCAAAAATTGACCGTATGGCGACTCTTAATGACGTCACAAATTCAACCTTCACCTTCTCTTAATGACAAGTAATGTACACCTACCACTGTTCACCCACTAATATATGTCACACATCAGACCTGAAATTTAACTCATGTCATATATTTATGTGTATTTGAAATTTAACACTTCCGCGTCTATTTTTGTGTATGACTTCATAACTCCGGTCATATATGTAATTTAACACTTCTGCGGCTTCACATAATGTAGGGGGTAGGTGGCATATTAACGGGGCTTAATAACCACAAAACTTTCACTTCTCATCACATAATGATGTATTTGTTCTTGAAAAACCGCATCTTGTCATTAAGGGTCTGTTCGTTTGCCAGCCGCAGTGCGGCTGCGGCCAAACGGTGTTCGTTTACCAGACAAAGTCTCCTGCGGCTGCGGCTGGATGCTGCGATCTGCGTTCGAAAATTCTGGACGCTGAAAATATTCAGCGTTACGTTGCGATCAATCGCAACGTCTGGCCGCGCGGCTGCTAAACGAATATTCAAGAATTAAATGTTCTTTTAGTTTTATCTTTAATTATATATATANTATATATATATATATATATATATATTATGATATACAATTGAGACAAAAATTTAAACCATGAAATTAAAACCACAAAAATAAAATACCCTGATATGAAATCCAATGAGAAAAATTCTGAGACCATCTCCAATGTATATCTCCATTTTTTACTCCAAAATGGAGCAACTCCAAAATGGAGTTGTGTTTTGCTCCAATGTATAACTCTATTTTTTATTCCAAAAAGAATATTCTAAATAGATTCTTTTTGTATTTTATTAATAATGCATTTTATTTCTAAAAGTTACAAATTAACCCATTTTTTTGCAAAACTTTTATAAATTATGAATTTAATAAAATTTAATACTTATTAAATAAAGAAAATTACATAATATCATTAAACATCACCGACACTAAAGTTTTCCCACAAATGATCAATTAGTGCATTTCGAAGTGAAAAATGGGCTTTTTTTTTATCTTTGATTGCTCTAAATCGACCAAGAAACTCTTGGAATAGGATATTATCATCATCTACTATTTGGACTTTTGGAGGTGGAGCTTCTCTTCCAACTCCAATTGGTGCTTCGAGATCACGTTCATCCTCGATTATCATATATTCAGGGTGAACAAGGCAAAATTTTACAAAAGTGGAATGCTCAACAACAAGATCAACAAATTCTTCCTCCATCAACTTCGTTTGGACAAATTTTTAGTGATTTCGGTGGACCAGAAAGCGGTTTAGGGGAATATTAAATTTATCGTATTTGTTGTGTTAAATTTGTTTATGTTGCTTATCTTTAATTTCAGCACTTGTTATGTATTTTTAAGTTTATTTTACTTTGCAATCTTTTTAAATAATTTTTTTAGTGTTTAAATAATTATGATAGTCAAATAAATTTTATGCATTTAAATATTAGTATAGTGTCACATGCATATATGTTGATAGTTGATAATATGTACGACAAATACATTGCTAAATTAATAAAAAGTATAAAATATAAATATTTAATATTTAAAGGATCAATTTGCGATTAAAAAAGTCCAACTCCATAATGGAGTAGAATATGGAGTTACTCCAAATATGGAGTAGAATATGGAGAAACTCCATTTTTGAGTTGAAAATGGAGTGGGGTTGGAGAGAAATTTACTCCAAAATAGAAGCAAAATGTAGCATAAAGTACTTCCATCGTTAAATGAACCTCGTACCCAATGCAATGTAAACTTCTACATTTAAAGCTGGAAGTCGTGAAGAGTTGCATCTTTTCAAAGAAAATCATCATTACACATTCTCTCTCTATTCTATCTTCACTGTGAACCCATTTCAAATTAAGGCTTCGAATGGTGATAGCGGTTTGAGCGGTGCAGAACAAGCGGTTTAGGAGGTGAGGTGCGGTTTTAGTGCGGTGCGGTTGGAAGAAACGCATCATGCGGAACAAGAGCGGTTACTGCGGAACAAACGGTGCAAGACAATATATGAATGGTGAAAAAAACAACATGCGGTGCGGTTCAAATGTGTGAATGGTGAAAATGTAAAAAGCGGTGCGAGATATATATTTAAAAAAATAATTTATAAATAAAATAGATTAATAATATTAATATAATTATAAATTAAAATTATTAATTTGTTAATGATCAAGTCTTTTTCATAAATTAATTACGAACCATAACTAAATAATTATTAAAATTTAATAAATTTGTTTGACATTTTACAATAATATATTTATTGCTCAAAAAAAAAATACATCCACAAAAACCAAGTAAAATCATATAATATTATCGAATACGTTGATTTTCCCATGTTCTTTTAGGTGTCTACATTTTTTACTTATATGGGTTCAAACACTAGTTCAACCTCACGTTGGTAATGACATTTTTTTTATTTTTTTCAAATAGAATTTTGTTATTTGATAAAGTTAACATATATGATTTATTTCAAAATTTTCTGAGCTTTAAAACATATATATATATATATATATATGTAAAATTATAAAACTAAAAAATTATTAGCGTGTGTCTTAAAGCTAATAACATCAGTTAGACAAAGACAATAATATTCTCAAAGCTATAATCCAAATATTTTTATTTTTTTTGAATTAAAATAACTATATAAAAAAGAAATATTATATGATACATATATACATAAGTCAACTGTAAACCACACCTAACCGTTGACAGAAAAAAAAAAAAAACCACACCTAACCGCACCTATTTTGATTCTTTTGCAACAACACATGCTTTTCATGTTTTCTTTCTGTTTCTGAAACGCACCCAGCTGTTTTTCAGAACCGCAACCACACCTGCGTTTGAACGGTGAATGGTGACATGTTTTGTAAAACACACGGCGTTTGGAAGAAACGCACCAAACATTCAAGGCCTAAGTGAATGACTAATTAATAAAAAAACAATTCAAAAATAACCATAGGTTGAGACGGTTTGGTTTGTACATGATTACTTCCCCATAAATAGAGGCAGTTTGGTTTCTTCTCTCCCACTTATATTTCTCTGCAAATCCACAAACAAGAAATCACAAACCAATAAAAAAAAATCATGTCGTTCCACAACATGCTTGCGGATGTAGTAGTTAACCAGAAAATAACAACATGGCGTTTTAGAGTTAAAATTATCTGGATCTACTCTTTCAAAGTATTCGGAGATGGACCTTTTTGGAGTTACATATTGGCAGACGAGGCTATAAGTTTAAATCTTAGATTGTTCTCATCCTGTTGTTATTAACATGCAACTAACAAATCTAAATATTACTAAATTTGCAGGGAAGTAAGACTGAGATGGTAATTTATCCAACAGATGCACGCAGATTTAAAGGACTTGAGGACCAAGAGGGCAAGTGGGTAGAAATTTTCAGGGTTGAAGACGTGAAAGCGTCTACAGGTTTCAAGCCTACAAACTCTCCCTTCACACTTTCAGTTATTAAATGGACTCAAATCAAACTCATCAATCATCTGAACAATCGTCACTACATGGACTTCAAAGGGATCCCCGAGATCCCGTACATCACCAACAAAGACATTCCCATAGGTATGATTGCTTAACACTAACATTAAATCTAAGTAACTAGAATGGAAAAAACTTATCTTGTAGATATAATGGGCGTGGTCTTCAACGAGGAACCCCTCAAAGTCTATTTCGCACACCCTAAAAGGACAAAGATGGTGTTTTACATTAGGGACAACATTTAAGTAAAAAAAAACTATAATCACAGCATTAGTATATTCACATTGGGTACTTGACACACAATGTTTTATTCATGATAGAGAGACCCAGATTAAATGTGTGGCAATTGGGGACAACGCTTATGCCTTCTGGGATGAGTTTGCAAACACTAGGGGTCTTGGAGTGGTGATTGTGGTTCTAAAGATGTGGAGGATCTGTAAGTACTTAACAGGTGAGGAGCCATGACTTGAAACCGAAAAAGGCTTATCTGATTTCAGGTTCAATCCCCGGATGAAAGAGGTTGATGATTTCATGGAAGAGCTAGCAAACAGTGACCCTTATGTTACCAGACACGGGGCTATTGTGCCTCTGTAACACTTGGGTTTTGTCTATGTTATGTTCTTCTCTATGTTTGTTGCTCAAACCCTGGTTTAATGTTGAACTTATCTGTATTTTTTATAGTTTTTTGTTATGTTGGTGCGGATCCTTGAACTCTACTACTATTTTATTTTGAAGAGCTAGCAAACAGTGACCCTTATGTTTTTGGTTTTGTGTTATGTGTTATGTGTTATGTGTTTTGTGTCATGTTATGTTGTTGGTTTTCCTAATGTATTCGTATTTTCGGCTCAATTATATATTTAATTTGTGGAATAATCATTTTTACGAGATGTATTCCCGAAATATAATGGAACTTAAGTAAACACATTAATTACATTATGAATGGATCTTCTTTTTAATTGTACACTTAAATCTGTTAAGCATTTTCATGGTGTACATACTTTAATTTCCCTAGTGTATTCTCATTTTTGGCTCAATATATATTTAACGAGATGAATTCCTGAGATATAATGGAACTTAAGTAATCAATACTCCACACTTTAATTTCCTTGGAGTATCCATTATAAGTGTCTGTATTTGTAATCCAGAAACATCATCAAACTCTATATAACAACATACGAAAATATTTTTTACTTATGACTCTCCCCGATCTCTCACGATATTATTGCCAACATTGTGAAGAGAGTTGGCATTTCAGCCTTTTCTCGGGTCGTTTATACGGGCCGGAAGACGGACACTATGTCTCGTATACAGTGAAGATGTCCTAAAATCATGCAACATTTACAATCTTTGCTGTATGCCCCCCGATATATACCCGGGAGAGGAGAGAGGCCGTCCGTTCTTCGAGAAATATCTTTCAAATGGCAACTCATAAGCAATTTACTGGGAAAGCTTGAGACTAGCAGTCCGAGAGGCCGATTTGATTGCAAGTAGAAGCATGTTGGAAGCAAATGTCCCCAACGACAAACTCTCAACCCTAGCATTAGCCATTTTCAGCGTTTGCCTGGGTGACGATGCTCAGGCTAGCCGAACATTTCAGATGTTGGTCAGTAATCACGGCCATCTACAATCGAAAATGGTTCGTTTGTTAGGTGAGGAGTTAATTTTTGAGATTTCCACATTTGGCGTAGGATACATGAATACCTACTTAAACTCATTTGCCTTCCCTGACGACGATGTTATCAAGATACCTGAATGTGCTTTCGATCATGCTCCTGATTTTGATTCGATGTGTAATCGTTGCTACATTTATTGGTGTGCACGCCGCATCTGCAGTATGCCAAAAGAAAATGTGTACACCTTATGTAGCGTACACCTAATGTGTACACCTTATATGTACACTTTATGTGTACACCTTATGTAGCGCACCTTATGTAGCGTACACCTTATGTAGCGTACACCTTTATGTGTAAACCTTATGTGTACTCCTAATGTATCGTCCCCCTTGTTTCGTAGTATGGCTATAATTTTTTTTTTAATTATGGAGTATGTGAAATTGTTTTTGCTTTATCGTGTTGTATTCTGTGAAATGGTTTTTGCTCCCAAAAATTACAAAATTGAAAACATCCTTACAAAAATAAAATAACTATTTTCGATTAAAGTAGGGTTACCTTAAAATATAATGTTGAGTCATAATTATTAGTTTTTAAATAAGCATTTCCATTACACAATACGTAGACCCAGCATAGCAAAAACAAATGCATTCAAATATATTTAATGCTACAAAATGTAGAAATTTATGGACTTTAGAACTCTCACTCCAATGCAGCGTTGCATCGTCTAAGATTATGGTCTGGAACTCCACACCTCCCACATTTGTTCTTCTTTTTCTCAACATACACACGAATAATAACTATAAAATAACAAACTAAATCAAACATAGAAAAAATGTGTTGTTTCTATTTACATACCTGAGGAAACTCTCCCGCTGATTGTTTTCTCTTCTTTGGGGGCCTTCATGGTGGTCGTTTAGTCATCGGTGGCATAATATTCAGCGCTCTCACCTCCAGAGATACATATATGTCGTATGGGTCTGGCACCGGAAAGATCTTCCAACTTAATGTGTCACTCCACGTGGGTTTCCTATGAATTGGGTTAACCAAAGTATTGTGATCCAAATCCCGCCGCCTTGCCGTCGTAATTGCGTGTCGACATGGTATTTTCAGACTCTGGAATTCTAGACATGTGCACATCTTCATATTAAGATCAACATGATGGCGTACACCACGTTGAGAGGTGACTTCCACATCCAATGCTAAAATTCATTGAGTGGCTAGATTAGAAGATTTCCCCTACTGGATGTTCATCACTTTCCCGACTTCGGCAGGAATATCATCTTTCATTTTTTTAATTTTTTCCCATCTGCTCTCGAACCACCTACTTAGCATGCGCCTGATAAATTATAGCAAAGCGATAATAGGACAGTCTCTCGCTGGCAGAAGTGCCTTGTTTAGGGACTCAACAATGTTGCTTGACATCAGATTATACCTCTGACCCCTGTAGTGTGATCTACTCCAGTGCTGTACACCAATGTCTTCCAAGTACTCCCAACAACGCACAACAACTGCCTTAATAGTTGCATATATCTTGTTGAACTGAGATACTTTGTAGGCTTCTCCTGCCCTTCTCGTTGGGGACATCAACTGTTTTTCAGAACCGCAACCACACCTAACCACACCTGCGTTTGAACGGTGAATGGTGACATGTTTTGTAAAACACACGGCGTTTGGAAGAAACGCACCAAACATTCAAGGCGAATGACTAATTAATAAAAAAACAATTCAAAAATAACCATAGGTTGAGACGGTTTGGTTTGTACATGATTACTTCCCCATAAATAGAGGCAGTTTGGTTTCTTCTCTCCCACTTATATTTCTCTGCAAATCCACAAACAAGAAATCACAAACCAATCAAAAAAATCATGTCGTTTCACAACATGCTTGCGGATGTAGTAGTTAACCAGAAAATAACAGCATGGCGTTTTAGAGTGAAAATTATCTGGATCTACTCTTTCGAAGTATTCGGAGATGGACCTTTTTGGAGTTACATATTGACAGACGAGGCTGTAAGTTTAAATCTTAGATTGTTCTCATACTGTTGTTATTAACATGCAACTAACAAATCTAAATATTACTAAATTTGCACGGAAGTAAGACTGAGATGGTAATTTATCCAACAGATGCACGCAGATTTAAAGGACTTGAACAAGAGGGCAAGTGGGTAGAAATTTTCAGGGTCGAAGTCGTGAAAGCGTCTACAGGTTTCAAGCCTACAAACTCTCCCTTCACACTTTCAGTTATTAAATGGACTCAAAACAAACTCATAAATCATCTGAACAATCGTCACTACATGGACTTCTAAGGGATCCACGAGATCCCGTACATCACCAACAAAGACATTCCCATAGGTATGATTGCTTAACACTAACATTAAATCTAAGTTACCAGAATTGAAAAAACTTATCTTGTAGATATAATGGGCGTGGTCTTCAACGAGGAACCCCTCAAAGTCTGTTTCGCACACCCTAAAAGGACAAAGATGGTGTTTTACATTAGGGACAACATTTAAGTCAAAAGAAACTATAATCACAGCATTAGTATATTCACATTAGGGTACTTGACACACAATGTTTTATTCATGATAGAGAGAACCAGATTAAATGTGTGGCAACTGGGGACAACGCTTATGCCTTCCGTGATGAGTTTGCAAACACTAGGGGTCTTGGAGTGGTGGTTGTGGTTCTAAAGATGTGGAGGATCAGTAAGTACTTAACAGGTGTGGAGCCATGACTTGAAACCGAAAAAGGCTTATCTGATTTCAGGTTCAATCCCCGGATGAAAGAGGTTGATGATTTCATGGAAGAGCTAGCAAACAGTGACCCTTATGTTACCAGACACGGGGCTATTGTGCCTCTGTAACACTTGGGTTTTGTCTATGTAATGTTCTTCTCTATGTTTGTTGCTTAAACCCTGGTTTAATGTTGAACTTATCTGTATTTTTTTTAGTTTTTTGTTATGTTGTTGCGGATCCTTGAACTCTACTACTATTTTATTTTGAAGAGCTAGCAAACAGTGACCCTTATGTTTTTTGGTTTTGTGTTATGTGTTATGTGTTATGTGTTTTGTGTCATGTTATGTTGGTTGTTTTCCTAATGTATTCGCATTTTCGGCTCAATTATATATTTAATTTGTGGAATAATCATTTTTACGAGATGTATTCCCGAAATATAATGGAACTTAAGTAAACACATTAATTACATTATGAATGGATCTTGTTTTTAATTGTACACTTAAATCTGTTAAGCATTTTCATGGTGTACACACTTTAATTTCCCTAGTGTATTCTCATTTTTGGCTCAATATATATTTAACGAGATGTATTCCTGAGATATAATGGAACTTAAGTAATCAATACTCCACACTTTAATTTCCCTGGAGTATCTATTATAAGTGTCTGTATTTGTAATCCATAAACATCATCAAACTCTCCATAACAACATACGAAAAATATTTTTTACTTATGACTCTCCCCGATCTCTCTGACGATATTCTTGCCAACATTGTGAAGAGAGTTGGCATTTCAGCCTTTTGGCACCTCGGGTCGTTTATACGGCCCGGAAGACGGACACTATGTCTCGTATACAGTGAAGATGTCCTAAAATCATGCAACATTTACAATCATTGATGTATGCCCGCCGATATATACCCGGGAGAGGAGAGAGGCCGTCTGTTCTTCGAGAAATGTCTTTCAAATGGCAACTCATAAGCAATTTACTGGGAAAGCTTGAGACTAGCAGTCCGAGAGGCCGATTTGATTGCAAGTAGAAGCATGTTGGAAGCAAATGTCCCCAACGACAAACTCTCAACCCTAGCATTAGCCATTTTCAGCGATTGCCTGGGTGACGATGCTTAGGCTAGCCGAACATTTCTGATGTTTGTCAGTAATCACGGCCATCTACAATCGAAAATGGTTCGTTTGTTGGGTGAGGAGTTAATTTTTGAGATTTCCTCATTTGGCGTAGGATACATGAATACCTACTTAAACTCATTTGCCTTCCCTGAAGACAATGTTATCAAGATACCTGAATGTGCTTTCGATTATGCTCCTGATTTTGATTCGATGTGTAATCGTTGCTACATTTATTGGTGTGCACGCCGCATCTGCAGTATGCCAAAAAAAAATATGTACACCTTATGTAGCGTACACCTAATGTGTACACCTTATATGTACACTTTATGTGTACACCTTATGTAGCGTACACCTTTATGTGTACACCTTATGTGTACTCCTAATGTATCATCCCCCTTGTTTCGTAGTATGGCTATAATTTCCTTTTTAATTATGGAGTATGTGAAATTGTTTTTGCTTTATCGTGTTGTATTCTGTGAAATGGTTTTTGCTCCCAAAAATTACAAAATTGAAAACATCCTTACAAAAATAAAATAACTATTTTCGATTAAAGTAGGGTTACCTTAAAATATAATGTTGAGTCATAATTATTAGTTTTTAAATAAGCATTTCCATTACACAATAAGTAGACCCAGCATAGCAAAAACAAATGCATTCAAATATATTTAATGCTACAAAATGTAGAAATTTATGGACTTTAAAACTCTCACTCCAATGCAGCGTTGCATCGTCTAAGATTATGGCCTGGAACTCCACACCTCCCACATTTGTTCTTCCTTTTCTCAACATACACACGAATAATAACTATAAAATAACAAACTAAATCAAACATAGAAAAAATGTGTTGTTTCTATTTACATACCTGAGGAAACTCTCCCGCTGATTGTTTTCTCTTCTTTGGGGGCCTTCATGGTGGTCGTTTAGTCATCGGTGGCATAATATTCAGCGCTCTCACCTCCGGAGATACATATATGTCGTCTGGGTCTAGCACCGGAAAGATCTTCCCACTTAATGTGTCACTCCACGTGGGTTTCTTATGAATTGGGTTAACCAAAGTATTGAGATCCAAATCCCGCCGCCTTGCCGTCGTAATTGCGTGTCGACATGGTATTTTCAGACTCTGGAATTCTAGACATGTACACGTCTTCATATTAAGATCAACATGATGGCATACACCACGATGAGAGGTGACTTCCACATCCAATGCAGAAATTCATTGAACGGCTAGATTAGCAGATTTCCCCTACTGGATGTTCATCACTTTCCCGACTTCGGCAGGAATATCATCTTTCATTTTTTTAATTTTTTCCCGTCTGCTCTCGAACCACCTACTTAGCATGCGCCTGATAAATTCTAGCATAGCGATAATAAGACAGTCTCTCGCTGGCTGAAGTGCCTTGTTTAGGGACTCAGCAATGTTGCTTGACATCAGATTATACCTCTGACCCCTGTAGTGTGATCTACTCCAGTGCTGTGCACCAATGTCTTCCAAGTACTCCCAACAACGCACAACAACTGCCTTAATAGTTGCATATATCTTGTTGAACTGAGATACTTTATAGGCTTCTCCTGCCCTTCTCGTTGGGGACATCAGCTGTTTTTCAGAACCGCAACCACACCTAACCACACCTGCGTTTGAACGGTGAATGGTGACATGTTTTGTAAAACACACGGCGTTTGGAAGAAACGCACTAAACATTCAAGTCGAATGACTAATTAATAAAAAAACAATTCAAAAATAACCATAGGTTGAGACGGTTTAGTTTGTACATGATTACTTCCCCATAAATAGAGGCAGTTTGGTTTCTTCTCTCCCACTTATATTTCTCTGCAAATCCACAAACAAGAAATCACAAACCAATCAAAAAAATCATGTCGTTCCACAACATGCTTGCGGATGTAGTAGTTAACCAGAAAATAACAGCATGGCGTTTTAGAGTGAAAATTATCTAGATCTACTCTTTCGAAGTATTCGGAGATGGACCTTTTTGGAGTTACATATTGACAGACGAGACTGTAAATTTAAATCTTAGATTGTTCTCATACTGTTGTTATTAACATGCAACTAACAAATCTAAATATTACTAAATTTGCACGGAAGTACGACTGAGATGGTAATTTATCCAATAGATGCACGCAGATTTAAAGGACTTGAGGAACAAGAGGGCAAGTGGGTAGAAATTTTCAGGGTCGAAGTCGTGAAAACGTCTACAGGTTTCAAGCCTACAAACTCTCCCTCCACACTTTCAGTTATTAAATGGACTCAAATCAAACTCATCAATCATCTGAACAATCGTCACTACATGGACTTCAAAGGGATCCATGAGATCCCGTACATCACATACAAAGACATTCTCATAGGTATGATTGCTTAACACTAACATTAAATCTAAGTAACCAGAATTGAAAAAACTTATCTTGTATATATAATGGGCGTGGTCTTCAACGAGGAACCCCTCAAAGTCTGTTTTGCACACCCTAAAAGGACAAAGTTGGTGTTTTACATTAGGGACAACATTTAAGTCAAAAGAAACTATAATCACAGCATTAGTATATTCACATTATGGTACTTGACACACAATGTTTTATTCATGATAGAGAGAACCAGATTAAATGTGTGGCAACTAGGGATAACGCTTATGCCTACCGGGATGAGTTTGCAAACACTAGGGGTCTTGGAGTGGTGGTTGTGGTTCTAAAGATGTGGAGGATCAGTAAGTACTTAACAGGTGAGGAGCCATGACTTGAAACCGAAAAAGGCTTATCTGATTTCAGGTTCAATCCCCGGATGAAAGAGGTTGATGATTTCATGGAAGAGCTAGCAAACAGTGACCCTTATGTTACAAGACACGGGGCTATTGTGCCTCTGTAACACTTGGGGTTTTGTCTATGTTATGTTCTTCTCTATGTTGTTTGCTTAAACCCTGGTCTAATGTTGAACTTATCTGTATTTTTTTTAGTTTTTTGTTATGTTGTTGCGGATCCTTGAACTCTACTACTATTTTATTTTGAAGATCTAGCAAACAGTGACCCTTATGTTTTTTGGTTTTGTGTTATGTGTTTTGTGTCATGTTATGTTGTTGGTTTTCCTAATGTATTCGCATTTTCGGCTCAATTATATATTTAATTTGTAGAATAATCATTTTTACGAGATGTATTCCCGAAATTTAATGGAACTTAAGTAAACACATTATTTACATTATGAATGGATCTTGTTTTTAATTGTACACTTAAATCTGTTAAGCATTTTAATGGTGTACACACTTTAATTTCCCTAGTGTATTCTCATTTTTGGCTCAATATATATTTAACGAGATGTATTCCTGAGATATAATGGAACTTAAATAATCAATACTCCACACTTTAATTTTCCTGGAGTATCTATTATAAGTGTCTGTATTTGTAATCCAGAAACATCATCAAACTCTCCATAACAACATACGAAAAATATTTTTTACTTATGACTCTCCCCGATCTCTCTGACGATATTCTTGCCAACATTGTGAAGAGAGTTGGCATTTCAGCCTTTTCTCGGGTCGTTTATACGGGCCGGAAGACGGACACTATGTCTCGTATACAGTGAAAATGTCCTAAAATCATCCAACATTTACAATCTTTGTTGTATGCCCGCCGATATATACCCGGGAGAGGAGAGAGGCCATCCGTTCTTCGAGAAATGTCTTTCAAATGGCAACTCATAAGCAATTTACTGGGAAAGCTTGAGACTAGCAGTCCGAGAGGCCGATTTGATTGCAAGTAGAAGCATGTTGGAAGCAAATGTCCCCAACGACAAACTCTCAACCCTAGCATTAGCCATTTTCAGCGTTTGCCTGGGTGACGATGCTCAGGCTAGCCGAACATTTCAGATGTTGGTCAGTAATCACGGCCATCTACAATCGAAAATGGTTCGTTTGTTGGGTGAGGAGTTAATTTTTGAGATTTCCTCATTTGGCGTAGGATACATGAATACCTACTTAAACTCATTTGCCTTCCCTGACGACGATGTTATCAAGATACCCGAATGTGCTTTCGATTATGCTCCTGATTTTGATTCGATGTGTAATCGTTGCTACATTTATTGGTGTGCACGCCGCATCTGCAGTATGCCAAAAAAAAATGTGTACACCTTATGTAGCGTACACCTAATGTGTACACCTTATATGTACACTTTATGTGTACACCTTATGTAGCGCACCTTATGTAGCGTACACCTTATGTAGCGTACACCTTTATGTGTACACCTTATGTGTACTCCTAATGTATCGTCCCCCTTGTTTCGTAGTATGGCTATAATTTCCTTTTTAATTATGGAGTATGTGAAATTGTTTTTGCTTTATCGTGTTGTATTCTGTGAAATGGTTTTTGCTCCCAAAAATTACAAAATTGAAAACATCCTTACAAAAATAAAATAACTATTTTCGATTAAAGTAGGGTTACCTTAAAATATAATGTTGAGTCATAATTATTAGTTTTTAAATAAGCATTTCCATTACACAATAAGTAGACCCAGCATAGAAAAAACAAATGCATTCAAATATATTTAATGCTACAAAATGTAGAAATTTATGGACTTTAGAACTCTCACTCCAATGCAGCGTTGCATCGTCTAAGATTATGGCCTGGAATTCCACACCTCCCACATTTGTTCTTCTTTTTCTCAACATACACACGAATAATAACTATAAAATAACAAACTAAATCAAACATAGAAAAAATGTGTTGTTTCTATTTACATACCTGAGGAAACTCTCCCGCTGATTGTTTTCTCTTCTTTGGGGGCCTTCATGGTGGTCGTTTAGTCATCGGTGGCATAATATTCAGCGCTCTCACCTCCGGAGATACATATATGTCGTCTGGGTCTGGCACCGGAAAGATCTTCCCACTTAATGTGTCACTCCACGTGGGTTTCTTATGAATTGGGTTAACCAAAGTATTGTGATCCAAATCCCGCCGCCTTGCCGTCGTAATTGCGTGTCGACATGGTATTTTCAGACTCTGGAATTCTAGACATGTGCACGTCTTCATATTAAGATCAACATGATGGCGTACACCACGATGAGAGGTGACTTCCACATCCAATGCAGAAATTCATTGAACGGCTAGATTAGCAGATTTCCCCTACTGGATGTTCATCACTTTCCCGACTTCGGCAGGAATATCATCTTTCATTTTTTTAATTTTTTCCCGTCAGCTCTCGAACCACCTACTTAGCATGCGCCTGATACATTCTAGCAAAGCGATAATAGGACAGTCTCTCGCTGGCAGAAGTGCCTTGTTTAGGGACTCAGCAATGTTGCTTGACATCAGATTATACCTTTGACCCATGTAGTGTGATCTACTCCAGTGCTGTACACCAATGTCTTCCAAGTACTCCCAACAACGCACAACAACTGTCTTAATAGTTGCATATATCTTGTTGAATTGAGATACTTTGTAGGCTTCTCCTGCCCTTCTCGTTGGGGACATCAGCTGTTTTTCAGAACCGCAACCACACCTAACCACACCTGCGTTTGAACGGTGAATGGTGACAGGTTTTGTAAAACACACGACGTTTGGAAGAAACGCACCAAACATTCAAGGCGAATGACTAATTAATAAAAAAACAATTCAAAAATAACCATAGGTTGAGACGGTTTGGTTTGTACATGATTACTTCCCCATAAATAGAGGCAGTTTGGTTTCTTCTCTCCCACTTATATTTCTCTGCAAATCCACAAACAAGAAATCACAAACCAATCAAAAAAATCATGTCGTTCCACAACATGCTTGCGGATGTAGTAGTTAACCAGAAAATAACAGCATGGCGTTTTAGAGTGAAAATTATCTGGATCTACTCTTTCGAAGTATTCAGAGATGGACCTTTTTGGAGTTACATATTGACAGACGAGGCTGTAAGTTTAAATCTTAGATTGTTCTCATCCTGTTGTTATTAACATGCAACTAACAAATCTAAATATTACTAAATTTGCACGGAAGTAAGACTGAGATGGTAATTTATCCAACAGATGCACGCAGATTTAAAGGACTTGAGGAACAAGAGGGCAAGTGGGTAGAAATTTTCAGGGTCGAAGTCGTGAAAGCGTCTACAGGTTTCAAGCCTACAAACTCTCCCTTCACACTTTCAGTTATTAAATGGACTCAAATCAAACTCATCAATCATCTGAACAATCGTCACTACATGGACTTCAAAGGGATCCACGAGATCCCGTACATCACCAACAAAGACATTCCCATAGGTATGATTGCTTAACACTAACATTAAATCTAAGTAACCAGAATTGAAAAAACTTATCTTGTAGATATAATGGGCGTGGTCTTCAACGAGGAACCCCTCAAAGTCTGTTTCGCACACCCTAAAAGGACAAAGATGGTGTTTTACATTAGGGACAACATTTAAGTCAAAAGAAACTATAATCACAGCATTAGTATATTCACATTAGGGTACTTGACACACAATGTTTTATTCATGATAGAGAGAACCAGATTAAATATGTGGCAACTGGGGTCAACGCTTATGCCTTCCGGGATGAGTTTGCAAACACTAGGGGTCTTGGAGTGGTGGTTGTGGTTCTAAAGATGTGGAGGATCAGTAAGTACTTAACAGGTGAGGAGCCGTGACTTGAAACCGAAAAAGGCTTATCTGATTTCAGGTTCAATCCCCGGATGAAAGAGGATGATGATTTCATGGAAGAGCTAGCAAACAGTGACCCTTATGTTACCAGACACGGGGCTATTGTGCCTCTGTAACACTTGGGTTTTGTCTATGTTATGTTCTTCTCTATGTTTGTTGCTTAAACCCTGGTTTAATGTTGAACTTATCTGTATTTTTTTAGTTTTTTGTTATGTTGTTGCGGATCCTTGAACTCTACTACTATTTTATTTTGAAGAGCTAGCAAACAGTGACCCTTATGTTTTTTGGTTTTGTGTTATGTGTTATGTGTTATGTGTTTTGTGTTTTGTGTCATGTTATGTTGTTGGTTTTCCTAATGTATTCGCATTTTCGGCTCAATTATATATTTAATTTGTGGAATAATCATTTTTACGAGATGTATTCCCGAAATATAATGGAACTTAAGTAAACACATTAATTACATTATGAATGGATCTTGTTTTTAATTGTACACTTAAATCTGTTAAGCATTTTCATGGTGTACACACTTTAATTTCCCTAGTGTATTCTCATTTTTGGCTCAATATATATTTAACGAGATGTATTCCTGAGATATAATGGAACTTAAGTAATCAATACTCCACACTTTAATTTCCCTGGAGTATCTATTATAAGTGTCTGTATTTGTAATCCAGAAACATCATCAAACTCTCCATAACAACATACGAAAAATATTTTTTACTTATGACTCTCCCCGATCTCTCTGACGATATTCTTGCCAACATTGTGAAGAGAGTTGGCATTTCAGCCTTTTGGCACATCGGGTCGTTTATACGGCCCGGAAGACAGACACTATGTCTCGTATACAGTGAAGATGTCCTAAAATCATGCAACATTTACAATCTTTGCTGTATGCCCGCCGATATATACCCGGGAGAGGAGAGAGGCCGTCCGTTCTTCGAGAAATGTCTTTCAAATGGCAACTCATAAGCAATTTACTGGGAAAGCTTGAGACTAGCAGTCCGAGAGGCCGATTTGATTGCAAGTAGAAGCATGTTGGACGCAAATGTCCCCAACGACAAACTCTTAACCCTAGCATTAGCCATTTTCAGCGTTTGCCTGGGTGACGATGCTCAGTCTAGCCGAACATTTCAGATGTTGGTCGGTAATCACGGCCATCTACAATCGAAAATGGTTCGTTTGTTGGGTGAGGAGTTAATTTTTGAGATTTCCTCATTTGGCGTAGGATACATGAATACCTACTTAAACTCATTTGCCTTCCCTGACGACGATGTTATCAAGATACCTGAATGTGCTTTCGATCATGCTCCTGATTTTGATTCGATGTGTAATCGTTGCTACATTTATTGGTGTGCACGCCACATCTGCAGTATGCCAAAAAAAAAATGTGTACACCTTATGTAGCGTACACCTAATGTGTACGCCTTATATGTACACTTTATGTGTACACCTTATGTAGCGCACCTTATGTAGCGTACACCTTATGTAGCGTACACCTTTATGTGTACACCTTATGTGTACTCCTAATGTATCGTCCCCCTTGTTTCGTAGTATGGCTATAATTTCCTTTTTAATTATGGAGTATGTGAAATTGTTTTTGCTTTATCGTGTTGTATTCTGTGAAATGGTTTTTGCTCCCAAAAATTACAAAATTGAAAACATCCTTACAAAAATAAATTACTATTTTCGATTAAAGTAGGGTTACCTTAAAATATAATGTTGAGTCATAATTATTAGTTTTTAAATAAGCATTTCCATTACACAATAAGTAGACCCAGCATAGAAAAAACAAATGCATTCAAATATATTTAATGCTACAAAATGTAGAAATTTATGGACTTTAGAACTCTCACTCCAATGCAGCGTTGCATCGTCTAAGATTATGGCCTGGAATTCCATACCTCCCACATTTGTTCTTCTTTTTCTCAACATACACACGAATAATAACTATAAAATAACAAACTAAATCAAACATAGAAAAAATGTGTTGTTTCTATTTACATACCTGAGGAAACTCTCCCGCTGATTGTTTTCTCTTCTTTGGGGGCCTTCATGGTGGTCGTTTAGTCATCGGTGGCATAATATTCAGCGCTCTCACCTCTGGAAATACATATATGTCGTCTGGGTCTGGCACCGGAAAGATCTTCCCACTCAATGTGTCACTCCACGTGGGTTTCTTATGAATTGGGTTAACCAAAGTATTGTGATCCAAATCCTGCCGCCTTGCCGTCGTAATTGCGTGTCGACATGGTATTTTCAGACTCTGGAATTCTAGACATGTGCACGTCTTCATATTAAGATCAACATGATGGCGTACACCACGATGAGAGGTGACTTCCACATCCAATGCAGAAATTCATTGAACGGCTAGATTAGCAGATTTCCCCTACTGGATGTTCATCACTTTCCCGACTTCGGCAGGAATATCATCTTTCATTTTTTTAATTTTTTCCCCTCAGCTCTCGAACCACCTACTTAGAATGCGCCTGATACATTCTAGCAAAGCGATAATAGGACAGTCTCTCGCTGGCAGAAGTGCCTTGTTTAGGGACTCAGCAATGTTGCTTGACATCAGATTATACCTTTGACCCATGTAGTGTGATCTACTCCAGTGCTGTACACCAATGTCTTCCAAGTACTCCCAACAACGCACAACAACTGCCTTAATAGTTGCATATATCTTGTTGAATTGAGATACTTTGTAGGCTTCTCCTGCCCTTCTCGTTGGGGACATCAGCTGTTTTTTAGAACCGCAACCACACCTAACCACACCTGCGTTTGAACGGTGAATGGTGACAGGTTTTGTAAAACACACGACGTTTGGAAGAAACGCACCAAACATTCAAGGCGAATGACTAATTAATAAAAAAAACAATTCAAAAATAACCATAGGTTGAGACGGTTTGGTTTGTACATGATTACTTCCCCATAAATAGAGGCAGTTTGGTTTCTTCTCTCCCACTTATATTTCTCTGCAAATCCACAAACAAGAAATCACAAACCAATCAAAAAAATCATGTCGTTCCACAACATTCTTGCGGATGTAGTAGTTAACCAGAAAATAACAGCATGGCGTTTTAGAGTGAAAATTATCTGGATCTACTCTTTCGAAGTATTCAGAGATGGACCTTTTTGGAGTTACATATTGACAGACGAGGCTGTAAGTTTAAATCTTAGATTGTTCTCATCCTGTTGTTATTAACATGCAACTAACAAATCTAAATATTACTAAATTTGCACGGAAGTAAGACTGAGATGGTAATTTATCCAACAGATGCACGCAGATTTAAAGGACTTGAGGAACAAGAGGGCAAGTGGGTAGAAATTTTCAGGGTCGAAGTCGTGAAAGCGTCTACAGGTTTCAAGCCTACAAACTCTCCCTTCACACTTTCAGTTATTAAATGGACTCAAATCAAACTCATCAATTATCTGAACAATCGTCACTACATGGACTTCAAAGGGATCCACGAGATCCAGTACATCACCAACAAAGACATTCCCATAGGTATGATTGCTTAACACTAACATTAAATCTAAGTAACCAGAATTGACAAAACTTATCTTGTAGATATAATGGGCGTGGTCTTCAACGAGGAACCCCTCAAAGTCTGTTTCGCACACCCTAAAAGGACAAAGATGGTGTTTTACATTAGGGACAACATTTAAGTCAAAAGAAACTATAATCACAGCATTAGTATATTCACATTAGGGTACTTGACACACAATGTTTTATTCATGATAGAGAGAACCAGATTAAATATGTGGCAACTGGGGTCAACGCTTATGCCTTCCGGGATGAGTTTGCAAACACTAGGGGTCTTGGAGTGGTGGTTGTGGTTCTAAAGATGTGGAGGATCAGTAAGTACTTAACAGGTGAGGAGCCGTGACTTGCAACCGAAAAAGGCTTATCTGATTTCAGGTTCAATCCCCAGATGAAAGAGGATGATGATTTCATGGAAGAGCTAGCAAACAGTGACCCTTATGTTACCAGACACGGGGCTATTGTGCCTCTGTAACACTTGGGTTTTGTCTATGTTATGTTCTTCTCTATGTTTGTTGCTTAAACCCTGGTTTAATGTTGAACTTATATGTATTTTTTTTAGTTTTTTGTTATGTTGTTGCGGATCCTTGAACTCTACTAGTATTTTATTTTGAAGAGCTAGCAAACAGTGACCCTTATGTTTTTTGGTTTTGTGTTATGTGTTATGTGTTATGTGTTTTGTGTTTTGTGTCATGTTATGTTGTTGGTTTTCCTAATGTATTCGCATTTTCGGCTCAATTATATATTTAATTTGTGGAATAATCATTTTTACGAGATGTATTCCCGAAATATAATGGAACTTAAGTAAACACATTAATTACATTATGAATGGATCTTGTTTTTAATTGTACACTTAAATCTGTTAAGCATTTTCATGGTGTACACACTTTAATTTCCCTAGTGTATTCTCATTTTTGGCTCAATATATATTTAACGAGATGTATTCCTGAGATATAATGGAACTTAAGTAATCAATACTCCACACTTTAATTTCCCTGGAGTATCTATTATAACTGTCTGTATTTGTAATCCAGAAACATCATCAAACTCTCCATAACAACATACGAAAAATATTTTTTACTTATGACTCTCCCCGATCTCTCTGACGATATTCTTGCCAACATTGTGAAGAGAGTTGGCATTTCAGCCTTTTGGCACCTCGGGACGTTTATACGGCCCGGAAGACAGACACTATGTCTCGTATACAGTGAAGATGTCCTAAAATCATGCAACATTTACAATCTTTGATGTATGCCCGTCGATATATACCCGGGAGAGGAGAGAGGCCGTCCGTTCTTCGAGAAATTTCTTTCAAATGGCAACTCATAAGCAATTTACTGGGAAAGCTTGAGACTAGCAGTCCGAGAGGCCGATTTGATTGCAAGCAGAAGCATGTTGGAAGCAAATGTCCCCAACGACAAACTCTCAACCCTAGCATTAGCCATTTTCAGCGTTTGCCTGGGTGACGATGCTTAGGCTAGCCGAACATTTCAGATGTTGGTCGGTAATCACGGCCATCTTCAATCGAAAATGGTTCGTTAATTTGTTGGGTGAGGAGTTAATTTTTGAGATTTCCTCATTTGGCGTAGGATACATGAATACCTACTTAAACTCATTTGCCTTCCCTGACGACGATGTTATCAAGATACCTGAATGTGCTTTCGATCATGCTCCTGATTTTGATTCGATGTGTAATCGTTGCTACATTTATTGGTGTGCACGCCGCATCTGCAGTATGCCAAAAAAAAATGTGTACACCTTATGTAGTGTACACCTAATGTGTACACCTTATATGTACACTTTATGTGTACACCTTATGTAGCGCACCTTATGTAGCGTACACCTTATGTAGCGTACACCTTTATGTGTACACCTTATGTGTACTCCTAATGTATCGTCCCCCTTGTTTTGTAGTATGGCTATAATTTCCTTTTTAATTATGGAGTATGTGATTGTTTTTGCTTTATCGTGTTGTATTCTGTGAAATGGTTTTTGCTCCCAAAAATTACAAAATTGAAAACATCCTTACAAAAATAAAATAACTATTTTCGATTAAAGTAGGGTTACCTTAAAATATAATGTTGAGTCATAATTATTAGTTTTTAAATAAGCATTTCCATTACACAATAAGTAGACCCAGCATAGAAAAAACAAATGCATTCAAATATATTTAATGCTACAAAATGTAGAAATTTATGGACTTTAGAACTCTCACTCCAATGCAGCGTTGCATCGTCTAAGATTATGGCCTGGAATTCCACACCTCCCACAGTTGTTCTTCTTTTTCTCAACATACACACGAATAATAACTATAAAATAACAAACTAAATCAAACATAGAAAAAATGTGTTGTTTCTATTTACATACCTGAGGAAACTCTCCCGCTGATTGTTTTCTCTTCTTTGGGGGCCTTCATGGTGGTCGTTTAGTCATCGGTGGCATAATATTCAGCGCTCTCACCTCCGGAGATACATATATGTCGTCTGGGTCTGGCACCGGAAAGATCTTCCCACTTAATGTGTCACTCCACGTGGGTTTCTTATGAATTGGGTTAACCAAAGTATTGTGATCCAAATTCCGCCGCCTTGCCGTCGTAATTGCGTGTCGACATGGTATTTTCAGACTCTGGAATTCTAGACATGTGCACGTCTTCATATTAAGATCAACATGATGGCGTACACCACGATGAGAGGTGACTTCCACATCCAATGCAGAAATTCATTGAACGGCTAGATTAGCAGATTTCCCCTACTGGATGTTCATCACTTTCCCGACTTCGGCAGGAATATCATCTTTCATTTTTTTAATTTTTCCCGTCAGCTCTCGAACCACCTACTTAGCATGCGCCTGATACATTCTAGCAAAGCGATAATAGGACAGTCTCTCGCTGGCAGAAGTGCCTTGTTTAGGGACTCAGCAATGTTGCTTGACATCAGATTATACCTTTGACCCATGTAGTGTGATCTACTCCAGTGCTGTACACCAATGTCTTCCAAGTACTCCCAACAACGCACAACAACTGTCTTAATAGTTGCATATATCTTGTTGAATTGAGATACTTTGTAGGCTTCTCCTGCCCTTCTCGTTGGGGACATCAGCTGTTTTTCAGAACCGCAACCACACCTAACCACACCTGCGTTTGAACGGTGAATGGTGACAGATTTTGTAAAACACACGACGTTTGGAAGAAACGCACCAAACATTCAAGGCGAATGACTAATTAATAAAAAAACAATTCAAAAATAACCATAGGTTGAGACGGTTTGGTTTGTACATGATTACTTCCCCATAAATAGAGGCAGTTTGGTTTCTTCTCTCCCACTTATATTTCTCTGCAAATCCACAAACAAGAAATCACAAACCAATCAAAAAAATCATGTCGTTCCACAACATGCTTGCGGATGTAGTAGTTAACCAGAAAATAACAGCATGGCGTTTTAGAGTGAAAATTATCTGGATCTACTCTTTCGAAGTATTCGGAGATGGACCTTTTTGGAGTTACATATTGACAGA
Source organism: Eutrema yunnanense (assembly GCA_002933935.1). NCBI lineage: Eukaryota > Viridiplantae > Streptophyta > Magnoliopsida > Brassicales > Brassicaceae > Eutrema > Eutrema yunnanense. The sequence goes on along the minus strand of PKML01026189.1, from coordinate 101,619 downwards.
CGAGGCTGTAAGTTTAAATCTTAGATTGTTCTCATCCTGTTGTTATTAACATGCANAGAGGATGATGATTTCATGGAAGAGCTAGCAAACAGTGACCCTTATGTTACCAGACACGGGGCTATTGTGCCTCTGTAACACTTGGGTTTTGTCTATGTTATGTTCTTCTCTATGTTTGTTGCTTAAACCCTGGTTTAATGTTGAACTTATCTGTATTTTTTTAGTTTTTTGTTATGTTGTTGCGGATCCTTGAACTCTACTACTATTTTATTTTGAAGAGCTAGCAAACAGTGACCCTTATGTTTTTTGGTTTTGTGTTATGTGTTATGTGTTATGTGTTTTGTGTTTTGTGTCATGTTATGTTGTTGGTTTTCCTAATGTATTCGCATTTTCGGCTCAATTATATATTTAATTTGTGGAATAATCATTTTTACGAGATGTATTCCCGAAATATAATGGAACTTAAGTAAACACATTAATTACATTATGAATGGATCTTGTTTTTAATTGTACACTTAAATCTGTTAAGCATTTTCATGGTGTACACACTTTAATTTCCCTAGTGTATTCTCATTTTTGGCTCAATATATATTTAACGAGATGTATTCCTGAGATATAATGGAACTTAAGTAATCAATACTCCACACTTTAATTTCCCTGGAGTATCTATTATAAGTGTCTGTATTTGTAATCCAGAAACATCATCAAACTCTCCATAACAACATACGAAAAATATTTTTTACTTATGACTCTCCCCGATCTCTCTGACGATATTCTTGCCAACATTGTGAAGAGAGTTGGCATTTTAGCCTTTTGGCACATCGGGTCGTTTATACGGCCCGGAAGACAGACACTATGTCTCGTATACAGTGAAGATGTCCTAAAATCATGCAACATTTACAATCTTTGATGTATGCCCGTCGATATATACCCGGGAGAGGAGAGAGGCCGTCCGTTCTTCGAGAAATGTCTTTCAAATGGCAACTCATAAGCAATTTACTGGGAAAGCTTGAGACTAGCAGTCCGAGAGGCCGATTTGATTGCAAGTAGAAGCATGTTGGAAGCAAATGTCCCCAACGACAAACTCTCAACCCTAGCATTAGCCATTTTCAGCGTTTGCCTGGGTGACGATGCTTAGGCTAGGCGAACATTTCAGATGTTGGTCGGTAATCACGGCCATCTACAATCGAAAATGGTTCGTTTGTTGGGTGAGGAGTTAATTTTTGAGATTTCCTCATTTGGCGTAGGATACATGAATACCTACTTAAACTCATTTGCCTTCCCTGACGACGATGTTATCAAGATACCTGAATGTGCTTTCGATCATGCTCCTGATTTTGATTCGATGTGTAATCGTTGCTACATTTATTGGTGTGCACGCCGCATCTGCAGTATGCCAAAAAAAAATGTGTACACCTTATGTAGCGTACACCTAATGTGTACACCTTATATGTACACTTTATGTGTACACCTTATGTAGCGCACCTTATGTAGCGTACACCTTATGTAGCGTACACCTTTATGTGTACACCTTATGTGTACTCCTAATGTATCGTCCCCCTTGTTTCGTAGTATGGCTATAATTTCCTTTTTAATTATGGAGTATTTGAAATTGTTTTTGCTTTATCGTGTTGTATTCTGTGAAATGGTTTTTGCTCCCAAAAATTACAAAATTGAAAACATCCTTACAAAAATAAAATAACTATTTTCGATTAAAGTAGGGTTACCTTAAAATATAATGTTGAGTCATAATTATTAGTTTTTAAATAAGCATTTCCATTACACAATACGTAGACCCAGCATAGCAAAAACAAATGCATTCAAATATATTTAATGCTACAAAATGTAGAAATTTATGGACTTTAGAACTCTCACTCCAATGCAGCGTTGCATCGTCTAAGATTATGGCCTGGAATTCCACACCTCCCACATTTGTTCTTCTTTTTCTCAACATACACACGAATAATAACTATAAAATAACAAACTAAATCAAACATAGAAAAATTGTGTTGTTTCTATTTACATACCTGAGGAAACTCTCCCGCTGATTGTTTTCTCTTCTTTGGGGGCTTTCATGGTGGTCGTTTAGTCATCGGTGGCATAATATTCAGCGCTCTCACCTCCGGAGATACATATATGTCGTCTGGGTCTGGCACCGGAAAGATCTTCCCACTTAATGTGTCACTCCACGTGGGTTTCTTATGAATTGGGTTAACCAAAGTATTGTGATCCAAATCCCGCCGCCTTGCCGTCGTAATTGCGTGTCGACATGGTATTTTCAGACTCTGGAATTCTAGACATGTGCACGTCTTCATATTAAGATCAACATGATGGCGTACACCACGATGAGAGGTGACTTCCACATCCAATGCAGAAATTCATTGAACGGCTAGATTAGCAGATTTCCCCTACTGGATGTTCATCACTTTCCCGACTTCGGCAGGAATATCATCTTTTATTTTTTTAATTTTTTCCCGTCTGCTCTCGAACCACCTACTTAGCATGCACCTGATAAATTCTAGCAAAGCGATAATAGGACACTCTCTCGCTGGCAGAAGTGCCTTGTTTAGGGACTCAGCAATGTTGCTTGACATCAGATTATACCTCTGACCCCTGTAGTGTGATCTACTCCAATGTTTTACACCAATGTCTTCCAAGTACTCCCAACAACGCACGACAACTGCCTTAATAGTTGCATATATTTTGTTGAACTGAGATACTTTGTAGGCTTCTCCTGCCCTTCCCACCAACGCTTTTTGTCCCTTGCTTTTGAATTTTCCGTGCACATTTCGCTGGTCGTGAACAAGACATGCACCGTGGTGTGCTTGTGGATACCACATATTTTTGGCCGTATAGATTGCGTGGTGTCTATCCGATATGAAAATTAGTTGAGAACTGTCTGGAATGATTTGAGCCAACTTCTCGAAAAACTACTTCCATGAATTTTCATTCTCCGCATTCACAAATGCGAAAGCTATTGGGAATACCTAGAAATTAGCATCTTGTCCGCTAGCCGTGAGAAGGCATCCTTTGTATTTTCCAAATATGTGAGTTCCATCAATCAGGATAACTTTTTCAAATTCCTCCAGCCATCAATACAAGCACCCAAGGCCATAAATGCATACTTAAACCTCGTAGCACCTTTGCCATCCACCTCTGTTTCCAGATGAGTAATGGTCCCGGGATTAGCATACTTCAACACGTAGAGACAAAGAGGTAATAATTTATATGAACTCTCCTCTGTTTTGTTAGCAGAAGCAATTGCAAGCTCTTTAGCTTTCCAATATTTCCAGTACGAAGTTGTGACATTATGATCCGTAAGAACTAATTCTGGTATATCTCTCGCATGTGGACCACCTATTTTGCTCTCATACTTACTCCTAAGTAGAGCCGCGATGACTTTTGACGTCCTGTGCTTCTTAAATAATCCCCTTGTAACCGACCCGCATGTATGCTTCAAGTTTGCCTTCCTAACCTCAAACAACTTAGAGGTGCCCACTTGATGCGCCATCACCCTCCAATCACATGTTCTTCCAGGGCATGTGGCGACAATATACAGTTTTGCATGCCGGTGGAACTTGAAACTAACCACATTTTTGAGTGAATATATGGCAACCGTTAATTTAAAACTTTCCTTGCACTTGAATATTTTGCCTAAGAAAATATCACCATCCTCATTTGATAAATCAATGTCATCTTAATTAAATGACTGATCTTCCATATCATTAAACATTGGCTCAACATTTTCATATCTATATAATTCTGTCAGCCTGATCTCATTCTTCAATGCAACCCCGCCATTGTCACGCCTATGAGCAGCAACACCCGAACAAGACAAAGTGGGTGGATGCACAAAATCATCATCCCCAATATTAACCCTTTCGGATCTCCCACCTACTGTTCTGTTTCTCCTTGGGAAACAGGGTGGATTCTCCACAAAATCAGATGCATCTCCACACAAATCCGCCATTGATTTATCTGAATTCCCTGCCATTGATTTATCTGAATTCCCTGAACTCCCACAAATCCCTGAACTCCATGAATTCCATGTGTCATGACTCGCATCATCAACATCGTTCCCGTCTGCTAGTACATAATCGTTCCAGTAGTCCCAATCGTAATCATCATCATCGTCATCATCACTAAATTCTTCATCAACCATATTATCGGTTTCTTTCTCCTCCTCATCTCTTGCCTCATATGAAGCATGCAACAATATTTCTGTCTGTCTTTGTATACCTACTACTGAGGAACTTCCATTCAAATTACCCGGTTGTACACCTTTTGACAAGTTCAGAGTAGCTTCTATTTCCTCCGCGTGGGCTATCAGTATGCTATCATCGATTGCTTCAAAATCAGTCTCACTGTCGGGGATTGTTGCTGTCAAATTGGAAGAAATTAAGTTTGAACCTCCACCTACGGATCTTCCTCTTTCCCTTGCAATTTCTGATTCCACACTTTCCTTTCGTTGCATAATCGCTATTTCACCTTCCACTACCTCTCTGAATGTGACAAATATATTGAGCGACTTATCTGACTTATGGAGCGCACGGAAGATTTTGGAGTTTGAGTTTGTGACAATATCCCAAGGTGCAATACCTTCCCCATTAAGCTCAGCTAGAGCATCATCAAGCCAGTACGACATTTGGACAGCAACGAGCCTCACATCTAATCCAAACTCACCCGCAATAAAATTTCTCAACCCCTCTGCTCCATATAAATTATTGCAATTTATGCACCTTTCCCAACGCGATATGTCTACTTTAAAATCCCAAACTCCAGTAGAGTACTGTATCCACTGACCCGACATAGCAACAATGTAAGAAGCATCCACTCCCCCTAGGTGAACACCACAAAACACAATTAAAAACGACTAATTTCTAACAAAAAAAAATGATGTACATGCTAGAAATATGTACTCACCGTGGTCGTCATCTTTATCACATAATTTCCCCTTCCCTTTTGCAAGAACTTTCGATGAATCCCGATTCATTAGAAATCTGAAATTATACTTTCATTTAATTAGACTCTGTTAGAAGTCTGAAATTTGAGTTTGTATGAATTAGACTTGAGAATAAGTCTGAAATTAGACTTTTCCGAATTAGACTCTTTTAGAAGTCTGAATTTCGACTTGATTTTAAATTAGATTTTATTAGAAGTCTGGCTTTAGACTTGTTTTAATTTTTGCGACTGTTTTTTGGTACCCAGGATGGGGCGATTCAGTCACCTTCCAACGTCGAGTAGTTCATGTTCAACAGGTCGACGTCGATCCGGATCATCCTACGGATTCCCCAGGAAATGCTTCTGCGGTCTGGAGCCCTTCATGCGAACATCCACTATTGACGATAATCCGGGAAGAAGATTCTTCGGATGTCGTAACTATGATGTAATGGCCTCTATATGTCATGTGGTTCGTTTGTTTCTTTTCTGCTTATTATAATTTGGGATCTTAATATGATTGTATAAATGTGGTTGTGTAGGATGGTGGTTACCATATAATGAAGTGGTGGGATGAGGCTATGACTGAGGAGTTTAACGATGTAAAACTGTATGTTGACCAACATGGTCAACTAATTGATGGCATGTTCGTTTCTAATGCTCAAAGCGACAAGGATGTGAGATTGTGGCTGACAAGTCACCAGATTTAAAGTGAAACGTTATCGTGAGTGGGAACTTGTGTGCTAGGTTTCTACGTACTTGTGAAAGCTTGATGATTGTTGCTTGTCTAATCTTAGGTTAAGTAGACATATATGTGGTTATATTTAATATTGCGTATATATCAAGTGGGCAGGTATGATCGTCTTCACTGGGTAACTTGTTATTCACCCCTCTTTTCCCTTTTCAGGTTTGTTTTAAGAGAGTGTTTTTGGCGTGAAGTGCATGGCAAGTTGTTCAGTAGGGTTTTTCACACTACAAGAAATCAGGGTTTTTATAGCAGGACAGTATAGCGTTTTTTTCGATTATGTTATGGTTGACATACCTCTGGTTTTTACATAGCGTTTGTATATTTGTAAACGCTATGATAGAGTCGTAGATGTTAAAAATAAAATTAGGCGTCTCGTTTTAATATTGTACCGGTTATGTTTAATTGCAAAACTATAATGAAAACGTTATGGAATTGTTAGGCGGTATTTACTCCCGCGACACTTATACAAAATTTTGCCCCAAAAAATTTCAGACCTAATTTCTTGTTCTTCCCTCTTTCCTCTTTGGCTCCAATTTCCTCGATTCTCCATCTCCGCGTCTCGATCTCTCTTCTCTCTTATCTGAGTCTCGATCTCGCTTCTCTCTTCTCTCAGTCTCGATATCTCTACTCGGAGCCCTTTTGAGTCGTCATTCATCACCGTGTGGAGAAGAATCGTCTCGTCTCATCTCAAAAACCTAGCGGCCGATGTCACCGCTACTTCGCCTTGTCGATCGATAGCCACCACCACGAAACCCATTGGCTTCTCTCTGGCTGCCGATCGATCAGCCATTTATGCTGCTTCTTCCGTCATCCTTCGCCATTTCAGCTCCGAATCAGGTGATAAATCATTGATATAGTTTTTCTTTTTGTTTGCTTTCAGATCTCGGCTTGGGACTCCATTTTGCGGTGGATTTAGATTCGATTCCCGCTGTATTGGTATCTGATCTCGTGCCATAGATTTAGAGGATACATATAAATCTGTATTGGTCTCTGAGATTATTAATGGTTTTCCAAAAAGGAGCAAGTAGGCTGGCTTGATACTCAGGTCGCTGTTAATCCAAGTTTCTGATATTGGATTCTATCTACTCTGTCGCTGTGGGAGAGAAGAATTAAAGGCGCGAATGACTGTTCCATAGAGTCTCTATAAGTTGTTAAAATGGATGAAGATGAAGAAAAGAAGTTCTCCAAAGCGTCTGATGGACACCTCGATGTTGATGATAAGCATGTCGTAGAGATCAATAGAATAGATGGATTTGGTTTAGGGAATTCAAGTTTTCTTGCTGATCAACATGCTCAGGCATGAATGGATGATATCAATGCTGACATACAAGGGATTAGTTAAGTTGATGCAGTCCTCAAGGATGACCATTTTGAACAGGTTTCAAGTTCGTGTTTTAGTTGGCTTGATTGTGCATCAGGTTTCCCTAATCTGTTGTTACTCACTGATTGTAGAATAAGGAGGGAGCTTAAGAGAGTTGGCGCAAGTCATTACACGGGGAAGGACATGGGATCATGAAAGGATTATTGGCAATTGCCTCACAAAAGGTTGAAGAGTTCACTAAAGAAAAACACTAACATGGAATCAACATAATCAAAACGAGGGCAACGGTTAATACCATAACAAATCAGCAAATTCGTCTCTTGGAGGTCCAAGAGTGTGAAGAAAGTTTACAAGTTTAATACAAAAGTTCTATGAACCTATCTTTTAATTATGTATTTTTACTTTGTAATATAGGCATTTTGTAACATGGTTTTATATTAATATAATAAAATATGTTATTTTTCTTTTTAATATGCCAAATTATTCAAAAACCAAAAAAAAATATCATAATAAATCATAATTTAAATACAATCTATTAAAACAATTGCAAGAATCAATTACATATTTCGAATGCTATATTAAATTTACAAAAATGCTATGAATAAATGAAGACACGATAGCAATACCAACAACCGCTATCGAAAGTGGCGGACCTATTATCGCAGGCTATGCAAAGCGCTTCTCTTAACGCTATCGTATCGTTAGACACGATAGCAATGTCAAAAACCGCTATCTAAAGTGCTTGACCTATTATGACGGGCGATGATACAGCGCTTGTTAAAACGCTATGGTATCGTTAGATAGCGTTATTCAACCGCTAAGAAAAGCCTTTTTTCTTGTAGTGTCAGGAATACGGTGTCTCAATTTGGTATAAGGACCTAGCTCAAGGCCACTCCGGTCTGACCCGTAGGGTCAGTGGTTTTCGCTATGTGTCTTAGTTGGGTATAAGGATTAGATAGATTCTAATCGAAGTTATTTCCTAGTTCTATCAGGTGCAGAGTTGGATCAAAAATCGCTCCGCGACGGAGTATTCAAGTGAAGTTTAAGGGATCATAATTCTGTCTAAGCACGTTGATGCAAGAAGGGGAGCCCTAGATAGTAAAGGGAAGGGTAATAGCCAGCTATTTAAGAACTGCGAGGTTGTCACGATAAGACATCAAGAAGAAGGATGCTGCAAAGTCTGGTCGAAAATCAAGTGGGGGAGAAACATCCCCGAATTCAAGGACGAATTCATTTCAAATAGGGGAGTTTATAATATCCCAAGAAAAAGGGTTTTGGCCCAATTTCTTTTTTCTTTTTTTCTCAAGTGGTTCAAATTCCTAAAGCCTATTTCGACTTTCTAACCCAGTGTACTAAACCCAACAAAAAACTCCTAACCCCAAAACCAAGCCCAATCTTGCCATTATTCCCTAAAACCTTAAACCTAAACATATTCTCTTCCCCTATATAAGGAGCTCGTGGAGAGGAAGAGAGACATATAGTTTCTTCACCGGCGAAGACATGCCGAAGTACAACCACCGTCCATAACCACCGGAGAGAGCTAGATTCGCTAGAGGAGAGAGGAGGAAAGGCCTTTCTCGACCAGGCACCTTGCGACCAAATTTCCCGGCGAACTGGAGCGAACCAGGAAGCGATCTTAGTACCGTTAGAAAGATCTCGAATCCACCTTGTCAAAACAGTTTTGCGATCAAAATTGCGAGGTAAATTCCGAAAGTTAAGGATGTTTCTTCCTGGCCAAGAAAATGTTCCTTCATGAAAATGGAAAGTGCATTTATGGTGACCCATTTATGATAAATACATTTATGGTGAATCATATATAGAAATTACATTTGTCGACTTTGGGTTCTTGAACTTGGAATACGTACGCTGCGTGTAGTCTACTCCCGTAATCCTACACACTGACTCACTTCAGTACTCGGACAGTAGCTTTCATCTCCGCCCGCGCAAGAAGTGAATGATACTCTCAAAGGTCGTTTACGCCCACAATTCCTCTGTAAGTATACTTTCGAAATCTTACGACGGATGTGCTCGTCTACCCTAGGTCAAGCGATTATATACATCACTGTCGTGGCTCTAAAACACCTAATATCAGTTACTAAGAGGGTTGGTCAAGCAACGCATTAACAATAAGGATAGAACGAAGAACCCTAATCGGTATCCTAGGCTAAAAACCTAAATTCCCCTTCAAACCCCTTTCACCCAACAAGGAGATTACTCAGCCATAGCGGCTGAGGTAATCATATTAAATAAATTAAATAAAAACAGTATGTAAAAAGGGATGAAGAAAACTTCTCTATCGAATAACACGCATTACAAGAAAACACAGTTTTTGCAACTACAAAAATAGTCCCAAAATAGTCGCAAATGAGTCATTTGCGATCATTTTCTGACTAAAAAATTTAGTCGCAAATATTTGGTCGCTAAATACTGTGGTCACAAAACAGTCGGTATTTTGCGACTAATGTGTAACACCAAATATCAGTCCTAATTTAGAGATTAAGTTTGCGACTAATTGTAAAAACAAATTAAAAAAAAAACCAAAAAATATATTTTTATTTATTAAATTAATTACAAAAAATGAAAATAAAAAAAAAACAATAAAAAAAACAAAAAATCTAAATTAAAAAAAAACAAAAAGATCTTCAATGGCATCACGTGTCTTCACCGTTGCCATCGCCGGCGCCGATCTGATCCCTCGCCGCGCCGATCTGCTCCCTCATTATCGCCGATCTGATCCTCCGAGCGAGCTCCTCCTCCATAGTTAGACTCGAATCTGCATCGCATAGAGAAACCACCACTAACCTCCATCCCGATCTGCTCCTCCTCGCGAACTCCTCCGTCTGGCTTAGGCCACCGAGCTCCTCTAGTGGTGGTGGATGGTGGATTGTTCAAGCTCTTCGCATCTGAGGTACCTGAAACCAAAAACACAAATAAAATCAATGGAGAAAGAGAAATTGAGGAAGAGAAAGAGAAGTCGAGGAAGAGAAAGAGAAATCGAGAAAGAGAACCCAACCTGGATCTGGAAAAAAAAACCGCCTACCAACCACACGACAGCCTCGCCGACGGCGAGCATCTGAAAAAAAAGAGAGAGTTAGATGTCGAAGGAAGAAGAAGATAAAGAGATTATGTCGAAGATAAGGAAGAAGAAGAAAATCGTGGAAGGAGAGAGAGAGAGAGAGAAAAAAAATATAAAAACAATTAAAAAAATAGATTCTCCACCGTTGGATTAAACCAATTAACGGTGGAGGGTCTCAATCCTTGTCTCAATGAATTAGCCAATGAGAAACTTTCATTATTTTTGTCATTTATTCACAAATTAGTCACAAATTTTGGACTATTTTGTGACTACTATTTAAAAAAAATCGACTAGAGTTGCTAAACGGTCGTACATTTGGGACTATTTTGTGACAATCAAAAATCTTTACCATAAACCCTAAACTTTTAGAACACAAATAGTTTGAATATGACTTTACAATGATTTTGGCGTATATAGCAGTTCAAAAATATGTTAAAACTTAAAAATAAATAAATTTTGTAAGAATTTCTATGTTTCAAAATCATTACTTATAAAACACATGTAACACTTAGTACATGTTATGATTAGATTGAAATTTTTGTAAGTATTATATTTTTTGTATATTATTTGATGTTTATGTGTAAGATCTAGTTTACAATTTAAGATTTATAGTTTATGATTAAGGGTTAGAGGTTTAGGGTTTATAATTTAGGATTTATAAAATTATCATTTTTAAAAAATTTGTAAGTGTTGAATTTTTTGTATATTATTTTATGTTTATGTGTAATATTTAGTTTACAATTTATGATTTATACCAAGTTTATGATTAAGGGTTAAAGATTTAGGGTTTAGGGTTAAGGGTTTGTGGTTTGAGTTTAGAATTTATTAATTTCTAAAAAAAATCGAGCGGACTTGCAAATTAGTCACAAATTTGGGACTATTTTGTGACTACTATTAAAAATTAGTCGCAAATTAGTCCCAAATTAATCACAAAAACTGGGTTTGCAAATGTTACCCTAAACCCTAAACTTTAAGAACCTATAAGGTTTGAATATCACTTTCCAATGATTCTAGGTATATAGTTGTTCAAAAATATATTTTACAATTTAAGATTTAAAATTTATGATTTAGGGTTAGAGGTTTAGGGTTTAGAATTTAGGATTTATAAAATGATTATATTTAAAAAAATTGTAAGTGTTGAATTTTTTTTGTATATCATTTGGTGTTTATTTAAAAAAATCGAGTGGAGTTGCTAAACCGAAGCAAACCAGTCATAAATTTGGGACTACTTTTGCTGGTTTTTAAACAGTCGCAAATAAGCGACTCTGGTATGTCTAATATTTTTAGTTGGTAATTTGGGACTATTGTGCATCTGCTTTATGTGTAGTCGCTTATTAGTCGCAAATCAATCACAATATTGTCCCTCTTTTTTGCGACTAAAAAAATAGTCGCAAATGGTAGTCACAAAAACTATTTTTTCTTGTAGTAATGAATCGATAATCCTTTGCTCCAAACCAAAGAAAACAAGTGCACAAGTCTCAAGAGCTTCGGTTCTACCTTCAAGCGTAATAAGAATGTAACGTGTCTGTCTAAGAGGCATAAAATAAGTATTTGTAGAGCTAATCTTCGTTTAGGGTTTGGTGTGAAATGACACGATTTGGCCTCGGTGAAGAAACAAGTTGATTTGTTCGCATTGGGTCCTGGCCGCGGGTGCGGGCTTTCTGGGAGTGGCGAAACGCCTCTTGGCCGCTGGTTGAAGCTCTTCAGGAGTGACGAGATGGCAGTTGGCCGCGGCTCCAGCTCCTCCAGGCGCGGTGGGCTTCTCTTCGGGATAGCTTTCTCTGCCTTCAGTGCTTCGAGTATTTTTAAGGATCCAACCATTGGTTTTCCTCCAATCCAATTGCATTTGAAATCTGGTTGTCTCTACTTCGTTGTGTCCGAATTTGGAGGTGATCAGACGGTGAAAAGGTCTCCATTAGCTGCAAGAATTCTTGACGGTCCAAGTTTATCCAAAAATGTACTTTTGCTCCGAAATGCACTCTTTTATTCCGAGTTACCTAAAACGTCTTTCAAATCTCTAAAATATGAAAATCACTTGAAAATCTTTAAAAACGGAGTTAAAACAACTGCAAAAGAATATGAAAGTAATCCATAAAAATGGTCAAAAACCGGTGTTATCATCTATGGGCCGGGATCAATCAAGCGCTCTAAAGCGCCTAGACTAACACCAATCTACAATACATACATTCATTCTCATTCAATCATTCATGTTCGATTTTATTAGCAATCAATCTCTAACTCTAGGTTCAACACACACATACACAACTATGCCTAAGACAACTTATAGATCAACAAGTCCCACCTCACATTTGCTTTTCTATTGAAGATGCAATTCGTTTGAGAAAGGGTTGGAATGAGCTTCCCGAAGTTTGCGTTTAAAATTTTGGTTTATGATCGATTTTCCGAAAATCGAACCTTCCGAAAATATAAATTTCCAAAATAGAGACTTTCCAAAATATAAGTTTCCATAAATAGAACCCCATAAATACACTTTCCATATATGGATCACCATTAATGTATTTGACATATCACCAAAAATGTAATATCCATATATGGATCACCATAAATGTAATATCCATATATGGATCACCATAAATGTATATGCCATAAACGGAACACCATAAATACACTTTCCATTTTCAGTAAGGAACACTTTCTTGGCTAGGAAGCAAAATCCATAACTTTCGCAGTTTACCTCGAAATTTGGATTTCAAAACTGTTCTGACAAGGTGGATTCGAGATCTTTCCAACAGCACCAATGTCGCTTCCGGGTTCGCTACGGTTCGCCGGGAAATTGGGTCGTAAGGTAGCTAGTCGCGACCTACCTTTCCTCCTCCTTCTCTCCCATCTAGCTGATATGGCTCTCTCCATTGGTTCTGGACGGTGGCTGTACTTCGGCAGGTTTCCGACAGTGATGAAAATCTCTGTCTCTCTACCTCTCCACGAGCTCTTTATATAGGAGAAGAGAATATGTCTAGGTTTTAGGGAATAATGGCAAGATTGGGCTTCGTTTTGGGGTTATGAGTTTTCTGGTGGGTTTAGTACACTAGGCTTGAACGTAGAAATTGGCTTTAGGATTTTGAGCCGCTTAAGAAAAAAAAGAAAAACGAAATTTGGCCAAAACCCTTTTCTTGGGATGTTACAAACTCCCTACTTGAAATGAATTCGTCCTTGAATTCGGGGTTACTTCATACCCACTTCATATCCGACCAGACTTTCGAGCATCCTTCTTCTTGATGTCTGATCATGACATCCCAACATCCACAACCTCGTAGTTCTTAAATAGTTGGCTATTACCCTTCACTTTACTCTTTAGGGCTCCCCTTCTTGCATCAACATGCTTAGATAGAATTATGATCCCTTGAACTTCACTTGAAGACTCTGTCGCAAAGCGATGGTTGATCCAACTCTGCACCTGATAGAACTAGGAAATAACTAAGATTAGAATCCAACTAATCCTTATATCCAACTAAGACACAGAGCGAAAACCACTTGCCCTCCGGGTAAGAACCGGAGTGGCCTTGACCTAGGCCTTGATACCAAATTGAGACACCCTATTCCTAGAAAACCCTACTGAACAACTTGACGTGCATTTCACGCCAAAAACGATCTCTTAAAACAAACCTGAAAAGGGAAAAGAGGGGTGAGTAACAAGTTTTCATGTGAAGACGATCATACCTGCCCACTTGATCTATACGCAATATTAAACATAACCACATATATGTCTACTTAACCTAAGATTAGACAAGCAACAATCATCAAGCTTTCACAAGTACATAGAAACCTAGCACACAAGTTCCCACTCACGAGAACGTTACACTTTAAATCTGGTGATTTGTCAGCCACAATCTCACATGCTCGTCAGCCCCTGTTCTAGCCACACGTCCTCTGTGTCTAGTCCAGCCATGGTCTTACTTCGCGAAACGTCCTTCGTGAAGACCAGCAAGCAATCCGTTGATGGTACGCAATGTCCATGCGTCGGGATCAATCAAGCGCTCTAACGCGCCGAGACTAACACCAATCAACAATACATACATCTGTTCTCATTCAATCATTCATGTTCGTTTTAATTATCAATTAATCTCTAACTCGAGGTTCATTACACACATACATAACTATGCCTAAAACAACTTATAGATCCACAAGTCCCACCTCACATTTTCTTTTCTATTGAAGTTGTAATTCGTATGAAGAAAGAGTTAGAATGAGCGTCCCAAAGTTTGCGTTTGAAATTATGGTTTAGGATCAGGTTTCCGAAAATAGAACCTTCCGAAAATATAAATTTCCAAAAATAGAGACTTTCCAAAATATAAATTTCCATAATTGAACTTTCCATTAATAGAACCCCATAAATGCACTTTCCATATGATCATCATTAATGCATTTGCCATAAACGGATCACCATAAATGCAATTTACATATATGGATCACCATAAATGTATTTGGCATAATGGCATATGTCTATGTTTAAGGTTTTAGGGAATAATGACAAGATTAGGCTTGGTTTTGGGTTAGGTGTTTTCTGTTGAGTTTAGTACACTGGGCTGGAAAGTAGAAACAGGCTTTAGGAATTTGAGCCGCTTGAGAAAAAAAAAGAAAAAAGAAATTGGGCCAAAACCCTTTTCTTGGGATGTTACAAACTCCCCTACTTGAAATGAATTCGTCATTGAATTTGGGGTTGCTTCACCCCCACTTGATTTCCGACCAAACTTTGGAGCATCCTTCTTCTTGATGTCTGATCGTTACATCCCAACGTCCACAACCTCGCAGATCTTAAATAGTTGGCTATTACCCTTCACTTTACTCTCTAGGGCTCCCCTTCTTGCATAACGTGCTTAGACATAATTATGAACTTCACTTGAAGACTCCGTCGCGAATCGATTGTTGATCCAACTCTGCACCTAATAAAACTAGGAAATAACTTAGATTAGAATTCATCTAATCCTTATACCCAACTAAGACACAGAGCAAAAACAACTGACCCTCCGGATCAGAACTGTAGTGGTCTTGACCTAGGCCCTGATACCAAATTGAGACACCATATTCCTGGAAAACACTACTGAACAACTTGACTTGCACTTCACGACAAAAATGATATCTTAAAACAAACCTGAAAAGGGAAAAGAGGAGTGAGTAACAAGTTATCCAGTGAAGACGATCATACCTGCCTACTTGATCTATACGCAATACTAAACATAACCACATATATGTCTACTTAACCTAAGATTAGAAAAGCAATAATCATCAAGCTTTCACAAGTACATAGAAACCTAGCACACAAGTTCCCACTCACGAGAACGTTACACTTTAAATCTGGTGACTTGTACGTCAGCCACAATCTCACATGCTCGTCGTCCCCTGTACTGGCCAAACTTCCTCTGTGTGTAGTCCAGCCATGGTCTTACTTCGCGAAACGTCCTTCGTGAAGACCAACAAGCAATTTGTTCATGGTACGCAATGTCCATGGGTCGGGATGAATCAAGCGCTCTAACGCGCATAGACTAACACCAATCAACAATACATACATCCGTTCTCATTCAATCATTCATGTATGTTTAATTATCAATCAATCTCTAACTCTAGGTTTAGGAAACACATACACAACTATGCCTAAGACAACTTATAGATCCACAAGTCCCACCTCACATTTGATTTTCTAATGAAGTTGCAATTCATCTGAGAAAGGGTTGGAATGAGCGTCTCGAAGTTTGCGTTTGAAATTATTGTTTAGGATTGAGTTTCCGAAAATAGAACCTTTCGAAAATATAAATTTCAAAAAATAGAGACTTTCCAAAATAGAAGTTTCAATAATTGTCCTTTCCATAAATGGAACCCCATAAATGCACTTTCCATATATCGATCACCATTAATGAATTTGCCATAAACGGATCACCATAAATGTAATTTCCATATATGGATCACCATAAATGTATCTGCCATAAACGGATCACCATAAATGCACTTTCCATTTTTAGGAAGGAACACTTTCTTGGCCAAGAAGCAACATCTGTAACTTTCGGAATTTACCTCAAAATTTGGATAGCCTAACTGTTCTGACAAGGTGGATTCGAGATCTTTCCAACGATACCAAGATCGCTTCCTGGTTCGCTCCGGTTCGCCAGGAAATTGGGTCGCAAAGTGGCTGGTCGAGAACGGCATTTCCTCCTCTCTCCTCTGGTGGATCTGGCTCTCTCCGGTGGTTCTGGACGGTGGGTGTACTTCAGCAGGTCTTCGCCGGTGATGAAACTATATGTCTCTGTTCCTCTCCACGAGCTCCTTATATAGGGGAAGAGAATATGTCTAGGTTTAAGGTTTTAGGGAATAATGGCAAGATTATGCTTGGTTTTGGTGTTAGGTGTTTTCTGTTGGGTTTAGTACACTGGGATGGAAAGTAGAAATAGGCTTTAGGAATTTGAGGCGCTTGAGAAAAAAAAAAGAAAAAAGAAAAAAGAAATTGGGCCAAAACCCTTTTCTTTGGATGTTACAAACTCCCCTAGTTGAAATGAATTCGTCATTGAATTCGGGGTTGCTTCTCCCCCACTTGATTTCCGACCAGACTTTGGAGCATCCTTCTTCTTGATGTATGATCCTGACATCCCAACGTCCACAACCACGTAGTTCTTAAATATTTGGCTATTACCCTTCACATTACTCTCTAGGGCTCCCCTTCTTGCATCAATAGTCGGCTATTACCCTTGAAGACTCCGTCGCGAAGCGATGGTTGATCCAACTCTGCAGCTGATAGAACTAGGAAATAACTTAGATTAGAATCCATCTAATCCTTATACCCAACTAAGACACATAGCGAAAACTATTGGCCCTCCGTGTTAGAACCGGAGTGGCCTTGACATAGGCCCTGATACCAAATTGAGACACCCTATTCCTAGAAAACCCTACTGAACAACTTGACTTGCACTTCACGCCAAAACAATCTCTTAAAACAAACCTAAAAAAGGAAAAGAGGGGTGAGTAACAATTTACCCAGTGAAGACGATCATACCTGCCCACTTGATCTATAAGCAATATTAAACATAACCACATATATGTCTACTTAACTTAAGATTAGACAAGCAACAATCATCAAGCTTTCACAAGTACATAGAAACCTCGCACACAATTTCTAACTCACGAGAACGTTACACTTTAAATCTGGTGACTTGTCAGCCACAATCTCACATGCTCGTCGGCCCCTTTACTGGCCACACTTCCTCTGTGTGTAGTCCAGCCATGGTCTTACTTCGCGAAACGTCCTTCGTGAAGACCAACAAGCAATCCGTTCATGGTACGCAATGTCCATTGGTCGGGATGAATCAAACGCGCATAGACTAACACCAATAAACAATACATACATCTGTTCTCATTCAATCATTCATGTATGTTTAATTATCAATCTCTAACTCTAGGTTCAACACACACATACACAACTATGCCTAAGACAACTTATAGATTCACAAGTCCCACCTCACATTTGCTTTTCTATTGAAGTTGCAATTCGTCTGATGAAAGAGTTGGAATAAGCGTCCCAAAGTTTGAGTTTGAAATTATGGTTTAGGGTCAGGTTTCCGAAAATAGAACCTTCCAAAAATATAAATTTCCAAAAATAGAGACTTTCCAAAATAGAAGTTTCCATAAATGGAAGCACATAAATGCACTTTCCATATATGGATCACCATTTATGTAATTGACATAAACGGATCACCATAAATGCAATTTCCTTATATAGATCACCACAAATGTATTTGCCATAAACGGATCACCATAAATGCACTTTCCATTTCCAGGAAGGAAAACTTTCTTGGCCAAGAAGCAACATCTGTAACTTTCAGAATTTACTTCAAAATTTGGATCGCAAAACTGTTCTGACAAGGTGGATTCAAGATCTTTCCAACGATACCAAGATCGCATCCTGGTTCGCTCCAGTTCGCCGGGAAATTGGGTCGCAATGTGGCTGGTCGAGAACGGCATTTCCTTCTCCCTCCTCTGGTGGATCTGGCTCTTTCCGGTGGTTCTGGACGGTGGGTGTACTTCAGCAGGTCTTTGCTGGTGATGTAACTGTATGTCTCTCTTCCTCTCCATGAGCTCCTTATATAGAGGAAGAGAATATGTCTAGGTTTAAGGTTTTAGGGAATAATGGCAAGATTATGCTTGGTTTTGGGGTTGAGAGCCAGAAAGTAGAAATAGGCTTTAGGAATTTGAGCCGCTTGAGAAAAAAAATAGAAAAAAGAAATTGGGCCAAAACCCTTTTCTTTGGATGTTACAAACTCCCCTACTTGAAATGAATTCGTCATTGAATTCGGGTTTGCTTCTCCCCCACTTGATTTCCGACTAGACTTTGCAGCATCCTTCTTCTTGATGTATGATCCTGACATCCCAACGTCCACACCCTCGTAGTTCTTAAATAGTTGGCTATTACCCTTCACATTACTCTCTAGGGCTCCACTTCTTGCATCAACGTGCTTAGACAGAATTATGGTCCCATGAATTTCACTTGAAAACTCCGTCTCGAAGCGATTGTTGATTCGACTTTGCACCTAATAGAACTACAAAATAACTTAGATTAGAACCCATCTAATCCTTATACCCAACTAAGACACAGAGCGAAACCCATTGACCCTCCGGGTCGAACAGGAGTGGCCTTGACCTAGGCCCTGATACCAAATTGAGACACCATATTCCTGGAACACCCAACTGAACAACTTGACTTGCACTTCACGCCAAAAACGATCTCTTAAAACAAACCTGAAAAGAGAAAAGAGGGGTGAGTAACAAGTTACCCAGAGAAGACGATCATATCTGCCCACTTGATCTATACGCAATATTAAACATAACCACATATATGTCTACTTAAATTAAGATTAGAAAAGCAACAATCATCAAGCTTTCACAAGTACAAAGAAACATAGCACACAAGTTCCCACTCACGAGAACGTTACACTTTAAATATGGTGACTTGTCAGCCACAATCTCACATGCTCGTCGGCCCCTGTACTGGCCACACTTCCTCTATGTGTAGTCCAGCCATGGTCTTACTTCGCGAAACGTCCTTCGTGAAGACCAACAAGCAATCCGTTCATGGTACGCAATGTCAATGGGTCGGGATGAATCAAGCGCTCTAACACGCATAGACTAACTGATGCGTCCCTGCTTGATCAACTCCGGAGGAAGGCTGACAAAGATGGTGTTGTAACAAGAGGACTCGCGACGATGGGGATATGCTGGTTTGATGCTGGGATCGTGATGGATTGATGCGTGAGTGATGGTGGTTTCGTGGATAGGTCTGAATGATTAGATGATATAGAACAGATAGAAGAGTTTCTGGATCACACAGGTGTATAGAAACTCGAATTCAAAGAGAGAAATCGATGAATTAGGTTGAGAGAAGAACTCTGAAATTTCGCAAATTGCATTAATGATCTTCGCTGAGGAAAACAAAGGGGCGTGATTTGGGTTTTATAACTCAACCCAAATAGACAAAGCCCTAAACTACAGCACGTTTGAATTAAAACAACAAAGCGTCTAAAGTTTAAATAAAACAGCGAGGCGTCCCAACCATAAGGTTCCTAATAGGTGCACCTCTAAAAACAACTAAGTACATTATTACCCATTGGCCGAGATTTCTAAGTAACTCGACGTAGTGATTCATCTGCCTCGTTAAAAACCCTGTTGAGAAAACCCAGTGGGACAAAACTCAACAAGGGAAAAGAGTACAGAATCCTCACCTAAGTTACTTAGTCTTCAGGACCGGGTGTAGTCTTCAAAATGGAGATGTTGAAGACTTGGATTGATGGCAGATCGAGTGATGAGTGAAGTAGGAGTGAGTGAGCTTCACTTGCCATCTTCTTAGCTCTGGATCGAGTGATCACTCCAACTGGCTCCAGCTCCTTGTCTGCTTCTGCTTCCTCAGCTTCCTTGCTTTCCATGATCATATCATCTCCTCCCTCTTGAAAAGGATTTGTCCTCAAATCGAAATCTGCAAGATAAGGAAGCAAGTCAGAAACATTGAACGATGGAGATACGTTATACTTACCTTGGAGATCGATCTGATAGGCATTGTTGTTGATCCTTTTGACGACTTCAAAGGGTCCGTCAACTCTCGGCATCAGCTTGCTCTTTCTCTCTTCTGGAAATCTGTCCTTGCGTAGATGAATCCATACTAAGTCGCCTTCTTCAAAGACCATCTCCTTCCTGCCCTTGTTTGCTTGTTTCTCATACTGTTTAGTCCTCTTCTCTATGTTCTCCTTGGCTTTTGCGTGTAGCTCCCTGACCTGTACAGCCTTGGCTTTACCATCGACACTACATTGAACACTTAAAGGCAAAGAGATCAAGTCTAGAGGTGATTGAGGATTAAACCCATAAACGATTTCAAAAGGAGAAAAGAGAGTTGCAGAATGCTTAGCGTGATTATAAGCAAACTCCACGTGTGGTAAACAGGCTTCCCATGACTTGATGTTATCTTTCACCAACGATCTGAGGAGTGTAGACAACGTCCTGTTCACCACCTCTGTCTGACCATCAGTCTGAGGGTGACAAGTTGTGGAAAAAGCCAGCTTAGTTCCTAGCTTTGCCCATAACGTTCTCCAGAAGTGTCCTAAGAACTTGGTGTCTCGGTCTGACACTATCTCTTGAGGTATGCCGTGCAGACGTACTATCTCCCTGAAAAACAAGTTAGCTACACTAACAGCATCATCTGTCTTGTGACTAGCAATGAAGTGAGCCATCTTGCTAAACCTGTCAACAACTACAAAAATCGAATCTCTACCATTTCTGGTTCGAGGTAAGCCCAATACAAAATCCATAGATATATGAGTCCAAGGTTGAGAAGGAATAGGTAGAGGAGTATACAAACCGTGAGGCTGTACTTTACTCTTTGCCATCTTGCAGACAGCACACCTAGAACAAACCTTCTCGACGTCTGACTTCATTTTTGGCCAGTAGAAACGATCCTGTAGTGCAAGTAGAGTCTTTGATATGCCGAAATGTCCAGCTAGTCCACCACTATGAGCTTCTCGAACTAGCAGCTCTCGGATTGACCCTCGTGGTATGCACAGCCTGTTGTTGTAGAACAGGTACCCATCCTGCCTAAAGTACTTCTCAAAAGCAAACTTATGACACTTGCCATAGTTCTCAGCAAAATCAAGGTCAGTGTTGTACAAGGCTACTATATGCTCAAATCCATCGATTTTTGAAGATAAAGTAGAGATAAGAGTGTACCTTCTGGATAATGCATCTGCAACTACATTATCCTTACCTTTCTTGTATTTAACAATGTATGGGAATGTCTCAATGAACTCCATCCACCTGGCATGTCTCTTGTTGAGCTTCTGCTGTCCTTTGAGGTACTTCAGGGACTCATGATCTGTGTGAATGACGAATTCTTTGGGCCACAGGTAGTGCTGCCATGTTTGAAGAGCTCGTACCAATGCATAAAGCTCCTTGTCGTATGTAGGATAGTTGAGTGTTGATCCTCCCAGCTTCTCACTGAAGTAAGCCACCGGTTTCTTATCCTGCATCAACACAGCACCAATACCGATTCCAGAGGCATCACATTCAACTTCAAATGTTTTCAAAAAATCAGGAAGTACTAAAAGAGGTGAATTGATAAGCTTCTCTTTAAGGGCTGTAAAAGCCTGCTCTTGTGCGTCTCCCCACTTGAATCCCACGTCTTTCTTGATAACTTCTGTCAATGGTGCAGCTATGGAACTGAAGTTGCGAACAAAACGTCTGTAGAAGCCTGCGAGGCCGTGGAAGCTGCGGACTTCTCCCACGCTCTTAGGAGTTGGCCAATCCTTGATAGCTTTGATCTTTTCTTCATCTACTTTTACTCCATCTGCGCCTACGACAAAACCTAAGAAGATAACTTCATTAGTGCAAAAAGAACATTTCGAGAAGTTGGCAAAGAGAGATTGAGCGCGAAGAACATCTAGAACCGATCTGATGTGGTTTAGATGTTCCTCCAAACCTTTACTGTAGATGAGTATGTCATCGAAGTAGACTACCACGAACACGCCAATGAAGGATCTTAAGGCGTGATTCATCAGCCTCATGAAGGTGCTAGGAGCGTTGGTGAGACCAAACGGCATAACCAGCCATTCGTATAGCCCCTGTTTGGTCTTGAATGCTGTCTTCCACTCATCTCCTTCCTTCATTCTGATCTGGTGATACCCACTCTTTAAATCGATTTTGGAGAAGATTGTAGACCCACACAGCTCGTCCAGCATGTCATCTAATCTCGGAATTGGATGCCTGTACTTCACGGTGATGTTGTTGATAGCTCTGCAGTCCACACACATCCTCCACGTTCCATCTTTCTTAGGAACTAACAGAACAGGTACTGCACAAGGACTCAAACTCTCTCGTATATGTCCTTTACTCATCAGCTCTTCTACTTGTTTCTGCAGCTCCTTGGTCTCTACTGGATTAGTTCGATATGCTGGTCTGTTAGGCAATGCAGAACCTGGTACAAAATCGATCTGATGCTCTATTCCTCGAATTGGAGGTAATCCTGGTGGTGTCTCTTCTGGAAAAATATCCCTGTATTCCTGCAAAATCTCTGTCATAGCACTAGGAAGCTCCTGTGATTGGTTAGTACTAACAAGGATATCCTTGTACACAAACATAAAAGTAGTTAATTCAGGATCAAAGAGTTCAGAGAATTCACTGTGGTTGATGTAGAGGTTGTTTGACACTTTCTCCTTATCCTGGCGACTCATATGCAGCTGGTCCTTGTAGATTTCACTCGGTGTTAGAGGCAGAAGAGTGACTTTGCGTCCTTTGAACTCAAAAGACTGCTTGTTGGTGTAGCCATCATGTAGAACTCTTCTGTCGAATTGCCAAGGTCTGCCCAAGAGAACATGACTTGACTTCATAGGAATCACATCACACAGCAGCTCATCTTCATACTTTCCAATCGCTAGCTTGACTAGCACTTGCTGCGAAACAGTTAAAGCTCCTTTGTTGTTCAGCCATTGTAGCTGATACGGTCTGGGATGAGGCGTGGTCTTCAGATTCAGCTTCTGTACCATCTCTTCACTAGCAGCATTGGTGCAACTTCCTCCATCTACAATCAAGGTACAGACCTTGTCTTGAACTACACATCTAGTATGGAAGAGGTTCTCACGCTGCTCTCTGTCGTCTGGATGAACCTGAACACTTAGTGTTCTTCGTGCTACAAGCATTTCTCCTACTGCTGCTGGTTCTTCTTCTTCTTCTGAGGACTCAATATCAGTTTCGCCTTCTGAACTATCTTGAGGCACAATCTGTCCTCCTTCTTGCAGCAGGAACATCTTCTTGTTAGGACAGTCCCTAGAGTAATGTCCCATGCCTTGGCACTTAAAACACCTGATATGGCTTGTTGATGTGCCATTTCGGGGTTTAAAATCGGTTCTGGCCTCTTCTTTAACAGCAGGTTTTGTTGGCTTAGTGTCTCTGTTGTATGCAGGTTTGCTGATTTCCCTTGGTTTTGGGATGTTAGGCGTGAAAGTAGTTCGACCAATCCTCCTCTTGATCTGTGATTCGATCAGCTCTGCCTTGTGCACTAGTTCTTGTAAGTCGCTGTAACTCTGCAGCTCCACCTTGTCTTGAATCTCTCTGTTCAGTCCACCAAGAAATCGTGACAGAACCATGTCCTCACTCTCATTCAAATCAGCCCTGATCAGCATTGTTTCTAACTCCTGGAAATAATCTCGGACAGATTTGGTGCCTTGAATGAGACGTCTAAGCTTATGCAGAAGCTCTCTTTGATAGTGTGCAGGTACAAATCTCCTTCTCATCTGTGTGACTAGCTGAGTCCAGGTAGTAACAGGAGGTTCTCCGTGTCGTTGTCTAGTAATTCCCTGCTGTTCCCACCATAAAAGTGCATAACCACTGAATTCAGACACAGCTATCTTCACCTTATTAAGCGCATAAGTGCCTTGAACCAGGAAGTTTGATTCCATCTTCCTTTCCCAATCAAGGTAGATTTCTGGGTCGTTGGTACCATAGAACGCAGGATACTGGATTTTGATGTGGTTGAGCTGTTGTCTTAGAGGATCATAATCTCTGTTGTTTTCTCTGTTCTCAGCTCTTCTTCTCACTGTTTCTAGACTATGACCAGAAACTTCTTCTTCTTCAGAGTATTCTGGATCAGATCCCATGAAGACTCTGTGCCCAGCTATGTACTCTCCTCGGCGATGTCTTTGTACTGGAGGTACTTCAGCTCGGTCTTCTCCTCGTTTTCTAGACAAGTTGTCTCTGCTCCCAAGTTGACTTCGATGGGTCTTGTCTTTAGGTCTGGTTTCGGGTCTAAGCTTTCGAGAAGAGGCTCCCATCTTTCCCTTGCCCTTAGTGATGCGCATAGCCTCTGAGGGAGTTGGTGTATCTGAAGACTCATCTCCACTTGCACTCTGATCCTTGAGGATACCACTAATCTGGGCTTCAAACTTCTCCTTGAGCTGTTCAATCTGTTGAGTAAGCTGTGTTGTCACAGCTTGGTTCGACTCTCTGATTTGTTCTGTCATAGCTTTGTTCAGGGCTGCCATGGTCTCAGCTGAAAGCTCCATGGTACCTGAGAATCAAACAACAGCTCGCAGTAATCTGGTCTTAAAAAAAAAAATCGAAAAACAGACTTGATGCAAGTACTAATTGATGCAGGTTCTAGTTGATGCAGGTTCTAGTTGATGCAGGTTTCTAATTGATGCAGGTTCTAATTGATGCAGGTTATGCAGACACAAAACTAATGATATGGACCTAACTAGATGTAAACAGGAAACAAAACACAGAAACTACAACGATCCTAGACAACTAAACTAATCGCAACCTAAGCTAACAAGCGAACATATGAAACCTAGATCTAAGACAACTCACGACAACCTGATGCAAAAGGGGATCGAGGTCTCATGCAATTGCGACACAGCAACAATCTAATATCACTCACTAACACCCTAGAATGATACTATCACAGATTGCTAGGACTAAACAAAGAAACAACAGCCCTAATGATCTGATCCAAATCGCGACAACTACCCTAAAAAAAAGAAAGAATCGCGAATAAACCAGGACTTCTAAGAAACGACTAAACGCAACTAGACAGATACTATATGATGCGATGCTGACACTAAACTAAACAACCTAGGATGATAAGGAACTAGACTGCTTCGATCAACAAACAAAACAAATCGCACCAGCCCTAGACCTAAGCGATTTGCGAAAACTAAAACCCCTAGGTATCGACTCTGAAATTCGCGCGACAAGAGAGAGTAGGGTTAGGGATAAACTCAGCCTTTGGTCCAGAGCAAGCTCTGATACCAACTGATGCGTCCCTGCTTGATCAACTCCGGAGGAAGGCTGACAAAGATGGTGTTGTAACAAGAGGACTCGCGACGATGGGGATATGCTGGTTTGATGCTGGGATCGTGATGGATTGATGCGTGAGTGATGGTGGTTTCGTGGATAGGTCTGAATGATTAGATGATATAGAACAGATAGAAGAGTTTCTGGATCACACAGGTGTATAGAAACTCGAATTCAAAGAGAGAAATCGATGAATTAGGTTGAGAGAAGAACTCTGAAATTTCGCAAATTGCATTAATGATCTTCGCTGAGGAAAACAAAGGGGCGTGATTTGGGTTTTATAACTCAACCCAAATAGACAAAGCCCTAAACTACAGCACGTTTGAATTAAAACAACAAAGCGTCTAAAGTTTAAATAAAACAGCGAGGCGTCCCAATCATAAGGTTCCTAATAGGTGCACCTCTAAAAACAACTAAGTACATTATTACCCATTGGCCGAGATTTCTAAGTAACTCGACGTAGTGATTCATCTGCCTCGTTAAAAACCCTGTTGAGAAAACCCAGTGGGACAAAACTCAACAAGGGAAAAGAGTACAGAATTCTCACCTAAGTTACTTAGTCTTCAGGACCGGGTGTAGTCTTCAAAATGGAGATGTTGAAGACTTGGATTGATGGCAGATCGAGTGATGAGTGAAGTAGGAGTGAGTGAGCTTCACTTGCCATCTTCTTAGCTCTGGATCGAGTGATCACTCCAACTGGTTCAAGCTCTGGTTCAAGCTCCTTATCTGCTTCTGCTTCCTCAGCTTCCTTGCTGTCCATGATCATATCACTAACACCAATAAACAATACATACATCCGTTCTCATTCAATCATTCATGTATGTTTAATTATCAATAAATCTCTAACTCTAGGTTTAGCACACACATACACAACTATGCCTAAGACAACTTATAGATCCATAAGTCCCACCTCACATTTGCTTTTCTATTGAAGTTGCAATTCGTCTGATTAAAGAGTTGGAATGAGCGTCCCGAAGTTTGCGTTTGAAATTATGGTTTAGGATCGGGTTTCCGAAAATAGAACCTTCTGAAAATATAAATTTCCAAAAATAGAGACTTTCCAAAATAGAAGTTAACATAATTGAACTTTCCATAAATGGAACCCCATAAATGCACTTTCCATATATGAATCACTGTTTATGTATTTGACATAAACGAATCACTCTAAATGCAATTTCCATATATGGATCACCATAAATGTATTTGCCATAAACGGATTACCATAAATGCACTTTCCATTTTCAGGAAGGAACACTTTCTTGGCCAAGAAGCCACATCCGTAACTTTTGGAATTTACCTCAAAATTTGGATCGCACAACTGTTCTGACAAGGAGGATTCAAGATCTTTCCAACGATACCAATATCGCTTCCTGGTTCGCTCCGGTTCGCCGGAAAGTTGGGTCGGAAAGTGGTTGGTCGAGAACGGCAGTTCCTCCTCTCTCCTCTGGTGGATCTGGCTCTCTCCGGTGGTCCTGGACGGTCTATATGTCTCTCTTCCCCTCCACGAGCTCCTTATATAGAGGAATATAATATGTCTATGTTTAAGGTTTTTTGGAATAATAGCAAGATTAGGATTGGTTTTGGGGTTAGGTGTTTTCTGTTGGGTTTAGTACACTGGGCTGGAAAGTAGAAATAGGCTTTAGGAATTTGAGGCGCTTGAGAAAAAAAAGAAAAAAGAAATTGGGTCAAAACCCTTTTATTGGGATGTTACAAACTCCCCTACTTGAAATGAATTTGTCATTGAATTCGGGGTTGCTTCTCCCCCACTTGATTTCCGACCAGACGTTAGAGCATCTTTCTTCTTGATGTCTGATCGTGACATCCCAACGTCCACAACCTCGCAGTTCTTAAATAGGTTGCTATTATCCTTCACTTTACTCTCTAGGAATCCCCTTCTTGCATCAACATCCTTAGACAGAATTATGGTCCCATGAACTTCACTTGAAAACTCTGTCTCAAAGCGATTGTTGATCCAACTCTGCACCTGATAGAACTACAAAACAACTTAGATTAGAATCCATCTAATCCTTATACCCAACTAAGACATATAGCGAAAACCATTGACCCTCCGGGTCGAACCGTAGTGGCCTTGACCTAGGCCCTGATACCAAATTGAGACACCCTATTCCTGGAAAACCCATATGAACAAATTGACTTGCACTTCACGCCAAAAAAGATCTCTTAAAACAAACCTGAAAAGGGAAAAGAGGGGTGAGTAACAAGTTACCCAGTGAAGACGATCATATCTGCCCACTTGATCTATACGCAATATTAAACATAACCACATATATGTCTACTTAACCTAAGATTAGACAAGGAACAATCATCAAGCTTTCACAAGTACATAGAAACCTAGCACACAAGTTCCCAGTCATGAGAACGTTACACTTTAAATCTGGTGACTTGTCAGCCACAATCTCACATGCTCGTCGACCGCTGTACTGGCCACACTTCCTTTGTGTGTAGTCCAGCCATGGTCTTACTTCTCGAAACGTCCTTTGTGAAGACCAGCAAGAAATCCGTTCATGGTCCGCAATGTCCATGTGTCGGGATCAATCAAGCGCTCTAACGCGCCTAGACTAACACCAATCAACAATACATACATCCGTTCTCATTCAATCATTCATGTTCGTTATCATTATCAATCAATCTCTAACTCTAGGTTCATTTCACACATACACAACTATGCGTAAGACAACTTATAGATCCACAAGTCCCAATTCACATTTGCTTTTCTATTGAAGTTGCAATTCGTCTGAAGAAAAGATTGGAATGAGCATCCCAAAGTCTGCGTTTGAAATTATAGTTTAGGATCGGGTTTCCGAAAATAGAAGCTTCCGAAAATATAAATTTCCAAAAATAGAGACTTTCCAAAATAGAAGTTTCCATAATTGTACTTTCCATAAATTTACTTTCCATATATGGATCACCATTAATGTATTTGCCATAAACGGATCACTTTCCATTTTGAAGAATGAACACTTTCTTGGCTATGAAAAACATTCGTCACTTTCAGAGTTTACCTTAAAATTTGGATCGCAAATTTGTTATGACATGGTGGATTCGAGATCTTTCCAACGGTACCAAGATCGCTTCCTGGTTCGCCAGGGAAATGGGTCGCAAGGTGGCTGGTCGCGAACGGCCTTTCCTCCTCCTTCTCTTTCCTCTAGCAGATATGGCTCTCTCCGGTGGTTTTGGACGGTGGCTGTACTTCGGCAGGTCTTCGCCGGTGATGAAACTCTCTCTCTCTCTTCCTCTCCACGAGCTCTTTACATAGGGGAATAGAATATGTCTAGGTTTAAGGTTTTAGGGAATAATGGCAAGATTAGGCTTGGTTTTGGGGTTATGTGTGTTTTTGTTGGATTTAGTACACTGGGCTGGAAAGTAGAAATAGGCTTTATGAATTTGAGCCGCTTGAGAAAAAATGAAAAAAGAAATTGGGCCAAAACCCTTTTCTTGGGATGTTACAAACTCCTCTACTTGAAATGAATTGTTCATTGAATTCAGGGTTGCTTCTCCCCCACTTGAATTCCGACCAGACTTTGGAGCATCCTTCTTTTTGATGCCTGATCGTGACATCCCAACGTCCACAACCTCGTAGTTCTTAAATTATTGGCTATTACCCTTCACTTTACTCTCTAGGTCTCCCCTTCTTGCATAATGTGCTTAGACATAATTATGAACTTCACTTGAAGACTCCGTCGCGAATCGATTGTTGATTCAACTCTACACCTAATAGAACTAGGAAATAACTTATATTAGAATTCATCAAATCCTTATACCCAACTAAGACACATAGCAAAAACCAATGACCCTCCGGGTCAGAACTGTAGTGGTCTTGACCTAGGCCCCTATACCAAATTGAGACACCATATTCCTGGAAAACCCTACTGAACAACTTGACTTGCACTTCACGCCAAAAACGATCTCTTAAAACAAACCTGAAAAGGGAAAAGAGGGGTGAGTAACAATTTACCCAGTGAAGACGATCATACCTGCCCACTTGATCTATAAGCAATATTAAACATAACCACATATATGTCTACTTAACCTAAGATTAGACAAGCAAAAATCATCAAGCTTTCACAAGTACATAGAAACCTAACACACAAGTTCCCACTCACGAGAACGTTACACTTTAAATATGGTGACTTGTCAGCCACAATCTCACATGCTCTTCGGCCCCTGTACTGGCCACACTTCCTCTGTGTGTAGTCCAGTGATACTAGATATTTTGGTATCTATAGAGTTAATTCTCTAAATGCAATTGTAGCATAAGAGGTTATCAATCCGTACTAGGAGATAATCCTAAACATTGAGAATGCAAGGAACTTATGTAAGTTAACCTAATTAAAGGGAGTTTTGTGATTAAGTATCCAAATTAAAACAAGTAAAGCAACTAAGCAAGATGTAAATAAATAAGCAAAAGCGGATTCAAAGATGAGATTATGGATATAAGATGACCCAAGTTCAATTCATGATGTTCATTTACTCAAGCAAGCTAATCCCTAGGCATAAAACTCTTAACTTGACTAATTCTCTTTCAAGCAATCAATCACTATGCTAATCCCCTAATCCATTAACAAACTCTCATTTGTGAATCATTGATTATCAAGCATTAAGTTTGAATCAACAAGATCAACCAAAAATACACCCTAGACAACTATTATCATAGGCTAGGAGTATAAATCTCTTGTTTAGTTCATCAAGGTATTTCATCAAACACTTGGTGTGTATGAAATGCCTTATGATCTACACCTACTTTTTCAAGCTAGATCTAGCCTTAAGAACACTAAACAAGAAGGGATATGAGATTATCTAACCCTAAACACCATGAATCAAGACCTGGATCACCCTAATCTACCACATCTCTAAACCCTAAAATACTACTCAAGACCCATCAAGAACAACCCAAAATCGATATGGATAGGGGTTGAATCCATGGATGAAAGTTGAATAATCAAGATAGAAAGAAGATAGATGGAAGAGATTTATAGAAATCAACACTAGATTGCATAAAACAAAGGATCCTTCTTACAAATCTCAAGTTCTCTCTCAAAGGTGAGGGTTTTAGACTTAAGAAAAGCATAATAATGAAATTAGGTTTAGATTGACTTTAAATAAGAAAGTGGGCGACCGGGTCAACCCGGAACAAACTGGGTATTGATCCGGTCGAATTTTGGGTCTTGTGTTCTATACCGGCCAGGATGGAGCCGGTGTGAGAAGTCTTGGCGTGAGAAGATGGTGCTAGCCAAGATGGAGCCAGTACACGGAGCCGACAATCTTCCCGCCCGAGGGAAAATCCCATGTCGGGTGAGTGATGCGTGTTGTGCCAGGCTGGTGTGAGAGAAACCGTCGAGGAGGAAAATGCTGGCGCCGGGGGAAATGAGGTCGGGACGTGCAGCCGGGAAACTCCCTAGTGGGACGAAGACTCCATGCCGGGCGAGGGAACTTCTTATGCCGGGCCGGTGTGATCTTTTCATCGAGGAGCAAATTTCTTTTACGCCGGGGGAATCGGAGCCGGGATACGCAGCCGGCACGAGAGTCTTCATCGGGGGACCTTCTTCACGCCGGGGGAAATGGAGCCGGGATACGCGTCCGACAATCTCCCTGGTTTGACGAAAGTCGAATACCGGACAAGGGGAGATTCTTCATGCCGGGCCGGTGTGTAGGATCTGTCCGAGCCTTCATGCTTCCATCTGTCGCCTCAAGATCCCAAGCTAAGTGCGAACCTCTCCAAAGTGTCCGAAAGCCTCCAAAGTACCTAGAAAGGACTCTAAAACATGCAAGAATCTCTAGGACATAGCATGAGAGCTCTAAACTCTAAATGAGACCAAACCAATAAGAAATGTTATGAAACTATATGCATACGAGATAAAACGTATGCTAAATGAATGCATCAAAGGGACAAAATAAAAGAATATCAACTCCCCCCAAACTTACTCCTTTGCTTGCCCTCAAGCAAACAAATAAGAAAATAGGGAGAGAGGTTTGAAGGTGGAAACTCTAAAATGCACAAGTAGCACAAAAATAATTCATGTTCAACGTCCAAGTAATGTAGTTCTAAAATGCACAAGTGAGCCTACTCTAAAGGAGTTAGCCATTCCTATTTCATCATGTATCAAATCCAAACCCCAATCTACACAAGCAATCATATTCTCCAATCCCTTAACATTCATTAGTGGTGTAACCATGAATCATGTTTATGCAAGATCAAATTGAATTCGTTTGGCTAAGGGTTCGGTTATGAGATGAAGGTGATCTCAATATCATGCATGGGTAATCAAGTAGAAGGATCTCTCATGGAATGAACAAACTTTAGCAAAATGCTAAAGGTAAAATGCAACATATGCATACAAGGGAGAATTCTCATCTACCCAAATGCCTAGAGTGTCTCTAACCTAAAACCTTCTAACCCGTTGTGTCCACATCCTAAGCTACCCTTTTCATCTCAAGGCATTTTGGCTTCTCAAACCCACACATGCTTCTTGTGTTTTCGCTTCACCTTCTTCTCATATTGGGGATCAACTTCTTCTTCCTTGATATCATGGTTTGGTGCTTCCTTGTTTTGACTTAGCTATTTGTTTCTCCATTTTTATTCACGCCTCTTCTCATCTTTGATGCTTGGCCTTTTCGGCTTTCTTCTTTTTCTTTAGGCTTTCTTACTCTTGGAGCTAGTCTTATTATTTTCTTTTTGCACCAACCAATCTATATAATTTTGATCCCTTTTTCCTTTCCCCTTTTTCATCTTTTCCAATCCACATTATCATTCCACATATATCCGATCACCAAGTTTCAAAACCATTTCCCCCAAACTTGAACCAATCCCCGTCACCCTAACTAGCCTATTCCTAGATTAACTCCGTGATGATGGAGGTAAATCTACATGAGAATTCCCTCTTGTCGCCTTAAACCTAACACGTTTTGCCAAGTTTGTTCGAAAGAAATGCCTCACAATTCACACACTAATAACAATGGCTAGAAAGAAGGTTGAGGTTAAGGTAGGGGAAACCATTCCAAAGATGGGATATGGCTACTTAGATAAACAAGAGTGGTAAAAAGGGAAAAGATTACCCAAATATATATATATGGGATCCACGAATTCATTCAAAAATGCATAAACACAATATTTACATGTCAAGATTTGAGTTATCACTTAAATGGGATTGGATGCAACTCAAGGATGCTTCAATAAAGGCAAGTATGATGATACATGAGAACTAAGAATGATGCATCTTTACTTTCATGCTAACTTGAATGTATCAAACAACTACGAACGAGGGAATTGAATTAATTTCTTAAAATGCTACTCTACAATAAATTTTCAAAACTGTTCAAATTCATTGAAAATGCATGAGACTCAAGATGCAAAAGGCAAAATAAGAACACCACAAATGACGTTTGATACCGGTCTCTCCCCCAAACTTAAATCACACCGTCTCGGTGTGAAATAAATCAAAGGAAGAGACCCAAAAATAATAAAATAAAATGCTAGACTCAAGTAAAAGAAAAACTATTTACAAGGTTTTCGAGTGATACCTCAAAAGGTTTCGGATGGGAAAGAAGACCCCATCGATTATGAAGGATTGCTAGAGCATGGAGACGTTGTCTTCATCACCTTCTTCTTGGCCGCTTTCACCTCGTAGGAGGATGGAACGTACTCGTTGTCATGAATCACCAACTCTCCTCCATGTAGTTGAGGGTGTTGGTTCAACGATGTAGAGCATTCTCCAATCTCCTCTTGCTCCACCGTGCTCGGCTCTCCTTGGCCGCAAGAGGAGCTAGCCTCTCCTTTCTTTCCCGTGAGCTCTCTAACCGTGCCCTTCAAGTCCTTAACCTCCTTTACCAACTTCCGGATTGTCCTATCCTTCCACTTGCACCAACGTTGAAGTAACCTCGTTTGGTGGTTGGCATGTCTAGTGGCAATGTCCGGCATCCTCCCATCATAAGGATCAAAGCAATACCTCTCTCTTCCGTACTTGGGACAAGTGGGAATCGAGTGTGCATCTCCTTCTTCATCCTCATGGCCATTGGGTGATTCAACATTTTCCCTCGGTATTTTCTTCCCCTTCTTCTTTCGAAAGAAAATCTTCTCTAGTGGGATAGAAGTAGATCTCTTTCCTCCCTCGGAGTGTGGTGAGAGGAGTGTTAGGCAAAAGGACTTTGACCGTGTTGGTCTCGGTGAGCTTTAGGTTGTAGGCGAAAGTCTTGCCTATCTTGCTTTCGAAGAACTTGGTCCTTGAGAGATAAGCCTCATCCATAAACTCCACTTTCTTAGTCTCCTCCACCAACTCAATCCCCTTAGCCTTGACGATTGAAGTCACCAAACTGCCTATGAAGATTTTAGGCTCCTTGCTCTTTGTAGTGAGAGCCCAATCTTTGTAGCCAAGTAAGTGGTTCACTAGAATGGCGGCAAGGCACGGGCATTTACTCTCTCCAATGAAAAGCCGCTTGTCTTGAGGTGTGTCGAGAAACAGTGTCAAGCCTAGAGCAAGCAACTCCATATCTTCTTCTGAAACAGTTCCAAACTCCTTCTTGGCAAAGAATGTGTGAGCAAGGATCTTGTGGGCATAACGAATGGTGGGGTGGCGGAAGCTTGTGCCTTTGATGGACCCGGGATTATATTCTCCCATACCAATGACTCTCCACAAGTAAGTCAAGTCGTTCTTCCCATAGAGAAACTTGAGACCTCTCTTGGTTCATTCTTCTTTGAATCCAAAGACTTGACTTAGCTCATGGAATGTCATCTTGTATGCTTCTATACTCACCTTAAACTCAATGAAATAGTGGCCATCACCCTTATTGGCGTCTTTATCCCCTCGTTCATAGAACATAGCTTCCAATGATGCAAGAAATTGGCAAGCTTGGTCTTTATGATAGGGGTTAGCCACGTCAAAAATTCCACCAAAACCCATGTTGGTGAAAATCGATTTCACATCCTCAAGGATCCCCATCTTCTCAAGTACGACCTTGTCCGGGAATTTTGTCTCCTCGGATTTCACCGCCTTGAGCTTCTTGACATACTCACTATAGGTAGGGACTTTGGAGGCCTTTGGCTTGGGCTTGGGGACTTTCTTCTTCTTTTTCACTTGCACCACGTCTTCCACATTGTCTCCCTCGTCATTAGCAAGTGCCTTTTTTTTCCTCTTTTCGGTGCCTTTAGTGCTTTCCGCTAATGCTAACTCTCTCTTTCGAGTCGGTGGACCGGAAACTTTGATTGGTTCGCTTGTTATCGTCATGGTACCTACATTGTCTCAAAGAATGTATAAATTCCAAGAAACCAAGACACAACCTTTGTCATTACCAAGCAAAGGTAATCATGAGACAAACAGGATATTGCTCAATTGGCAAAAAGACAATAACCAAGAACTCAATCAAGTTTCCCATTAGCAAGATTGAGTATGCCATTTAAATATACCAAGAACTCAATCAAATATCCAAAGTTGCAACTTTTAGCACAAGACAACAAAAATCGATTTTTATGGTCCAAAAATTCAAAGTTTCTCAAGTGCAATACAAATTAGCACAAGAAATACCTAGCATAGCCATTTCTAACCTAATCCCAAGGTTTTTATTCAAGCGAAAGCACCATTCAAACAAATCCAAAAAATACC
The DNA here is from genome assembly GCA_002933935.1 of Eutrema yunnanense. NCBI lineage: Eukaryota > Viridiplantae > Streptophyta > Magnoliopsida > Brassicales > Brassicaceae > Eutrema > Eutrema yunnanense. The sequence goes on along the minus strand of PKML01026189.1, from coordinate 66,598 downwards.
TTGGGGATGCAAGATTTGAATGGAAAACTGTGGGTAGATCCAGAAAGAGGATGAAAAATCCAGAATTTGCCTATTTGAATCACGATTTTTGGGTAAGAGATGAGAGAGTTATGACTGAAAGAAGCTTGAGAGGAGAAGACAATGGCTTTTCGCGATTCAAGAGGGAGAAGAAGACTTACCTGGCCTGTCCATTGGATAATAGATCCAATCCATGGACCAATGGACGAAGGATCCGACCGATGGTCCATAGCCATCCCGTGTAAACCACATCCGGTACACGGGGCCGGTATCGGGGGAAAACTTCATTCCCAGGGGGAAACGCATCCGGCACGAGGGGCCGTTATCGAGGGAGAAATTTTCTTCCCGGAGATAATTTTCACACCGGGCGAAATGGGTCCGGCACACGGGGCCGGTAAAGTACCTGCCCTCGGAAAATTATCACACCGGGCCGGTATTGAGCGTGTGCACTGGGCCGATATTGAGGGAAAATTTCATTCCCGGGGGAAATTGATCTGGCACACCGAGCCGGTATCCAGGGAAAAATTCCTTCCTGGGGGAAATTGATCCGGCATCGTGTCGGTATCGAGTCCCTCTGCTATCGTTTTCCCTCGGACACCAAGTACCCTAAGATTACTTAACAAAAAGATCAAAAAGTACTAGCAAAGCATGAAAAATAGAAGATTAAAAGTATATACAAGGATAAGCTTGGGGTGTCTCCCAAGAGCAATTTGTTTTACGTCACTAAGTTCGACGTTGATTACCGCATTCAAGCGAGGGGAACATCATCGAGAGGAATCGAGCCTCCCTCTTCAATGATTTCCTTAGCATGGTATGGTTTGAGTCTTTGGCCGTTTGCAATGAATTCTTGACCACTCTTGTTCACAAGAACCACGGCCCCATACGGTCTCACTTCTTTCATCTCAAACGGTCCGGACCATCTTGACTTGAGCTTCCCGGGAAAAAGCTTCAACCGGGAGTTGAACAATAGCACTAAGTCTCCAACTTTGAAGTCCTTACGCAAGAACTTCTTGTCATTGAACGCCTTGGTCCGTTCCTTGTAAATCCTCGAGCTCTCATAGGCCTCTAGCCTAATCTCATCTAACTCTTGGAGTTGAATCAACAGCCTCTCTTGTGCGGTCTTTAGATCAAAGTTGAGAAGTTTCACCGCACACAAGGCTTTGTATTCTAACTCAACCGGCATGTGACAAGTTTTCCCATAGAGAAGGTTGAATGGAGTAGTCCCTATCGGCGTCTTGAAAGCGGTTCGATAAACCCACAATGCGTCATCAAGCTTCATGGACCAATCTTTTCTTGAACTCCCAATGGTCTTCTCAAGTATCTCCTTGATTTATCAGTTAGAAACCTCCACTTGGCCACTTGTTTGAGGATTGTATGGCATGGCCACCTTGTGCTTCACTTCGTGTTTCCTAAGCAAGCGTTCGAAGAATTTATTGATGAAGTGCGAGCCTCCATCACTTATAACAACCCGTGGTACACCAAATTTAGGGAAGATTATTGACTTAAACATCTTGAGAACGACTTTTGCATCGTTTGTGGGACTCGCAATCCCCTCTACCCATTTGGAGACATAGTCAACCGCCACTATAATGTATTGGTTTCCATAAGAGGAAGGGAACGGTCCCATGAATTCTATTCCCCACACATCAAAAAGTATCACTCCAAGAATCGGGTTTTGAGTCATCTCATCTCTTCTACTAATGTTCCCCTTTCTTTGGCAAGAGTCACAAGCGAAAACAAAAGCATGTGCATCCTTGAATAGGCTCGGCCAAAAAAAACACGATTGGAGAACTCTTGTAGTCGTCTTGTACGAAGCAAAGTGTCCACCATCGGTCGACCCATGACAATGGAATAAGACCCCTTGGGCCTCTTCTTCCACCACACACTTTCGATACAAACCATCCGAACACAACTTGTACAAGAATGGCTCATCCCAATAGTATCTCGTGACATCATGAAAGAACTTTTTCTTCTTATACCCATCCAAGTTTGGAGGCTCTTTCCCACAAACCAAATAGTTCACCAAATTCGCGAACCAAGGTAGCTTCTTATCTTGCAAACCGCTAGCACTCTCAAGACCTCTCACGACCTCTACTCCTTTCTTCAAGATGCTCACCACCATAAGACTCTCTTCGGGGAGCTTGTCTTCTATTGGAACTAGGTCCTCAATCCTCAACCTTGAGAGATGATCCGCGACCCCGTTCTCAATACCTTTCTTGTCCACAATCTCCATGTCGAATTCTTGCAAAAGTAGAATCCAACGGAGAAGTCTCGGCTTGGTGTCTTTCTTAGCGTGAATGTACCTCAAAGCCGCATGATCCTTGTAAACTACGATCTTCGAGCCCACTACGTATGACCGGAACTTCTCCATGGCAAAAACCACCGCCAACAATTCCTTCACCGTGGTAGCATACCTTGCTTGAGTGTAATCCAAAGTTCTACTTGCGTAGTAGATGACGTTGGTCTTCTTGTCCTTCCTTTGGCCTAAGACGGCTTCAACCGCGAAGTCACTCGCATCACACATGATCTCGAAAGGAAGATCCCAATGCGGGGCTTGGACAATGGGAGCACTAACCAATGCTTTCTTAATCTCCAAGAACGCTACCATGCACTCCTCATCAAGGTTGAACTCAACATCCTTGCAAAGTAACCTAGTGAGAGGCCTTGTGATCTTTGAGAAGTCTTTGATGAAACAGCGATAGAATCCCGCATGACCCAAAAAGCTTCGGACATCTTTAACCGTCCTTGGTGGCTCCAAGCTAACCATGACCTCTATCTTGGCTTTGTCTACCTCAATCCCCTTCTCGGATATCATATGCCCAAGCACGATGCCTTCACGTACCATGAAATGGCACTTCTCTCGATGGAGTACCAAGTTTGCCTCCTCACATCATTGCAAGACCCTACAAAGATTAGACAAGCAAACACCAAACGAAGAGCCATACACGGAGAAGTCGTCCATAAAGACTTCTACCATGTCTTCAATAAGATCAGAGAAAATGGACATCATACAACGTTGGAATGTCGCGGGTGCATTACACAACCCAAATGGCATCCTTCGATATGCGAAGGTGCCATAAGGGCATGTGAAAGTCATTTTCTCTTGATCATTCGGGTGTATGAGAATTTGAAAGAAACCCGAATAACCGTCTAGAAAGCAATAAAATGGATGATTAGCTAAACGTTTAAGCATTTGATCAATAAAAGATAACGGAAAGTGATCCTTACGAGTAGATGAGTTTAGCTTCCTATAGTCAATGCACATCTTATGTCCGGTTATCGTCCTAGTAGGTATCATTTCATCCTTTTCATTGTTTAATAACCGTTATCCCCCCTTTCTTAGGCAAACAATGAACCGATGAGACCCAAGTACTATCCGATATTGGGTAGATAATACCCGCGTCTAGAAGCTTAAGAATCTCTCTCTTTACAACTTCTTTCAAATTAGGATTCAACCTTCTTTGATGTTCAATAGAGGTCCTTGATTCATCCTCTAGATGGATTCTATGTGTGCATAAAGTAGAGGAAATACCCTTGATGTCATCCAAAGAATAACCAATGGCTTTCCTATACTTCCTAAGTTCAACTAAGAGGGAGGATAGTTCATTTTCATTCAAACTATCATTTACAATAACCGGGTATGACTCGTTGGGACCTAAGAAAGCGTACCTTAGCCCAGCGGGAAGTTGCTTTAGGTCCACCTTAGGGGCTTTGAGCTTGCTTCAATCGTCATCTTCAAGACTAGACTTACCCTTGCTAGTCTCTTCAACGGCTAGAACAAACTACTCTTGAACCGTACCAACTCTTGACCCATTTTGAACCTCGGTACCACGAACACCCAACTCAACCAATGGCGTATCCCTTTCACCCGGCTTGTGCAAGTCCATGAGTAGCTCATACCCTTGAATCGCTTTACTCAAGAACCCATGATCACCACGCTCCTTAGTGAAGACCACTTCCAAACCGTCTTCTACTCTCATTTCCTCAAGCAATTCGTCGGCTAGTTCATCCATGGCCTCTATGTAGAAACATTGGCCATCTATGGTGGGTTTTTTCATCACCTTGTTGATATCAAACTCAAGGACTTATCCTTTACCAAAGTGTAGGTCTATTTTCCCTTTCCTCACATCGATTATCGCCCCCGCGGTTGCTAGGAATGGTCTACCAAAGATTAGAGGATCTTTAGGTTCCTCATCCATTTCAAGTACCACGAAATCCGTGGGGACAATGAAATCCTTCACCACGAAAGGAAGATCCTCAAGCAAACTAATAGGGACCCTCACGCTCCTATCCGCCAATATTAGGGAAATGTTGCATGCCTTGTAGCGTGTGAAGCCTAGTCTCTTGGCTACCGAAAATGGCATTAGGCTTACACTCGCTCCAAGATCACACAAACAATGGTTGAATGCTAGCGGACCAAGTGCACAAGGTAGAGTGAATGATCCCGTATCTCCTAGCTTCTTTGGCACCATCTTCTTTTGTATGATGGCGCTACACTCGTGAGTTAGAATGACCATAGACTCCATTTCCTTATCTATCTCATTCACGGCATCTTTCAAGAATTTGGCGTATTGAGGGACAAGGAGAAAGGCATCTACTAGAGGCATTGTGAGTTCTACCTTCTCCATTTGCCTATCAAAGATGGCTTTGTACTTGTCCATAAGTTGCTTCTTGAACCGCCCGGAAAAATGTAGCTTAGGAACGTATGGCTTAGGGACAAACACATTCTTCTTCGGCTTCTCTTGAGCAATAACAACCCTAGGCTTGACCTTCTCAACCTCTTCAACCTTGTCTTGCTCTCTCACTACCCCATATTCAACCTTGTCAACATCTTCGTGAAGTTCCACCCCCCCCCTTTGCTTCTCAATGTCCTCATTGAGAGTAGAAGGAGATTCTCTTGGAGGAAAAATCGTGCAACTCCTTAAGGTGATGGCGTTTACATACTCCTTCGGATTGGCTTCAGATTTGCCCGGGAGTTGACCTTGTGGTCGTGAAGAAGAAGCAACACCTTTGGTCTCCATTTGTTTTACTTTGGACTTCAAAGCTTTAATCTTGGTGTTGAGGTCGTTGTAAGAGAAATCTACTCGCGTATTTATCTCCTCTTGTCCCTTAAGTAATTGTTGGAACATGAAGCTCAAGTCAAGCTCTTGCGGTTTAAACGTAGTTGCTTGACCTTGAGGCACAAACCTTTGTTGTTGGCCTTGAAAACCGGGTGGAGCTTTGGGTTGGAATCCACTTTGGTTCCCTTTGAATTGGTTCCTTGGGACATAACCTTGTTGGTTGGTGTAAGAACCTTGGCCTTAAGGTTGGAATTGCTTTTGTGGGACTCCTTGAGCTTGCTTAGGTTGTGGAGGGTAGACTTGGTCTTGTGGATTCTCAACATTTGTGTTCCGGTAAGAGAAGTTGGGGTGGTTCCTATAGTTTTGGTTGAACCCTTGTCTTTGGTAATTCCCTTGGTTTGGGTAGTTCCCTTGGTTCCCCACGTAGTTCACCTTCTCTTGGATGTTCATGTCCACGTTCTCCTCTTGATAGCAACCTTGATTCTCATCATAAGCATCCACTAAGCTAACCGTCTTTTGATAAGACACTTGAAGTTTATCAATCAAATTGGCTTGCTTGTCCAACTTGTCATTAAGCGCTTTCATGTCTTTGGCCCGCTTGTTCTCATTGGACCGTTGTGTGAAGCTTGAGATCTCGTTGCAAAGCTTGGCGGTTCGAGCCTGTGAAAAGAATTTGGCAAGAAACGCATGTTTGCAATAATCCCATGAGTTGATATATCCTTGGGGTAATGTCTTTTCCCATTGGTGAGCCTTGTCACCTAAAGAAAACGGGAAGAGACGAAGCTTGAAACCGTCTTCGGAGACCCCATTGATCTTAGTGAGACCACATATCCGGTCAAATTGGTCTATGTGGTCTAAAGGATCCTCCATGGACAAGCCGTGAAACTTGTTGGTTTGAACCATGTTGATAACCCCCGGTTTCACATCGAAGTTGTTGTTCTCCACCGGTGGAGCTTGAATGCCTTGCCAGTTTTGGTGAGCATTAGCGGCATCACCCTCTCCAACAACGTTTCTAGCTCTTGACTTGAGCTGGTTCTGACCTGGAGGGTCAATGGTTTTCGCTATGTGTCTTAGTTGGGTATAAGGATTAGATGGATTCTAATCTAATTTATTTCCTAGTTCTATCAGGTGCAGAGTTGGATAAACAATCTCTTCGCGACGGAGTCTTCAAGTGAAGTTCAAGGGATCATAATTCTGTCGAAGCACGTTGGTACAAGAAGGGGATCCCTAGGGAGTAAAGTGAAGGGTAATAGCCAGGAACTGCGAGGTTGTGGACGTTGATCTCGATCAGACATCAAGAAGAAGGATGCTCCAAAGTCTTGTCGAAATCAAGTGGGGGAGAAGCAACCTCAAATTCATGTACGAATTCATTTCAAGTAGGGGAGTTTGTATAATACGAATTTCCCAAAATCGGCACTCTAAGGTTGGGTAAGAACATGATAAGCCTTGCAAGCAACATGTTGCTTCAAGGAATGTGGAAATGAAGGGTCACACAATGGCTGCGGAAAGACCTTTGATTTACCACTCCAATTCTCTTGGATATTACGCACCAAAAGGGATCGAAGGACGTTGCATATGACACACTGACGAGCCATGAAGAGAATCACTCTCAACACAAAAGAAACACAAAAGAAACACAAATGTTTTTCAATAAAAAGATGCTTAAGTCTCGACAATGAGTTTCAAGGGGGGGTAAAAAGAAAACAAAGAAAAGAAACCAAACAAATACCAGCATTAAACAAGTCTTGAGAACCAGCAAAATAATTAAATTAAGTTTGAATTTTGAAATAATCCCATGCTCTTCATGCGTATGACCTTTGCTCGAGCTTTGGTCATATGGGACCGACGGTGCAACAAAAGCTTCCTCGGCTACAACCTCCTCGGCAACAAATTCCTCCGCTACAAGTTCCTCGGCTACAAGTTTCATGTTGTGGCTACTGTCCATGATCACATCACCTTTGCTCTACTTGGGTCGAAATTCTTGTTGCACATTTGGCCTTGGTGAAATCATTGCTGGGCTTTGGATCTTGATCAACAAATGGGCTTTAGGGGATGTGTTCCATTTGTCTCATTAAAAAACTTGTTTTGAAAAACTCATTGGGACAAAACCAAAACAAGGGAAAAAGAGTGCAAAACCACCCATTTGTTGATCTCTTTCTTGAAATCTCTGGATCAAACAATGTTGTTAGGCTACTCCAATTCGTCTTAGCTCGAGCTTTGGTCATGCGACCAACGGGTGCAACAAAAGCTTCCTCGGCTACAATCTCCTCGGCAACAAATTCCTCGGCTACAAGTTTCATGTTGTGCTTGCTGTCCATGATAATATCATCATCTCCCACTTGAAAAGGATTTGACCTCAAATCCGAATAATCTGCGAAGAAAATAACTAAGTTAGAATTATTGAAGTTTAAAATCAGAATATATTCACCTTGCAAGTTTTTCTTATAAGCTTTGTCATTGGTTGGCTCAATGATTTGAAATGGACGATCGCTCCTTGGCATCAGCTTGATATTTGTTTGGGTTGGCAAACGTTTCTCCTTCATGTGAATCAAAAATCGATAACCAGGTTCAAAGATCACGTTACTCTCCTCTTCGTTTGCTTGCACGTGATGTTGCTTGTTTTGCAAACGCTCCATTGGTTCAAGAACAACAATTTTCTTAAGCCACTCATGGTAAAGCCACGTTTTGGGGGCATAAAAATTCAGCTCTTCATTCTAAATACCCTGTGCACTTTCAAAAACTCGAAAGAAAAGATTAGAAGTGCAAAAGGCATACTCATTCTGACCAGCAAATGGTTTACCACTTAGACCATCTAAAACAAATTTCATGTGCTCAGCATGATAATATAGGTCTTTACTAAAATTCAGAATGCTATCATAGTAAACAACTTCTCCAAAGAATGATTCAGCATTAGGTAAAGCACTAGCAGAATTAGAGAAACTACCACTATCCACAAGCACATAATTCTTATTAGCTTCACACGTTTTATCTTTATCAAACAGAAATCCTCCATGCCTAAAGAACTTTTTATGCTCAAATTCTTCACAAGATGGAAACACATTTCTAAAATTATTATTTGAATCATAAAGCTCTTTGATGTGTTCAAATTTCAGTAACTTAACTTCAGGAATTAAAAAAAACACATACCCTAGAATTATTGCATCAACCACAATAATTTCCTTACCTTGCTGGTTTCGGATGTCATAAGAAATTGTCTCCATGTTTGTTTCTGGTTCAAAGGTAATAGGACGTTCTATGTCACATATTGGAAGTAGCAAATCACTAGCTTTTTCTTTAGGAACGACACTTCGGAAATCTTGAAAATGACATGGTTTCTCACTCGACAGCACCGGTGCAAGGTTAGTAAAACTCATAAGAGTTTCTTTATAAATAAACTTAAGCACAAGTTGTTTAAAAATTAATGTTCTCTTGTCCTCACCAGTACTCTCAAATGAGTTTGAAGGACTCACAAATTCGTTATTACATGTTATTTCATTGGATACTTCTTCCTTTTGTTTATGCTTCTCGGCTATGATGAGATCGTCATTGGCCAGCAACTCCTCAAGCTTCTCTTTTGAACCTGCATCAATTCCTTTTGGCAAAGACAAGTGTGTGATGCTGGAAAAAAATTTAGAAATCGATTGGAATGAATAAACACTTATCTTAGTTACTTCCTGATTTTGTTTTTGTGTTGCCGTTTTAGTCACTCCTTGACTTTCGAATGGCATGTCTTTAGTAACATGAAGCTGGGATCGATCAAATGGAATTCTATCTTGACCAGAATCTTCTTTATGCATGGTTGGTCGAAGAAAATGCCCTCTCTCATTTGATTTGATGAACGGATCCTTCGGTTTTGTTTTTACAAGATTTCCACCGGTTTTGGGGAAATCATCTTGTATTCTGGATCGGTTGAATTGAAGCTTTGGGGAATGTCTTTTCCTCATGATAGCTTTCATTTTGGTCCACGTCTATACTGGCTGCTCTCCATTGTGTCTCCTTGAAGTTACAAGTTGATCCCACCAGCTTAGTGCGTAATCGTAGAATGAACTTTCTGCCATATGCATTTTGTTGTTCTCCGAGTAGTGCTGGTATTCAAAGGCATGTTCTACCTTCCTCTCCCACTCTAGGTAGATGTCTTCATCATTTTTCCCATGGAATGATGGAAGTTTGACAACAGATTGTCCATTGCCTTCTCGTGCTCGTCTAGGTCTTCGTTGGCCATCTTAAAACGAGCTATTATCACGACGGTGATAATCTGCTGCCTCGTCATCTCTATACTGTTTTGGCTTGTCTCTGTCTCTCCTAGGAGCTCTCTAATGTATCCTCATGTGCTGAGACTCGTTCATCATGTACTTGAAATAATTTGACAACAAACAACCAGTAACAAGTCCTCACAAAGAGATTAAAGGTTTATGAATATTGAACATATTTGAACAAACTTAAGAATCAATCAACAAAAACTGAAACGACAACTTGAAAATTCAACACCTTATAATCAATCTATACACTAACAAAATGAAACAACAACTCGACACACATCACACAACACACTCGATCTAATTCAGAATATGAAAAGACAATATGTTGAAGAACATAACGACTTCTAGATGAACCCTAATATATATATATATATATATATATATATTATATTTATGATGCAAACTAAACGAAACCAACACCTAACCAAATAACTAGATGCGAAAATTAAAAAAAAAATAAAAATTAAGAACAGGTTCGACACACTAAGATGAACCCTAATTTTTTTTATAGATTAAACGACAACAACACCTAAACATGTATCTAAATGTGAAATCACAAAGACAAAAAAAATGGAAAGAGATTACCCAAATTTTATAGAGCGTCGCTCTGATACCACATAATACGAATTTCCCAAAATCGGCACTCTAAGGTTGGGTAAGAACGGGATAAGCCTTGCAAGCAACATGTTGCTTCAAGGGATGTGGAAATGAAGGGTCACACAAAGGCTGCAGAAAGACCTTTGATTTACTACTCCGATTCGCTTGGATATTACGCACTAAAAGATATCGAAGGATGCTTGCTGGATATGACACACAAACGAGCCATGAAGAGAATCACTCTCAACACAAAACAAACACACATGTTTTTCAATAAAAAGATGCTTAAGTCTCGACAATGAGTTTCAAGGGGGAATATAAAGAAAACAAAGAAAAGAAACCAAACAAATACCAGCATTAAACAAGTCTTAAAAACCAGTAAAATAATTAAATTAAGTTTGAATTTTGAAATAATCCCATGCTCTTCATGCGTATGACCTTTGCTCTACTTGGGTCGAAATTCTTGTTGCACATTGGGCCTTTGTGAAATCATTGTTGGGCTTTGGATCTTGATCAACAAATGGGTTTTAGGGGATGTGTTCCATTTGTCTCATTAAAAACCTTGTTTTGGAAAACCCATTGGGACAAAACCAAAACAAGGGAAAAATAGTGCAAATGGGTCACATACCCATTTGTTGCTCTTTTTCTTGAAATCCCAGGATCAAACAATGTTGTTGGGCTACTCCAATTCTTCTTAGCTCGAGCTATGGTCATGGGACCAACAGGTGCAACAAAAGTTTTCTCGGCTACAAGCTCCTCGGCAACAAATTCCTCGGCTACAAGTTCCTCTGCTACAAGTTCCATGTTGTGACTGCTGTCCATGATCACATCACCTTTGCTCTACTTGGGTCGAAATTCTTGTTGCACATTGGGCCTTGGTGAAATCATTGATGGGATTTGGATCTTTATCAACAAATGGGCTTTAGGGGATATGTTCCATTTGTTTCATTAAAATCCTTGTTTTGGAAAACCTGTTGGGACAAAACCAAAACAAGGGAAAAATAGTGCAAGTGAGTCACATACCCATTTGTCGATCTCTTTCTTGAAATCCCTGGATCAAACCATGTTGTTGGGCTACTCCAATTCTTCTTAGCTCGAGCTTTGGTCATGGGACCAACGGGTGCAGCAAAAACTTCCTCAGCTACAACCTCCTCGACAACAAATTCTTCGGTTACAAGTTCCTCGGCTACAAGTTCCTCGGCTACAAGTTCCATGTTGTGCCTGCTGTCCATGATCACATCATTGTAACATCCCAAGAAAAGGGTTTTGGCCCAATTTCTTTTTTCTTTTTTTTTTCTCAAGCGGCTCAAATTCCTAAAGCATGTTTCTACTTTCCAGCCCAGTGTACTAAACCCAACAGAAAACTCCTAACCCCAAAACCAAGCCCAATCTTGCCATTATTCCCTAAAACCTTAAACCTTGACATATTCTCTTCCCATATATAAGGAGCTCGTGGAGAGGAAGAAAGACATATAGTTTCGTCACCGGCGAAGACCTGCCGAAGTAGACCCACCGGAGAGAGCCAAATCCGGAGAGAGCCAAATCCACCAGAGGAGAGAGGAAGAAATGCCATTCTCGACCAGCCACTTTGCGACCCAATTTCCCGGCGAACCAGAGCGAACCAGGAAGCGATATTGGTATCGTTGGAAAGATCTTGAATCCACCTTGCCAGAACAGTTTTGCGATCCAAATTTCGAGGTAAATTCCAAAAGTTACGGATGTTGCTTCTTGGCAAAGAAAGTGTTCCTTCCTGAAAATTGAAAGTGCATTTATGGTGATCCATTAAAGGCAAATACATTTATGGTGATCCATATATGAAAATTGCATTTATGGTGATTCGTTTATGTCAAGTACATAAATGATGATCCATATATGGAAAGTGCATTTATGGGATTCCATTTATGGAAACTTCTATTTTGGAAAGTCTCTATTTTTAGAAATTTATATTTTCGGAAGGTTCTATTTTCCGAAACCTGATCCTAAACCATAATTTTAAACGCAAACTTTGGGACGCTCATTCCAACTCTTTCATCAGACGAATTGCAACTTCAATAGAAAAGCAAATGTGAGGTGGGACTTGTGGATCTATAAGTTGTCTTAGACATAGTTGTGTATGTGTGTGATGAACCTAGAGTTAGAGATTGATTGATAATTAAACATACATGAATGATTGAATGAGAGAGGATGTATGTACTGTTGATTGGTGTTAGTCTATGCGCGTTACAGTGCTTGATTCATCCCGACCCATGGACATTGTGTACCATGAACGGATTGCTTGTTGGTCTTCACGAAGGACGTTTCGCGAAGTAAGACCATGGCTGGATGATATTCTCTTATTTTGTCCCTTTGATGCATTCATTTAGCATAGGTTTTATCTCGTATGCATATAGTTTCATAATATTTCTTATTGGTTTTGTCTCATTTTGAGTTTAGAGCTCTCATGCTATGTCCTAGAGAGTCTTGCATGTTTTGGAGTCCTTTCTAGGTACTTTGGAGGCTTTCGGATACTTTGGAGAGGTTCGAACTTAGCTCGGGATCTTGAGGCGACGGTTGGAAGCATGAAGGCTCGGACAAATCCTACACACCGGCCCGGCATGAAGAATTTTCCCCCGTCTGGTATTCAACTTTCTTCCCACCAGGGAGATTGCCGGACGCGTATCCCAGCTCCATTTCCCCCGGCGTGAAGAAGTTCCCCCGATGAAGACTATCGTGCAGGCTGCGTATCCCGGCTCCAATTCCCCCAGCGTAAAAGAAGTTTGCTCCTCGATGAAAAGATCACACCGGCCCGGCACAAGAAGTTCCTCGCCCGACATGGAGTCTTCGTCACACCATGGAGTTTCCCGGCTGCACGTCCCGGCCTCATTTCCCCCGGCGCCAGCATTTTCTTCCTCGACGGTTTCTCTCACACCGGCCCGGCACAACACGCATCACTAACCCGGCATGGGATTTTCCCTCAAGCAGGAAGATTGTCAACTCCGTGTACCGGCTCCATCTTGGCCGGCACCATCTTCTCACGCCAAGACCTCTCACACTGGCTCCGTGCACCGGCTCCATCCCGGCCAGTATAGAACACAAGACCCGAAATTCGACCGGGTTAATACCCGGTCGCCCAGTTTCTTATTTAAAGTTAATCTAAACCTAATTTCATTATTATGCTTTTCTTAAGTATAAAACCCTCACCTTTGAGAGAGAACTTGAGATTTGTAAGAAGGATCATTTGTTTTATGCAATATAGTGTTGATTCTATCAATCTTTTCCATCTATCTTCTTTCTATCTTGATTATTCAACTTTCATCCATGGATTCAACCCCTATCCATATCGATTTTGGGTTGTTCTTGATGGGTCTTGAGTAGTCTTTTAGGGTTTAGAGATGAGGTAGATTAGGGTGATCCAAGGCTTGATTCATGGTGTTTAGGGTTAGATAATCTCATATCCCTTCTTGTTTAGTGTTCTTAAGGCTAGATCTTGCTTGAAAATGTAGGTCTAGATCATAAGGCATTTCATGCACACCAAGTGTTTGATGAAATGCCCTGATGAACTAAACAAGAGATTTATACTCATAGCCTATGATAATAGTTGTCTAGGGTGTATTTTTGGTTGCTCTTGTTGATTCAAACTTAATGCTTGCTAATCAATGAGCCAGAAATGAGAGTTTGTTAATGGATTAGGTGATTAGCATAGTGATTAATTGGTTGAAAGAGAATTAGTCAAGTTAAGAGTTTTATGCCTAGGGATTAGCTTGCTTGAGTAAATGAACATCATGAATTGAACTTGGGTCATCTTATATCCATAATCTCATCTTTGAATCCGCTTTTGCTTATTGATTTACATCTTGCTTAGTTGCTTTACTTGTTTTAATTTGGATACTTAATCACAAAACTCCATTTAATTAGCTTAACTTACATAAGTTCCTTGCATTCTCAATGTTTATGATCATCTCCTAGTACGGATTGATAACCTCTTATGCTACAATTGCATTTAGAGAATTGACTCTATAGATACCAAAATATATAATATCAATTTGGCGCCGTTGCCATATTGGGATTTGATTTTAACTTTGAGATTTAGGCTCTTTGTGAGATTAAGTTTTCTTTTCTACTAAGATTACTAATCTTTTTTACTTCTTATTGCTCTTTCTCTCTATAGGTGCATGCATACCCGTTCCCGTGGCAATACTAACCTAGTAGAACCGAGAGACGACATTGATCAACTTGAGAGAGGTTCAAGAGCACGACGAAGCCGAGTAAGAGTACAAGAAGAAGTTGGTAACGATATGGACGATCTTCATGATATTCCACTCGGAAACGTTCATGAGAACATTCCCCACCAAAGGAACGGTGGGAATGGGAACAACCAAGGAGGTGGTGGCAATGGAAACCATCACCAACAAAACCGTCCCAACCATCCACCAAGAGCTAGAAACGTTGTTGGAGAGGGTGATGCCGCTAATGCTCACCAAAACTGGCAAGGCATTCAAGCTCCACCGGTGGAGAACAACAACTTCGATGTGAAACCGGGGGTTATCAACATGGTTCAAACCAACAAGTTTCACGGCTTGTCCATGGAGGATCCTTTAGACCACATAGACCAATTTGACCGGATATATGAGAAAGGATGTATGTATTGTTGATTGGTGTTAGTCTAGGCGCATTAGAGCGCTTGATTGATCCCAACCCATGGCATTGCAGACCATGGACGAATTGCTTGCTGGTGTTCACGAAGGACATTTCGCGAAGTAAGACCATGGTTGGACTACACACAGAGGATGTGTGGCCAGTATAGGGGCCGACGAGCATGTGAGATTGTGGCTGACGAGTCACAAGATTTAAAGTGTAACGTTCTCGTGAGTGGGAATTTGTGTGCTAGGTTTCTATGTACTTGTGAAAGCTTGATGATTGTTGCTTGTCTAATCTTAAGTTAAGTAGACATATATGTGGTTATGTTTAATATTGCATATAGATCAAGTGGGCAGATACGATCGTCTTTACTGGGTAATTTGTTACTCACCCCTCTTTTCTTTTTTTAAGTTTGTTTTAAGAGATCGTTTTTGGCGTGAAGTGCAAGCCAAGTTGTTAAGTAGGGTTTTCCAGGAATATGGTGTCTCAATTTGGTATCAGAACCTAGGTCAAGGCTACTACGGTTCTGACCTGGAGGGTCAGTAGTTTTCGCTATGTGTCTTAGTAGGGTATAAGGATTAAATGGATTCTAATCTAAGTTATTTCCTAGTTCTATCAGGTGAAGAGTTGGATCAACAATCGCTTCACGACAGAGTCTTCAAGTGAAGTTCATGGGACCATAATTATGTCTAAGCATGTTGATGTAAGAATGAGAACCCTAGAGAGTAAAGTGAAGGGTAATAGCCAACAATTTCAGCACTGCAAGGTTGTGGACGTTGGGATGTCACGATCAAACATCAAGAAGAAGGATGCTCCAAAGTCTGGTCAGAAATCAAGTGTTGGAGAAGCAACCCCGAATTCGAGGACAAATTCATTTCAAGTAGGGGAGTTTGTAACAACCCAATAAATATGGTTTTGGCCCAATTTCTGTTTTTTTCCCTCAATCAGCTCAAATTCCTAAAGCATATTTCTACTTTACAGCCCATTGTACTAAACCCAACAGAAAACTCCTAACCCCAAAACCAAGCCCTATCTTGCCATTATTCCCTAAAACATTAAACCTAAACATATTATGTTCCCCTATATAAGGAGCTCGTGGAGAGGAAGAAAGCCAGAGAGTTTCATCACCGGTGAAGACCCGCGGAAGTCCAGCCACCGTCCAGAACCACCGGAGAGAGCCAGATGCACCAGAGGAGAGAGGAGGAAAGGCCGTTCGTGACCAGCTACATTTCGATGCAATTTCCCGGTGAACCGGAACGAACCAGGAGGTAATCTTGGTACCGTTGGAAAGATCTTGAATCCACCTTGTCAGAGACGTTTTGCGAGCCAAATTTCGAGGTAACCTCTGCAAGTTAAGGATGTTTCTTCCTGGCCAAGAAAGTGTTCTTTCTTGAAAATGGAAAGTGCATTTAAGGTGATCCGTTTATGGCAAATACATTTTTGGTGATCCATATATGGAAATTGTATTTATGGTGATCCGTTTATGGTAAATACATTTATGCTGATCCATATATGGAAAGTGCATTTATGGGGATCCATTTATGGAAAGTACAATTATGGAAACTTATATTTTGGAAAGTCTATATATTCAGGAAGTTATATTTTCGGAAATCCGATCCTAAACCATAATTTCTAACACAACTTTGGGACGTTCATTCCAACCGCTTCTTTAGACGAATTGCAACTTCAATAGAAAAACAAAGGTGATGCGGTAATATATCATGGTTTTTACCCTATTTAGGCCATGATATAAGTCCTTTTAACAGAGTCTTTCTAATGTTTTGTAGTATTTTAGAGTCTTTTACAGGTTCTAGCACGTTTGGAACCTAAGTGGAGCTTTCTGGAGCAGTTTGGTGCAAGGGCTGAAGTTCGTATTGCTGAGTTACCTGATTTCACGACAAGCATCGATTGATACCCATCGCAGCAAGACACGACACGCGAGTTTTCCAAGACTTGAAGAATTGCAAAAGTGTCCAGAAGTCTTTAATAATTACAACAAGACCACAGCTCGTGTTTTAGGTTATAAATAGGATTTTACAGCCACCTGTTTAGGCTATGCTTTATTTTGTTTTGTTTAAGAGAGAATTTTGGTGAGAGATACAAGTCTGATTTCCCTTCGTCCGAGATTAGATCTCAAAACCTTTGTTCCTCTTTCTGATTTTATATTGAGTATTTATTCAAACATGTCTATTGATTCAATTTCCATATCTGAGTAGATCTCTTGTTAGGTTTGGGGATTCTCACAAGGGATTTCTTTAAATGTTAGGTTGATTAGTTATTTAGGGTTCATAATCTGAATTAGTTCTTCGCCATAGGTTGTTCTCAAAGCTAATTCTATATTGATCACCAAGAACTTAGATCTTAGGATAATTGATTAGGCACGACAGTGCAATTAATTACCTGATAGAACTTAGGGTGAGGAAATTCATTATTCGCAAAGAGATTTGGTTTAATTGATTTGTGAACATATCAAACTTGAAATTAAGGCTGATTTATTCCTAGGAATTTGCAAAGAAATTTGGGATTCTGAAGTTTAGATTTAGATAGTTCTCGCAACGACAGTTTGTTGATTATACTTTAGTGATTTGAGTTCGAGAACCGTGCGTAACCTGAACCCTGATTAGTTAGTTTATTTTGCATTCGTTGATTTCCTGAGAAATATCCCTGAGCCTATCTCTTTCCCATTGAATTACAACTAGTTTACTACTTTCTGCTTTCTGTTTAATCTAAACTGCTTAGCTTAATTCGATTCTATTTAATCTATTGAGTGATTTCTCTGAGTTCTTGTGTTCGACCCCTGATATACTATAACAACTGCTTTAGTACTTTTAGGGTATTAAATTGAGCATATCAATTTTGGCGCCGTTGCCGGGGACTCAATTTCGCTTTTAGATTTTAGCTGTCGAGTTTCGACTGAGCCCGTCTGTATCGATCGATACTACCTAGTATCGGTCGATACCGAGGCGATTATCTTTGTTGATATCGATCGATACCATTCAGTATCGGTCGATACTCATCGTGTCTTTGGTTACTTACGTTCTTGATCTTGGTGTTTCAGGTGCATGCCTAATCGTGAAACCAGAAGAAACAAGAGCACTCCGCTAGTCAATCTTTCGTTAGAGAAACTAACACGTTTAGAACGCAAAAACAGAAAGACAAAGCAGACAACAGGGATGAGCAACCCAGTAGTTTTAAGACTTGATGAAGTTGGTGTCTTGAGAGACCAACAGGGTCATGTGTGCAATGAAGGAGGGCAGCGACTTGATGAAGCTGGAAACGTCGTTGTCCCTGCTCGTGTTGTTGAGATTGTCGCGCCAGCTGGGCGCGCCAACGTTGGGAATGCTGCAGGTGATAGAGCTAGAACACTTGGAGAGCACAACATGCCTGATCAGTTCTTTGCCAATCGAGGTTCGATTCGCATACCGACTTTTCAGAGGAATGACTTCGAGCTAAAGCCTGCGTATTACGCTCTCGTTAGTCAGAACCCATTCCATGGCCTACCTCACGAGCATCCCATGGACCATATCGAAAGGTTCGAGGACTTGGTCACTAGTATGAAGTACAATGGAGTGCCCAATGAGTTCATTTTCTGCAAACTCTTCCCGTACTCTCTTGGTGGGGATGCTGCTTATTGGCTAAAGCAGCTAGCTCCTGATTCTCTAACTACATGGGATGAGACAAAGAACGCATTCCTGATAAATTTTTATGATGAAGCACGATCCGAAGAGCTCAGGAACAAGATCTCTCAGTTCGCTCAGGGTCCGACAGAGGCATTCAAGGCCTCATGGATTCGTTTCAAGTCTTATCAGAGAGACTTTCCGCACCATGGGTTCACTCAGGTGCAGCTGCTAGGCACTTTCTACAGAGGGGTTGATTGGAGATACCAGATGGGTATGGATGCTGCAAGTAATGGGAACTTCTTCACCAGGTATCCGGATGATGCGGTTGTGTTGATAGAGAACTTGGCACCTAGCAATAGCACCAAGAATGCTGATTTCGAGAGGAAAAAGCAAGCTGGAGGAATTGATGGGTCGCAAATTGCTGACGTGCACGCCAAACTGGATTTCCTGATCGGAAAATCAAAGAAATCTGTGCATTTTGCTGATGAAGTCGCTAATGTGGAAGAAAAAGAAGAATATGTTAACTACGTTGATGGTTCTGGTTTTCAGGGTCAGCGATTTGGGAATAACAACAACAGAAACTTCAACAACAACAATCAGCAAGGTGGGTACAAGTTAGAGGGGAATCAATCTGGTTTCGGAGCGAAGCAATTTACTCAGAAACCACTTCAGAGCAGCGATTTCACTCACAATTATGGGAACTCTTCGTACCAACCATCATCTCCCAAAGCCACAAATAATAAGATGGAGTCCATGATGGAACAGATTCTTCTGGGACAACAGAAGTTGCAAGTGGATTTCAATGGGAAGTTCGACTCTCTGTACATCGATTTGAATGGGAAAATAGAAGCCATAAACCTTTCCCAGAAGAAGCTGGAAACTCAGGTGGCTCAAACAACAGCAGCTGTAAAGAGGCAGGATGGTTTTCTTCCAGGGAAAATTGAGAATCCAAGGGCACACATCAATGCCATCACCTTGAGGAGTGGAAAAGAGGTGCTTACAGGAGTGAAGAACAGCCCAATTGCAGGAAATCTCGTTGATCTTGCTGGAGATGACGATTGGGATTGTGAAAATCCACAGGTATCGATCGATACCAGACAGTGTCGATCGACACCAGCCCAGACATCGTCCCGAATGAATTCAAAATCCCGTGTATCGATCGATACCCCTGAAGTATCGATCGATGCTGAGACAAAGCCAGAAAAGAAAACCGAGATTGTTAAGGAAAGGGTGTATACACCCAAGGAACCTTATCCTATACTGCCTAAGCTGACAAGGAAGGAATGGGAAGACGCCATATCCAAGGCCATGCTGGATAAGTTAGTTGGGGAGCTTCCTTTTGTTGATGCCATTAAGATATGTGAAGAAGATGGTCTCTAGCAATGTGAACATAGAGGAAGGTGTCATGATGATCACAGCTGAGTGCAGTGCGATCCTGCTCAACAAAATTCCTAAGAAGCTACCAGACCCAAGAAGCTTTGTTTTGGACTGCACTATCTTCACAGAGAGATTTGAGAGAGCTCTCTGCGATATTGGGTCGAGTGTGAACCTTATGCCACACTCAGTTGCCAGGCGAATGGGGATGACAAATTTCCAATCTACAAGGATTTCGCTGGTACTTGCTGATCGCTCAGTGCGACTTCCAGAGGGACTGCTTGAAGAAATCCCAATCAAGGTTGGGAATTGCTTGATCCCAACAGATTTCATCGTCCTGAAGTACGATGCTGAGCCTAAGGATCCTCTTATCCTGGGCAGACCATTCCTTGCAACTGCTGGAGCCTTAATTGACTGCAAGAATGGGCAGATCGCTCTCAACATCGGTGACTAGGTGATGTCTTTTAACATGGAAAAGATGATGAAAAGGCCAACCATCGACGGGCAGACATTCTATGTGGACACCTTCAGTGACATAGTTGTAGAGTACTTCCTGGAGATGCACCCTGAGGATCCACTGGAGAGAGCATTGGTCTGTTCGGCCACTTCAGAAGTCTGTTCATGTGACGAATCACCAGTATCGATCGATACCCCCCTGGTATCGATCGATACCCTACGACCAGAAAGAGGGTTGGTCGATGGTTCTAAGCAGGCTGCTGGGCTTGGAAATTGGAGTACAGAGAATGCTCCTAAAGTGGAACTAAAGCCACTTCCAGCGAATCTGAGGTATAGTTTTCTTGGTCCTAATTCCACATACCCAGTTATCGTTAATGCTTCTTTGAATACCACAGAGGTTGCTTTACTACTGAGCAAGCTGTGCAAGTATCGCAAAGCTCTTGGCTATTCTCTTGCTGACATTTCAGGTATAGCACCAAACTTGTGCATGCATCGGATTCACCTGGAGGACGAGTCAAAGTCTTCAATTGAGTGTCAGAGGAGGCTGAATCCGAACCTGAAAGAAGTGGTCAGGAAGGAAGTGATGAAGATGTTGGAAGCAGGGATTATCTATGCCATCTCGGATAGTTCTTGGGTTAGTCCAGTTCACGTTGTGCCTAAGAAAGGAGGCATAACTGTGGTGAAGAACGAGAAGGATGAGCTGATCCCTACAAGAACAATCACTGGTCACAGGATGTGCATTGACTACAGGAAGCTGAATGCAGCTACAAGGAAGGATCACTTCCCTTTTCCATTCATTGACCAGATGCTGGAGAGGTTAGTGAGTCACCCATACTACTGTTTTCTTGATGGGTACTCAGGCTTTTTCCAGATTCCTATACATCCAGAGGACCAGGGAAAGACGACCTTCACATGTCCCTATGGCACATTCGCCTACAGAAGAATGCCATTTGGTTTATGTAACGCTCCAGCGATCTTCCAACGATGCATGATGTCGATTTTCACAGATATGACTGAGAAGTTTATGGAGGTCTTCATGGATGATTTTTCTGTGTATGGATCGTCATTCAAGAACTGTCTGGATAACTTGTGCAAAGTGCTTCAGCGATGCGAGGAGAAGCACTTGGTTCTTAATTGGGAGAAATGCCACTTCATGGTACAAGATGGCATTGTTCTTGGGCACAAGGTTTCTAAGGCAGGGATCGAAGTCGACAAGGCCAAGATTCAGGTCATGACGAGCTTGCAACCTCCACGATCTGTTCCTGAGATACGAAGCTTCCTTGGTCATGCTGGGTTCTACAGGAGGTTCATCAAAGATTTATCTAAGCTTGCACGTCCACTCACAGCCCTGTTATGTAAGGAAATCAAGTTATGTAAGGAAATCAAGTTTGATTTCACATCTGATTGCCTTGTAGCCTTCGAGGAAATCAAGAAGGCATTGGTGAGTGCTCCTGTAGTCCAACCACCTGATTGGAGATTGCCTTTTGAGGTGATGTGTGCTGCCAGTGATTGTGCTGTTGGAGCTGTGTTGGGTCAGAAGAAAGACAAGAAACTCCATGCTATTTATTATGCCAGCAGGACGTTGGATGATGCTCAGCGAAATTACAGCACCACTGAGAAGGAGTTGCTGGCGGTCGTTTTCTCTTTTGAGAAATTCTGGTCTTACTTGATTGGGAGTGTAGCGCCCGTGTTCCGGAAGAATTGATTATTGGGTTTGAATAATCAATTCTGGTTGTTCCGGGGGCGGTATCGATCGATACCGGCCTGTACCGATCGATACCGGCCGAGTTTTCTCGTGGTTATCTTCTTCTCTTCCTTCTTTCGAGTATAAAAAGATATCCTTGGGAGGATAAGACCATAGCTGGTCGAGAAAGAGAGAGAGAGAGAGAGAGAGAGGGAGAGAGAAGAGAGAGGAAGCTTTGCGAAGCTTGGATCTTGCGAGATCAAGGAGGTTTGAGCTTGTGAAAAGCTCGAAGGAGAGCTTGGGAGAAGCTTGGCTTGGGCGTGAGCTGTTGAGAAGAGGAGAGGTCTTCTAGAGCTCGTTCCATCGTTCCTAAGGTGAGTTGGGACCAAAGGTTAGCAATTGAGCTTGTGTGTGTATTGTTAAGCTTGATTGGTGTGTTATGTGTGTGGTCCTGGCGAGTTCTGGGTGAGATCTCGCGGAGGTGGTTGGGAAATCGCAGGGAGTATCGACCGATACCATGTAGGTATCGATCGATACCTGTCCCGTGGCGGTGGTGTCGAGTTTGTGGATAAACTCGAGTTGTGGTGTATCGATCAATACCAGTGTGGGCATCGATCGATACCGAGCCCTTGTCGGTGGTCTTGAGTTGTGTTGGCATCGATCGATATCAGTGTGTTGCTGGGGTGTCGATCGATACCAGGGCCCTGGTTGGGGGTCATATGTTGTTGGGCATCGATCGATACCCGTGGAGTATCGATCGATACCGGTGGCTTCGTGCCGGAAAGTTTTAATTGGTGTAATTAATTCTTGGTTGGCTATTTAATATTACTGTTGTTGTTGCTTATTGATAGCCTGTTGTTGGGATGATCAATCTCACTCAGCATTTGGTTAGCCAAATGTTGATGCATCACTTTTGTCGATGCAGGTAAAGATAAGGCGTGATCGTGGAATCGAGGCGGTGAAGAGGGGATGATTAGGACCCAGGAAGTGGCTTCTGTGGTTGAGTATCGATCGACGCTACGGGAGTATCGATCGATACCAGCAGTTGTGCTGTTATTAAATTGTAGAGTCGTTAACCGGTGTTGTAATAATTAATTAATGGTTGTTTAATTAATTATGGTTAATGATCGGTTTCTTATTGATTGCAAAAAAAAAAATGCGGTGCGATCCTTTCAGGGAGCAAAGTCATTGTTCACACAGACCATGCTACTCTCAAATACCTGCTGAAGAACAAGGACCTCAAGCCTCGTCTATGCCGATGGGTTCTTTTGCTCCAAGGTTTCGACATCGAGATCAAAGACAAGAAAGGGGTTGAGAATGGCATTGCTGACCACTTATCGCGACTAAAGGTCGATGAAGACGTCCCTATTGATGATTGTTTGCCAGAGGAAGGTGTTTACCTCATTGAATCAAGACCTTTATCTCGAAAATCTGCAATTTTCACGAATTCAGACTTACAGTATCGATCGATACTCACCTAGTATCGATCGATACCCGTCGCGACCTGAGCCTGTTTTGTCCGTAGAGCACTTGAACTCCTTTGATGTCTATCTAGCTGCTTACTCTAGTGCTGCACATCCATGGTACGCAGACATCGCCAACTACCTTGCTGTAGTGACCGAGCCAAAGTATCCCACAAAATATGCAAGGAAGAAGTTTATGCGCGAGATAAGGAGATTCTTCTGGGATGAGCCTTACCTATACAAGCATTGCTCCGATGGTATCTATAGAAGATGTGTTGCAGAGTCTGAGATGCCAGCTATTCTTTTTCATTGTCATGGGTCTGTGTATGCTGGTCACTTTGCTACTTTCAAGACGGTATCCAAGGTTCTTCAAGCAGGATTCTGGTGGCCTACTATGTTCAAGGATGCTCATGCCTATGTCTCACAGTGAGATGTCTGTCAGAGAAGAGGGAAGATCAGCAAGAGACATGAGATGCCACAGAATTTCATCCTTGAGGTTGAAGTTTTCGATTGCTGGGGCATCGACTTTATGGGTCCCTTTCCATCATCACAAAAGAAAAGATACATCCTGGTTGCTGTGGACTATGTGTCCAAATGGGTGGAGGCGATAGCTAGTGAGAAAAATGACTCCGCAGTGGTTCTTAAGCTGTTTAAGACCATCATTTTTCCTCGCTTTGGAGTACCTCGAATTGTGATAAGTGATGATGGCTCTCACTTTATCAACAAGGTTTTCGAGAGGTTGCAGAAGAAGTATGGTGTGAACCATCGTGTAGCTACTCCATATCACCCTCAAACCAGTGGACAGGTCGAGGTCTCCAACAGGCAAATCAAGGAGATTCTGGAAAAGACAGTGGGTGCTTCTAGGAAGGATTGGTCTACAAAGTTGGATGATGCACTATGGGGTTACAGGACTACTTTCAAGACACCGCTGGGTACTACACCATTTCATTTGCTGTATGGGAAATCATGTCACCTTCCAGTGGAGATTGAGCACAAGGCAGCATGGGCGACGAAGTTGCTGAACTTTGACATCAAGCCTGCTGCAGAAAGGAGGTTGATTCAGCTGAACGAGCTGGATGAGATCAGGCACCACGCCTACGAGAACTCAAAGCTGTACAAGGAGAGAACAAAGGCTTATCATGATAAGAAGATCATCTCCAGACACTTCGAACCAAATGACCAGGTACTTCTGTATAACTCTCGTTTGCAATTGTTTCCTGGTAAAATGCGTTCTCGTTGGTCAGGTCCCTTCACAATCAAAGAGGTCAGACCACATGGAGCTGTCGTGCTGGTTAGTCCTACAGGCGATGAGTTCACTGCCAATGGGCAGAGGGTAAAACACTATTGGGCGAAAGCCGAGATTCCAACAGGGCAGATAATGCTTTTGGATGATGCACCAACAGCCTGAATGGCGTTACAGTCAAGCTATTGACGTTAAACGAGCGCTTGGTGGGAGGCAACCCACTGGTGAGTCTGTCTTTGAGTCGTTTTTCTTTTTATTTTCGCTTGTTTTGTGTTTGTGTCAGGATAATCAACGAGCAACTCGAAATCGCCTTAGCATCGATCGATACCCAATCGGTATCGATCGACACCGATCGCGAAAATACGGTTCATCAAGTCGATTTAAGCCTGGTATAGATCGATACCAGGCTGTGTGTCGATCGATACTTGACGTTCCAACAAGGTAACTTCTGGTTTCTCTTCGTTTATTCTATTCTTTTGTCTTCTTTTACCTACTCTAGGCTAGATAACACTGGGGACAGTGTTGTTCAAGTCTGGGGGAGGTATCTGCTGACATTGAGTTTGTTTTTCTTAGAGTCAGTTGTTTTATCGAGTCAAAATTGTTTTTATTGAGTCAAAACTTGTTGGAAATAATGATCATGTACTTGAACCTATTGATTTGATTTTTTTTTTGAGTGCACAGTGTTACACGATCAGTTCTAGATCGACTAATGAAAAATCCAAAGACTGACCAGTTGACTAGAAAACATCCATGTTTCCAGCAGAGTTCTTCTGAAGCCTGAACCAAATTTTTGCACTTCATCAATGTGGTTAGTGTTTTTAGAGCTTGATTCATCATTCATATCTGATAAAGGAACCCCATGTGTTTAGAGTTATGGTATCTCTCTCCCCTGTTATAAGTTGATAAATATGAGCATAAAAGATTGAAATGATTTTCTTCTGAGTAGAGGGTTAGAAAAATTTCCAGCGATCCCATTATTCTACTTAAGAGGGAATGATCACACAAAGGATTGGAAGCGAGGCTAGGATTTTCCTATGATGCCATTATTCGCCTACAACCTTTGATACATAGAGAGGGAAGAACCGGGGATTTGGTGGCGAACACCATCAATACTCGCGTCTCATACCTCGATGTGTATATGCAAAGCTAAAAATAAATAAAAAAAAGAAACATAATAAGAAATAAGTCTGGGGGAGAGAAATTGATACAAAAAGTGTGAAAAAAGGTGGTTCCTTGTCATGATATTGTCTGGTAAAGAATCTAGAAGGTTCTTGAACATTGGCTGCAGCGATGAAACTGGCGAGGATGGCTTTATTTGGACAATGATGTGGGATAATGTGTGGAGTCTGGAAAAGCTGCGAATGTCTACGGAGAAGTACATGGTGGTTAGATCAAAAGCTGATTTGGTGACATTTGGGTACTTGGAAAAAGGATCTTTTCGATGGTTCATGAACATGTGAGTCTCCGCGTTTTCAAACCTCTTTCTCTGGTTTAGTCTTCTATTTGCTTGAGGGCAAGCAAAGGCTAAGTCTGGGGGAGTTGATATATCATGGTTTTTACCCTGTTTAGGCCATGATATAAGTCCTTTTTACAGAGTCTTTCTAGTGTTTTGTAGTATTTTAGAGTTTTTTACAGGTTCTAGCACGTTTGGAGCCTAATTGGAGTTATTGGAGCTTTCTGGAGCAGTTTGGTGCAAGGGCTGAAGTTCGTATTGCTGAGTTACCTGATTTCACGACAAGCATCGATCCATACCCCCTGGTATCGATCGATACCCATCGCAGCAAGACACGACCCGTGAGTTTTCCAAGACTTGAAGAATTGCAAAAGTGCCCAGAAGTCTTTAATAATTACAAGAAGACCCCAACTCGTGTTTTAGGTTATAAATAGGATTTTACAGCCACCTGTTTAGGCTATGCTTTATTTTGTTTTGGTTTAAGAGAGAATTTTGGTGAGAGATACAAGTCTGATTTCCCTTCGTCCGAGATTAGATCTCAAAACCTTTGTTCCTCTTTCTGATTTTATATTGAGTATTTATTCAAACATGTCTATTGATTCAATTTCCATGTCTGAGTAGATCTCTTGTTAGGTTTTGGGATTCTCACAAGGGATTTCTTTGAATGTTAGGTTGATTAGTTATTTAGGGTTCATAATCTGAATTAGTTCTTCGCCATATGTTGTTCTCAAAGCTAATTCTAGATTGATCACCTAGAACTTAGATCTTAGGATAATTGATTAGGCACGACAGTGCAATTAATTACCTGATAGAACTTAGGGTGAGAAAATTGATTATTCGCAAAGAGATTTGGTTTAATTGATTTGTGAACATATCAAACTTTAAATTAAGGCTGATTTATTCCTAGGAATTTGCAAAGAAATTTGGGATTATGAAATATAGATTTAGATAGTTCTCGCAACGACAGTTGGTTGATTATACTTTAGTGATTTGAGTTCGAGAATCGTGCGTAACCTGAACCCTGATTAGTTAGTTTATTTTGCATTCATTGATTTCCTGAGAAATATCCCTGAGCCTATCTCTTTCCCATTGAATTACAACTAGTTTACTACTTTCTGCTTTCTGTTTAATCTGAACTGCTTAGCTTAATTCGATTCTATTTAATCTATTGAGTGATTTCTCTGAGTTCTTGTGTTCGATCCCTGATATACTATAACAACTGCTTTAGTACTTTTAGGGTATTAAATTGAGCATATCATGCGGGCCTTGGGGATCTATAAGTTGTCTTAGGCATCGTTGTGTATGTGTGTGTCAACATAGAATTAGAGATTGATTGATAATTAAAACGAACATGAATGATTGAATGAGAATGGATGTATGTATTGTTGATTGGTGTTAGTCTAGGCGCGTTAGAGCGCATGATTGATTCGATCCATGGACATTACAGACCATGGACGGATTACTTGCTGGTCTTCATGAAGGGCGTTTCGTGAAGTAAGACCATGGTTGGACTACACACAGAGGAAGTGTGGCTAATATAGGGGCCGATGAGCAAGTGAGATTGTGGCTGACGAGTCATAAGATTTAAAGTGAAACGTTCTCGTGAGTGGAAACTTATGTGCTAGGTTTCTATGTACTTGTGAAAGTTTGATGATTGTTGCTTGTATAATCTTATGTTAAGTAGACATATATGTGGTTATGTTTGATAATGCGTATAGATCAAGTGGGCAAGTATGATCGTCTTCACTGGATAACTTGTTACTCACCTCTCTTTTCCCTTTTCAGGTTTGTTTTAACAGATCTTTTTTGGCGTGAAGTGAAAGTCAAGTTGTTCAGTAGGGTTTTCCAGAAATAGGGTGTCTTAATTTTGTATCATAGCCTAGGTCAAGGCTACTACGGTTCTGACCTGGAGGGTCAGTGGTTTTCGCTCTGTGTCTTAGTCGAGTATAAGGATTAGATGGATTCTAATCTAAGTTATTTCCTTGTTCTATCAGGTGCAGAGTTGGATCAACAATCGCTTCGCGACGGAGTCTTCAAGTGAAGTTCATGTGACCATAATTCTGTCTAAGCACGTTGATGCAAGAAGGGGAGCCCTAGAGTGTAAAGTGAAGAGTAATAGCCAACTATTTAAGAACTGTGAGGTTCTGGACGTTGGGATGTCACGATCAGACATCAAGAAGAAGGATGCTCCAAAGTCTGGTCGGAAATCAAGTAGGGGAGAAGCAACCCCGAATTTGAGGATTAATTCATTTCAAGTAGGGGAGTTTGTAACATCACAACAAAAGGGTTTTGGCTCAATTTCTTTTTTCTTTTTTTCTCAAGCGGCTCAAATTCCTAAATCCTATTTATACTTTTCAGCCCAGTGTACTAAACCCAACAAAAAACTCATAACCACAAAACCACGCACAATCTTTCTATTATTCCCTAAAACCTTAAACCTTGTCATATTCTCTTCCCCTATATATGGAGCTCGTGGAGAGGAAGTGAGACATAGAGTTTCATCACCGGCGAAGACCTGCCGAAGTCCAGCCACTGTCCAGAACAACCGGAGAGAGCCAGATTGTTCACGACCAGCCACCTTGCGATGCAATTTCTCGGCGAACCGGAGCGAACCAGGAGGCAATCTTGGTACCATTGGAAAGATCTTTAATCCACATTGTTTGAGTAGTTTTGTGATCCGAATTTCTAGGTAAACTCCGCAAGTTACGAATGTTTTTTCTTGGCCAAGAAAGTGTTCCTTTTGAAAATGGAAAGTGCATTTATGGTGATTGGTTTATGGCAAATACATTTATGGTGATCAATATATGGAAATTGCAGTTATGGTGGTCCGTTTATGGAAAATACATTTATGGTGATCCATATATGGAAAGTGCATTTATGGGGATCCATTTATGGAAATTACAATTATAGAATCATATATTTTGGAAAGTCTCTATTTTTAGGAAGTTATATTTTCGGAAGGTTCTATTTTCAGAAATCCGATCCTAAACCATAATTTCTAACACAAAATTCGGGACGCTCATTCCAACCGCTTCTTTAGACGAATTGCAACTTCAATAGAAAAACAAAGGTGATTCGGGACTTGTGGATCTATAAGTTGTCTTAGGCATCGTTGTGTATGTGTATGCTGAACCTAGAGTTAGAGATTGATTGATAATTAAAACGAATATGAATGATTAAATGAGAACAGATGTATGTATTGTTAATTGGTGTTAGTCTAGGCTCGTTAGAGTGCATGATTGATCCCGATCCATGGACATTGCGGACCATGAACGGATTATTTGATGGTCTTCACGAAGGGCGTTTCGCGAAGTAAGACCATGGTTGGACTAAACACAGAGGAAGTGTGGCAAGTATAGGGGCCGACGAGCATGTGAGATTGTCACTACAAGAAAACAGGGTTTTCGCAACTACGGTTTGCCACTACGCACACTGTCGTAAAATTATCGCGACTAATTAGCGACTCTTTTGCGACTAGTTTACGACTACATAAATAGAGTCGCGTAATAGTCGGAACATTGCGACCAAAAGTATTAGTCGGCAATTAGTCGCAAATTTGGGACCAATCTACGACTAAACTTGATTCGGAAAACTTTAGTCGCATAGTAGTCGCAAATTTTGTGACTAGTTTGCTACTTTTTCGGCGGGTTGCAAAACAGTCGTTTGTTGGTCGTAAAATAACAGTATAAAACACGTGTTATTCTTGTTGTACCTACTTTTTGTGACTACTACTCGTAGTCGCAAAGCAGTCGCTAGTTAGTCGCAAATCAATAGGAAAAATGTCTATTAATTAAAACTTAAGACCATCGTTCTTCTCATTCGCATAAACGCAAAAACACGAAATTTAGAAGAGAAACTGTTTTTTTATAATGTCGGGAAATTACAATTATAGTAATTTTCGGTTGTGGATGTATAAGCGGATCGATGAAGAGATGGGAAATTTCTCGGTAGAGTTCAGCACGGGGGTGGATCAATTCATGGCATTTGCAAATAACCAGCCTCTAGCGCAGAGCAATGGCGGTAAGTTTTACTGCCCTTGTAGTGTTTGCAAGAACGACAAATTTCTCCCGAGGACTAGAATTTGTAATCATCTGTATAGTAGAGGATTTATGCCAGATTATTATGTTTGGTATAAGCATGGAGAAGAAATCACTATCGATTTAGGAACGAGTTATGTTGATCTGACGCATTTAAGTTGGAGTGAAGTGGGTAATGTAGTAGAAGATAGATATGTGGATATGGTGAATGATGCATTTCGTGATAACGTGAGTTTTGATAACTATCATCAAGATGGTAGTTATCAGAATGTAGAAGAACCGGTACGTAACCATTCAAAGAAATTCTACGACTTGTTAGAAGGAGCGAAAAATCCATTATATGATGGTTGTAGTGAAGGTCACTCGCAGTTATCCTTAGCTGCTCGAGTCTTGCAAAATAAGGCAGATTATAATATGAGTGAAAAATGTGTAGATTCGGTTTGCGAAATGTTGACAGGGTATTTACCAGACAGAAACCAGCCAACCAGTTCACATTACGAGAAAAAAAATTGATGCGCAATTTAGGTCTCCCATATTATACAATTGATGTTTGTATTAGCAATTGTATGATCTTCTGGAAAGATGATGAAAAAGAAGATAAGTGTCTCTTTTGTGATGCACCAAGATGGATGCCTAACGACCGACAACGTAGAACCAATGTACCATATAGTCGTATGTGGTATCTACCTATTGCTGACAGATTGAAGAGAATGTATCAGAGAGGGAAGACTGCAGCGACAATGAGATGGCATGCCGAGCACCAACCAAAGGAGAGAAAAATGTGACATCCATCTGATGCGGCAGAGTGGAGATATTTTCAAGATGAAAATCCCCGGTTTGCCGAAGAACCCCGTAACGTTTATCTTGGATTATGTACAGATGGGTTCAATCCATTTGGCATGTCTCGTAATCATTCGTCGTCGCATGTGATCTTGACTCTAATAATTTACCCCCTGGTATGTGCATGAATACATAGTACTTGTTTCTTACAGTTCTGAATTTTGGGCCAAATCATCTGCGAGCTAGTCTCGATATCTTCCTCCGACCTCTTATTGAGGAGTTAAAAGAATTGTGGTCTACTGGAGTCGATGCATACGATGTGTCCTTGAATCAAAATTTTAATCTAAAAGTAGTGCTGATGTGGACGATAAGCGACTTTCCGGCATATGGCATGTTATCAGGATGGACGACCCATGGTAAATTGTCTTGTCCAATTTGCATGGAAGATACAAAATCTTTTTATCTGCCTAATGGAATGAAGACGTGTTGGTTTGACTGTCACCGAAGATTTCTTCATGATGGTCATCCACTGAGGAAGAACAAAAAAGACTTCTTGAAGGGAAAACACGATTTGACCCAATATCCACCTCAGTCTTTGACCGATGAGCAAGTTTATTGTGAGCGGTTGGATGGTGTAAATCCATCGAAAACAAAGGACATCGGTGGAAACGGTCATGAAAAGAAGAAGCCGGGCTATGAGAAGCAACATAACTGGCACAAGTAAAGCATATTATGGGAGTTGCCGTACTGGAGGGACCTCAATCTCCGACATAGTCTTGATGTGATGCATATAGAGAAGATTTTTTTTGACAACATCATGAATACTCTTATGAGTGTGAAGGGTAAATCGGAAGACAACATCTTGTCAAGATTGGATATAGGAAAATTTTGTTCTCGGCCACACATACATATTGATAGTGAGGGTAACACTCCTTTCCCAGCCTTTACATTGACAAAAGAAGCTAGAAAAAGTTTATTGGAATGTGTGAAACATGCAGTTAAATTCCTATATGGTTATTCTTCAGACTTGGCTACTTGTGTTGATATGAAGAACCAAAAGTTTTCAGGCATGAAAAGTCATGATTGCCATGTTTTTATGGAGCGGTTACTTCAATTTATCTTTGCAGAACTTCTAGACCGGAATGTCCACATTGCGTTATCATGTACTAATTACGACTATTTCTTTAAATATATATGATTATAGTAATTTATATAGTTACCTCATGCAATTTGAATATAAATTTGTAGGGGTTGGAGCATTTTTCCGGGACTTATGTTCAAGAACTTTGCATAAAAGTCGCGTTCAAATTCTAAAACAGAACATAGTTTTAATCCTATGCAATTTGGAAAAGATCTTTCCACCTTCATTTTTCGATGTGATGGAGCACCTGCCTATACATCTACCCTATGAAGCTGAATTAGGAGGCCCTATCCAGTATAGGTGGATGTATCTTTTTGAAAGGTTTTTCAAAAAGTTGAAAGGGAAAGCAAAGAACAAAAGATATGCGGCATGATCGATTGTTGAATCATATATCAATGACGAGATTGCTTATTTCTCATAGCACTACTTTGCCGCGAATATACAAACGAAATCAAGGTAAATGCTAAAATCAATCACATCATGTCCACTTTGCCATTTAATTCGTATACACATGCTATGTATTTTAATGTGAATTACTTTTTCACTCATTTGGTCAGGTTAACAAGATTCGATGAAGGTGAAGTCCCCGTATATCATGTCCCTGGAGTACCTTCTATATTTACTCACGTAGGCCGTTCAAGTGGAGAAATGCATGAAATATGGCTCTCAGAGAGAGACTATCAATGCGCACATGTATATGTTTTACGAAATTTTGACTATTTTCAGCCAATTGAGAGGTATATAAGTTGGCATCTCTCCCAGTTTGCGTTTTAATATATATAATCCTTGTTTGATTTCTCATATTTGTGTTGGTCTTGTGTAGTATGTTCGAGGATTTTATTTCTGCAAAATATCCAGGACTTTCCGAAAAAGAACTCTCCGCGAAAAGAGCTGACGAATATCATTTATGGGTGAAAGAATATGTATGTCTAAAAAATATTCATAACTATGTATATATTTATACTTATATATATTTACGCTATTTTTTATATATATATATGCAGGTTACTTACTGGAACGCCACGAATCCATTTTCTACTTGGGTTCAAGAGATAGTGCATGGACCTTTGAATAAGGTCCAAACCTGGCCAATGTATTTTACAAGAGGCTATTTGTTTCATACGCAGAATCACGGCGCTGGACGAAAGACATCAAACCAATAACAGGGTAAACCAATCTAGTTTTGTTGATTTCAAAAGTCATCAGATTTATCAAATTTGCATAGAGTTTTGTTGAATTTTAAAAGTTTTTAAAAATTGCAGAGAATTTTGTGTATTTAAACAATCCATAAAAGAATTCTATTATAACAAACTTTGAGAATCCAAGGGATATAGGTAGTATTTTAAAAATCATGTTTTATGAGTTAAAATGTAAAGAATCCATATCCCAATAACACTAGATTTTAACAGAATCATAGAATCATTAAAATACAAACTTTTTGAATAACAATGGATTTTGATTAGATTATATAAATCATCAAACCAATAACAATGGAATGTTATAATCCATAAACGAATAACATTGGAATCTATAAAGAATGTAAAAATCCACAAACCAATAACAGTAGAATCTTAGACTCTAAAAATCTTCATAAATCAATCTCCCAATAACCCCCC